>OX411550.1:40778604-41378604 GCA_948146395.1 Fragum whitleyi | reverse complement strand
CTTTTGGCAAAGTTGGTTCGTCAAAGGTCAAAATATAAGTATTTGTTCTAGTCGTTTTGCCATCTTTCTTAAACTCCACTCTTCTAACTTGTTTGACACCTTGAGATCTTAAATTCTTTTCAATTTCATGTATCAAGCAATTATTCAATTCTCTGCATCTGATGACACCTTTTGACTGATTCAATTTTTCATGAGGATAGACCTGTACACTCTGATTAAAGAATTTTGATGTTTTAAGTAAGTTATCCGACTGTGCTCTTTTACTAACTTCGACAAGGATTGTTCCGTTTTTCAGGTTTTTAACAGACTTCGGAGTGCCAATAATTGCTCTTATTTGCTTCTCTATTATAAAGGGAGAGAGTTCTGCGACGGGATTGTCTTCATCATCACTTTCAATAATTATAAACTTTGGAAAAGAAGGCATGTTGACATTTTCATCTTCTGAATCCGATAGGTATCGCTTGGTTTTCTTTTGTTGAGCCATAGTGTATTTTTAAGTTTCATCGGCGATGCTCCAAACCACCCGCCCTCGGAGTCCTACAAGGGGACACCTAACCTGGGGAATTCCATCTCAGGAGAGGTGCCGGGGATACATCGCCGATATACTCGGTGCAAATGGGCTAGATCAAGCAAAAATACGCTGATGAATAAATCAACCAAGCATGAGACACCAAGGACAAAAAATCGCATTCATTTTTCTTTAAGATAACTCCAAACTGAACGGCCTTTCATATGGAAATAAAATATACTTCATTAAATGACTATAGATATGTTAAATTGTGGCCGTTTAGATGGTGGTCGTTAAGAAATTTGTTTCATTGTGTAGCTTTTACAGAAGTGTCCGAATAACAACTTCGACTTTTCAGCAGGAGTAAAAATTCGGACTATACAAATTGTATGCTTTAAAAACCAAGGAATATCAACATATCCTCATATTTCTATTTTTCTTTGGCCATACAACCGAATTAAATACACTTTTAGAAATTTCATGCCGGAGTCTGTTCATATACCCATTTGTCATTATTTGATTAAAATTATTTGTTCAAATCTATCCGTTAGTAATTTACAACAATGCTGCCAATAACATAAAATATTCCGCATGGTTATTCAAAGGTTTTTGCACAGTCATCATTTTAAGATAGACCCCTTCCTATCTTATGGCCGGTTTCCCCACCAACAGAAGAAAACGAACTTTTTTTAAATTTTTTAAACGGGACGGTGAAGGTCATTAAAATTTCAGATATAATAGAGGAAAAACGTGCACTTTCCGCTTTTAGTATTATTTTCACATTCATTTTACCCTGGCTTCTCACTACGTATACCTTGAAATTACGTCACGAACCACGTCATCGATAAGAAATATTCGTCAAAGTTAAGGCAGTTCGCTTGGCTTTTCCCAATTTTACACTTTTTCTTTTAAATCATTTTTAGAGTAGATAGACCTAGTTGTTTTGTCCATACAATTTATCTTTATGGATTGAAATCAAGATTTTTACTAGGGCGAAATGGAACAGTCGCGCGGAACTCTTTTCAATGATTGACGCTCATTTAACCACGATGAGATTTCATGCAGTTCTTAGACATCATTTAATGATGAAAAAAAAAATCACATGCAAATACTTGTATTTTGAAGGATGTATGCTGATTACCACAACAGAAACTCTAACTGTAAAAGGAGATCAATCTCAAACCTATTTTAAGAATTATGCCCCTTTTTCAATTTCGAATCTTTTCACTATCTAGTACTTTCAGTAGAGAGTGACATCCACTCATAAATAACTGCCATGTATCAAGACCTAACAGATGTTATTTTGACTGCCAGTCTGCCTTTCCATCTGTCTGTTTGTAAATCAGGCCATAGGAAGTAGAGGGGGTTACAATGGTTTCAACAAGTCTATCAGTCTGTCCGTCCATCTATACGTCCGTAGACCTTTTCGTTTCCGGACTCCAAGAACCAGGTGATCTACAATCATATAACTTTATGCAAATGCTGCTTATGGTCCAAGGAATTGTCCTATTATTTTGGGTCACAAAGGTCAATGTCACTGTCAGCCATTGTTCAATTTTCGTTACTCTAACTCAAAAATCGAGCCACCCAGAACCACGAAACTTCATGCGAATGCTTTTTATGATCCAAGTGCCTATTATTTTTGGGTCATATACGTCAAAGGTCAAAGTCAAATTTTGTTCAATGCGTATCCGGACTCTTACTCCAAATCAAGCTACCAAGAATCATAAAACTTCATGCAAACGCTGCTTTTGACCCAATAAAGGGGCTTTTGTTTTTCGGCCACATAGGTCAAAGGTCAAGTTCAATTTTTGATCAATTTTATTTTCTGGTCTTTAATTCCAGAACCAAGCGACCTAGAATTACGAAACTTCATGGAAATGCTGTCTATGGCCCAAGGAAGTTCCCTTATGTTTTTTGGCGACATAGGTCAAAGGCCAGGGTATCAGTCAAATTTTGTTCTATTTTCGTTTTCGGGCTCTAACTCGGGAACCAAGCGACCTAGAATCATGAAACTTCATGCAATTGCTGCTTATGAACCAAGGAAGTGCCCTATTATTTGTCAAAGGTCCGGGTCTAACTCAATTTTTGTTAGACCTTTTCGTTTCCAGACTCTAACTTAACAATCAAGTGACTTTAAATCAATGGCAGGCATGTTACTTTGATTTTCACCATAAATTACTGCACATTACATCCTGCACTTATTTTTTGATAAAGTGCTTATTGGGGGTATTAGTCCGCTCTGCGAAAGCTCTAGTTTTTCTGAGTTTTCTAATTCTATTACTCACTGGACAAAGTCCTGCGAGGCTTTTGTCTTGGTAATGTTTCTGTCATGCATCAATTGGACAGCGTTAAACTTTTCTGTAAACTTGGCGGATTTTCACAAGAATGATTTTAGCTTTTGTCCATAAATATGTTCTAGATTAGTTCTATGTTGATGTTTGACAAAAAATGACCCTGAATCGAAGGATGTTTCAGAATTTGTTTCAAATGTCATTTTATCTCATAGAAGATGACAATTTTTCCAAGATAGTTTTAATTCCTGAAAAAAAGATATTCCTAAGAAGAGCTCAATTTCAAAGTTCACCCTCATATACCAATTATGTTACGAAACATACATGGGTTGCTTCGTGGCAGTTTAGCTGAAAGCAATCCACGGTGACCTAAAAGGTTTCTTAATATTTTATGAAGTATTATAGGGTTGTCTAACAGGAAACACTATCTGTAACCTCCAAGTAGCTTCTGAAATTTTCTTACAAAGCCTAACTAGTACCACTTTTCAGCATCTCCTCTCTGGACTCTGCAATTTTAAATTTGTACAGGTTCTCCTTTGATGGTCTCAAATGAAATGACCTAAGAGCAGACCTACGCTCAGCTATAGCCCTTTTGCAATCTTCATTAAACCATGGTTTGTTAGGGTGTTTAGGGTCAGGCGACATTCTAGGAATACCTTTCTCTGCAGCTGAATATAGTAAGGATGTGAATAGCTCTGTAGAGCTTTCACAATCTTCAAAAGCGTTTGGATTTATAGATTGTTCGCAGGTAGTTTTGAACAACTCCCAATTAGCTTCATGGAGTTTCCAACGCCGCGGGCGTTCTTGAACCGACGGTCTTAATTCAGAAATATGAATAGGAAAATGGTCACTACCATGAAGATCAGAGTCCACTTTCCAGCTAAAAGCCGGGAAAATGTCTGGAGTGCGAACAGTTAAATCCAGTAATGAACCAGTAGCTGGATGATGATAGGTGGAGGATTTATCATTTTACAAGCAAATTCGTTGAATTGATATCCCCCGCCGGACATATTTTCATTGTCAATGGAGTTAATATCAAACTTAGGTACAGGTTATCTTTTATCTACATCAACCTATAGTTTTCAAGAAATAGCGGGGAAACGAATATCACTATGTATGTATATGGCTTAAACAGTCTGGGGCAGTAACTCTAAATTCGACGGTCGAACCCGGTAACCCCGACGATATGCGCATGTCCTCATTGTAGTGAAGCTGTGTGCCAAGTTTCATTGAAATATGGTCTATCGTTTTCAAGAAATAGCGCGGAAACTAATATCACTATGTATGTATATGGCTTAAACAGTCAGGGGCAGTAACTCTAAATTCGGCAGTCTAACCGGGTAACCCTGACGATATGCGCATGTCCTCTTTGAAGTGAAGCTGTGTGCCAAGTTTCATTAAAATCCGGTCTACAGTTTTCAAGAAATAGCGCGGAAACGAATATCACTATGTATGTATATGGCCTAAATAGTCAGGGGCAGTAACTCTAAATTCGACGGTCGAACCGGGTAACCCCGACGATATGCGTATGTCCTCATTGTAGTGAAGCTGTGTGCCAAGTTTCATTGAAATCCGGTCTATAGTTTTCAAGAAATAGCGCGGAAACGAACATCACTATGTATGTATATGGCTTAAACAGTCAGGGGCAGTAACTCTAAATTTGACAATCGAACCGGGTAACCCCGACGATATGCGCATGTCCTCATTGTAGTGAAGCTGTGTGCCAAGTTTCATTGAAATCCGGTCTATAGTTTTCAAGAAATAGCGCGGAAACGAATATCACTATGTATGTATATGGCTTAAACAGTCAGGGGCAGTAACTCTTAATTCGACGGTCGAACCGGGTAACCCCGACGATATGCGCATGTCCTCATTGTAGTGAAGCTGTGTGCCAAGTTTCATTGAAATCCGGTCTATAGTTCTCAAGAAATAGCGCGGAAACGAATGTCGGACGGACGGACATGGCAAAAACAATATCTACCCCCGAAAATTTTTTTCGGTGGGGGATAATAAACAAGATCATGATTTGATATGAAATCTTCAACTATGCGACCTTTGTCGTCTGTATTAGTACATCCCCAAAGCGTATGGTGGGAATTGAAATCTCCCATTAATATGAAAGGCTTTGGTAACTGTTCGACAAGATCGTCTAGTTTCCTACGTTGAATAGGAGAATTAGGGGGAAGATAAATTGAGCAAAGTGTTATTGTTTTATTAAGAGAAACGCTAACAGCAACAGCTTGTAGCGAAGTATTGAGAGGAATGTTGCGATGAGGAACATTGTTGTTAACAATGATCCCAACACCGCCTGAAGCTTTCTCATTCCCTTCGAAATTCTTCAAATAGCAAGAGTGATACTTTAAAGAGAATTTGTCAGTATCTTTCAGAAAGGTTTCTTGCAAACAAATTGCTACTGGCTTTCCATTTGTAACTAATAGATTCATTTCTTCAAAATTTGACTTTATGCTGCGACAGTTCCATTGAATGATATTATTCGCCATAGTCAATATTGTGGGAAAAATTATAACACTGAGAAGTGGAAGTATGAATTTTATTTTTTGATGTGTGAAAGATCTATTTTGTTTTTGCCTTGCTTATTCTCTTTTGGATCTGCATCATTTGAATCTTCCGTTACCATGTCTTCTTCAAGACTATGGTATATTGTTTGATATTTGATTTTTGAATTGGGGTTTTACGTCGCTTTCAACAATCTCTCAGTTATATCGCGACGACTGGAGCACCTAACGATGGATTCCTGGTATTTCTCAAACCAGTACTACCACCACATCCCTTTCCTAGCCTCCAGTTGCTATTCCACATAGGTTTACGATTATCTACCCATTGGTGGAAGACAAATGTCGGAAAGGATAAGTGCCGCGGCCGGGGATCGAACCCGTGCGAATATAGACCCCTGGATTAGAAGTCCGGCGCGCTACCAACTGCGCTATTGCCGCGGCTATATTGTTTGATAGGATCCTCAGATCCCTTTGATTGGCGGTTAGAAATCGCCGCCCTAGGAGAGGAATTTCTGCTCCTAGTGGGTTTAACAAATGCATTTGTATCCTTATTTTCGGGTACTTAAGTAACTGGTTTGGACTGGACTTTAGGCTCTTGTATGACAGATACTGACGCTGTAGGTACCGATGAAGAAGTGTTTGAGGCTTTAGGAAGGGAAGTCGTATTAACTGAAAGTGTTTTTGAAGCTTTATCAGGATGATTGCAAGAAGGGGACGTCATGGGTGCTTTCATATTTTTGTCATTGATTTGACGAGAAAAATTTGAATCCTTTAATTTAGGAAATAGTTTTAGAATTTCTTCTTTCTTTTCTGGGAAAATCATGCAGAGTTAAGAAAACATGTCTTTGCAATTTTGGCATTCACTTTCACTTTACAGAGCTGGTCTTACAGTATTGGCATAAGAGTTCGGGAGATTAATACGATTCTCGACGATTTTGCGCGCCTCAATAAATGATAAGCCTTCTTTGTGCTTAATGGTTACAATTTCCTTCTCCTTCTTCCATATGTGACAAGACCTGGAAGTTGACATGTGCTCGCCACCGCAGTTTGAGCATTTCTTGTCTGCGGGGCATTTATCCGGGTCACCCTCATGACCAACCTCTGGTACACCACAGCACCGACAGAGACGTGTGTTACGACATCTATTTTCATGATGTCCAAACTGGAAACATCTATAGCATTGAAGAGGGTTCGGAATGTACAAGTCAACCCTGACATTCAGGTACCCTACACGTACAGATTTTGGCAAAATTGACGTTTCAAAGGTCAAAACTAGAGTGTTTGTTTCTTTTTTCTTGCCGTCTCTGAAAACTGTCATACGTTTAGCCGCTGAAACATTCTGTTCTGATAACTCTTTGACGATTTCATCCTCAGAGATTCCTTTCAAGTCAGGACATCGAATAATGCCTCCAGACTTGTTCAGAGTCTCATGGGGAGTACAATTAACCCAGCTATTGAAAAACTTGTCCATCTTTAACAGATTCTCAGCTTGTTGAGGTCACCTGAAGGCCACCTGAACGAAGTTTCTTAACCGACTTCGTTTGACCAGCATGTGCCATGAGAACTTTCTCAATGACAAATGGCGAAGGTTGTTTAGGGGCTCTTGTCCGTCTGTATGAAGTATGTACAGAAATCGAGGGAAAGATTTGCCTACATTTAAACAGTTATCCTTGTCCATTTCCAGTCCGTTTTCATTTTTTCGTTTTTTTGGGTTTAATAGATCCATATTTTTTGTATTTAGTTTTCATCACCCGTGGCCCCGTGCCCTCCACCGAGCCCTACAAGGGGACATGAAAAGGGTGGGTATCCAGCCCCCTCATGCCAGGGTTACCCAGGTGATATACTTGGACCGAATGAATAAAACTACCCGACGAATGCATTGCATGGAAAATCTCCTAAAACAGAATCATGCCATGCAAACCACTGCCAAGCAATGAAACTCATACAACCCAATTAACCCATATGCCTATATAGACTAGAACTAAGAACTATTTAATACAACAAGATAAAAAGGAATGTGTTTTGTACACATTTACAAGGGCTTTGGTTACATAGCATCATATTATAACAATAGATAATGCCCAAGTCTAAAACGACCAGCCGATTGCTTAGACCGGGCCCATCCAGGCTCCCGTTTCAGCCGAAGCCGAGGCCAAAGCAGCGTGTTGAGAAGCTGGAGATCCCTGGGCTTCCCTCAACTACCAGGACCCTCTTTTTCGGCCTTACGAGTCTCCACCCACGGCAAACAGGCGGGCCCATTTGTTAGGGGTCTTACCATTGACTACATGGGCGGCAGCCGACTATTTCTACCCCCCCCCCCCCCCCCGCCCAGCTGGGGGCAATGAAAAATCTGGTTTATTCTGGTATGGATGCTGCAATTGATAGATAAACGCAGATATTTATAAGATATCTTCAAAAGTGATGAAAGTCAATAAGCATTCTAACTTCATGCGTTATGAAAATGAACCGCCTTGGTGGGATAAGATTTGCCAGGAAGCAAAAACTTTGAAATACTCATGACTGCGTAGATTTTGATCAACAAATCACTTTCTAGATTTCCGGAGATTCACAGAAACGCCGTAAGCGTTTCAAACATTTATGCTCTTCGGAAAGGTCTTAATTAATAAACAGTAAACGACAAATTTTAGTACAAGATAGTTAAAATTCCAATGGACTTCCGTCGTGTACTTAAATCTAATACCGTTAAGGCTAAATTTCCAAGCAACATTAGTATTGACGACATTGGAATGCTGCCCACTCTTTAGAAGAATTTGACGTCATACTTAATACTCCTTTCACAAAGGACTATGTTCTAAAGAGTATAAGTAGGCTTAAAAAGGATTTTCTATTTTTTCAATAGTTATAAATGACAGAATGTATACGCGGGCAGATAGTTTTGATTTGATCGACGAATACCAGGCTGAGTTTTGATACGGTTACTCACGTATCGATAACTTATTTACACTTCAAAGCTTGATTCAAAAGTACATTTGTAAACCCGGGGGCCGATGTTATGTTCTATATGTCGATTTCAAAAAAGCCTTTTCTTTCATTAGAACATGAAAGAACACTTAATTTTTTATTGAAAAGAAGCCTTAAAGGAAAATTGTTTTAAAAGCAGCGATATTGAAATATAAATTATTTGTTCATTAAGCTCTTATTTTAAAAAGTTAAAAAAGAGGACCATATATTTCCATTTGAAATATGACTAAAGACGTACAGCAATCAAAATCAGAGACGATTTCGTTCCATGAAGAAACAAGTATCTGGTGTTGTATGCAACACATAAAGTCCCCTACCGGCTTCGTTTGTCTCAATGTTTTCCCACGCCAATTCTATCAGGGACGTCAAAACCAGGTCTTGTTTTGGAAAGGGTTAAACAAGACTTACATGAGTTGTTGTCTCTGCTGTGCCCACTATACAATTCATGCAAGCAATAGACAGATGCAAGAAATAGTATCAATAACAGTTACCTTGTCTGATCCAAGATGTTTTTCTTCAGTCTTGTTGGTAAGAAATGAGAACTTTCACATGAGGTGATTAATACTGCTGCATCACCACCCTGACTAACATGGCTTATAAATTTTTTTTTACATTTTAAAACAGGTTTCATCAAGTTAGCTTGCTTAGTTATTAAGTTATTGCAGGATCCAATATTTTTTGCCATATTTTCACTATTTCCGTAACCATAGCAACAACAATTTTAGTCTAAAAACAAAATGATGTGCATAATCTACACATTGCCATATAGTCATATACCAAGTCTCATCAAACTAGCTTGCTTAGTTATTATCTTATCACAGGATCCCATTTTTCGCCTTATTTTCACTATTTCTGTAACCATAGCAACCTCAATTTCAGTCGAAAAACAAAAATAAAATGATGTGCATAATCTACACATTGCCATCTAGTCATATACCAACTTTCATCAAAAACGCTTGCTTAGTTATTAAGTTATCGCGGGATCCAGATTTGAGCGGACAGACGGACGGACAGATGGACAGACGGACAGACGGACGGACAGACGGAGGGCAAACCTATAGTCCCCTCCGGTGTGAACACCGGTAGGGGACTAACTAGTGGCTTTACAAATTGGAGTGTCCGAACAATTGAGGTAAGACCATTCTTGTACATAACCGTTATTATTACGCGAAAAGTAAATATCTGGTAGCACAGTAATATAAATATTGAGAAAAAGAGTAAATATTGGTTCTAGTACAGGCCAACTAGAGGTCGCATTTCAAAATTTCTTTCACGGGAAGTAAGAAGATCTATTCCAGCTTTAGAAAATAAGAGAAGTGCACAACGTTTCTTACCTCCTCCGTCTGCGCTGTCCGCCCAGTATCGATATTTGACATACTATCCAAATGAACCTTGTGACGGGTCACATTTATCTTCTTAATAAAATGTTTAATTTTTATATCCTTTATAAAATTATTATTAATTCCAAATGAACCTTGTGACGGGTTACATTAATCTTCTTAATAAAATGTTTAATTTTTATATCCTTTACAAAATTATTATTAATTAAAAGGAAAATTATGTAATAAACAATAAAGAGTATATAAGTAGTCAGTATAACAGTTCCCTTTCTATTCAACAACACGATTTAACATCATGTTTCTACACAAGTACTGAATGAACTTTTGAAACCTTGTTATGTCGGAAAATAAATCAAGAGAGTTCAGGAAAAAAATTGGTCAATTTGGTCAGGAATCAGGTTTTGAGAAGTCAAACGCACCAGAAATCATTTTAGACAGCAAGGGGAACTGGCTGAGGAAAAACTTGAGAAATAAAAGAGCATTTGAAAGTTGTTGGCGTATCAGTCGTTACAAAATAAAATCATGCTGTGGATGGTTAGAGACCAATATACATAATAGAGATAAATCTTTGAAACCAGTTCTATATATGGCTTGGAACTTGTGAGTTAACTGAATAAAAACCAAAGAAGTATATCGATTTTAAAACAGTGACAATAGTTCAATAACATATATATTTCAACATTTTTTAAAAAAAATCATCGACCTACTGAAATTCTATAATTGCAAATTCACGGTACTAGATGTCCGAGCGTAATCAATTAGATAATGAAATAGCAAAAAAGGTAATAAAGATTCCGAAATATTTAGTGATGACGGTAAATTACTACTAAATAAGGTGAAAGTTCTTAATCAAGAAATTAGAGAGCTAAAAAGGGAACTTTTCATTCGTGGTATTAACTTTAATATTGATCTGCTAATATACTCAAATTACAAAAATGTTGATAAAAGGATAAAAGAACACTGATCACGCTATAATTCTAAAATTTACGTGGATGGCATCCATCCAGGTACACTGCTGGCTAAAGTGAGGTTTAAAAAAACTGACATACACAGTATTTGATGATTTTGGTGCAAAAAAAACCAAAACAAATAGAATCGGAAACTTACTAATTACTAGATGGTTTAGTAGGAGGAAGTTGGACCTAGAACCAGTAGCACTAGAAATCCGAGCTTAACTGGCTGACTCACCCATCAGCTCAATTATAGTGGTTAAAATAATCAATGCTAAAATAATCTCGGATCCAAACTGCTATAGTAATTACGATTACTGACCAGTGAGCACGGGAAAACCGAGCTAGTATGGTATCAATCATTGATCAGTACTCATAGTGACGCTAACTAGTTACATAGCACGAGGATATTCTTACGATTTTATAAGATTTTAAATCTTATAATAGTATAGTATAGTCCGTTTGACTTCTATATGGACCAACATTTCGCCGAAAAACTCAGAAATAAATTAACGAAACGTATTTTTTCTTGTCGCATCATATATTCCATCTTTTACCATGACGAATTCTGTTTTTCAGAATTTTTGAATGTAAAATAATGATTTTGTCCGTCCGTCTACAAGTTAACTCTCAGCCTTTCATACCTCCTGATATACGTATTTACCAGAACAGCGAATTGTATAACCAAATATAGTTCTGATTTGCATAGGGGCAGAGTCAAAAGTGTAAGATTGTAAGCGAGTCGTTTTATAATAAAACCGAGTACTTTTATAAAATTATGTTTTTCGAAAAATTTTACTTCCCTTACATATCAAATCTGAATATATTCTCTCTTTGTTCAGAAACCGTTTGACAGATAATTGATAATTGTTTTTTATCTATTCTGAGATGAACCCCATATTCCCTTATCTAGACCAATCAAAAAGCATTATTCAACGAAGTCGATGGGAATTTCACGAGGAAAACTTGATAACATGGCGAGTAAACGGTACAAATCACGGGATATTTAAGTTTAAGATGACGTGGACATCGATATGCTAATTAGCATGTCCAAATAAGGAACAATGTACATTTCATCTGTTAAATGTTTAGTATGAAACCACGTGTTTTTACGATATGTTAATAATTACTACTACTCAACAGCCAACATCACCCCTCGTGTCTAAGAGTGGAATGAATGAATGAATGAATATTGTTTTACGGCCCGTCGACTTCTAAGGTCATGTTGGGCGCAAACACTTATGTATAAAAGAGTGAGTATCCATTGTATGAAAACATAAGTAAAGACTATTTTAAAACAATTTCAAGGTAAACATATAAAAATTCCAAAAAGAATTTCAAATGTATAAGAAATAATAGCCAAAAGAGCCATTGAAAACGGTAAAATTTAATAGAACCATTTTAAAAATTAAGAAGAAACATAATTAATAGTACCTAAAAATCATATTTTGCTATATAAATGAATCGCCTTGAGAAAGTCAAAAATAAGTTCAATTTTAATATTGTCAAACAACTGCCTCATACTATCAACTTTAAAATACCTGTCTCTTATCAAAGAAAAATCAATGCAATCAATAAAAATATGTTTGACAGTAAGAGGAGTGTTGCATGGAATGCACATTGGCATCTCTTCTCCATTTAAAAGATGGGAGTGTGTAAGATAAGTATGGCCAATGCGTAGGCGAGTCAAAATCAGCTCTTCGCGACGGCTTGCCCTGTAACCAGGAATCCAATCGCCGATGTCTGGTCGAACAGAGAATAACTTATTATTCTGGTTGGCTGGATCAGTCCAACAGTTTCTCCAGACATCATGAATTAAACTATGAATAAGGGGCTTAAAATCAGTAAAAGGTACTTCAAAGGGTAAAATTTCAAGTGATAATGAATCCTTGGCAGCTTTATCTGCCTCTTCATTACCACGAATACCAATATGGCTTGGAAGCCAACAGAAAACGAGATTAACATCATTAAGCTTAGCTATTTTATCAAGTAGCCTTACAATAAGGGGATTGTCAGTTTTTTCGTGCTCAATCGCTTGCATGCTTGACATAGAGTCAGTAAAAATGATATAGCGAGAGAGACGTTCTGCGATCATATGATCGAGTGCAAGATCAATGGCCTTAAGCTCGGCTGAAAAAATAGAAGAGTTATTGGGAAGGCGGAATTGATATTTTTCGCCATCTAAAATAGTGGCTGAGGCAACTTTTTCGCCATCTTTTGAACCGTCAGTGTATATTTCTTCGTAAGATGTGTATTTTTCTTTGACTTCCAAGAATTTGGTTTTAAAAATAGATGGATCTGTTGTATCCATTTTGCTTGAAGCAAGATCATAAAGAAACGTGGGACTTTTATACGTCCACAAAGGAACATCAGGAACAATATGTTCTGCCTCGTCCTCTAGGTCAAAATCTAGAGAGCTTACATCGGCTTCACAGCGCAAAATAAAAGGAAGTATTGGGTTCTTTTTCTTTTCAAAAGCCTCTCTATATTTAGGTTCAAAAACAATTTCATGAGTAGGATTATCGGGATTGGATTTAAGTTTTAAATAATATTGCATGGAAAGCTTTTTCCTGCGTAAATTTAAGGAAGGCTCATTTGCTTCTGTATAAACACTGTTAATTGGTGATGTTCTAAATGCACCCAACGCCAAGCGCAAACCCTGATTATGAATAGTATCAAGTTTACGAAGGTAAGAAGGGCGCGCAGAACCATAAACAACACAGCCATAGTCTAGCTTTGATCTAACAAGTGCCCTATATAGGCGCAATAGAACCTTTTTATCGGCTCCCCAATCCATACTGGATACAACACGTAAAAGGTTTAGTGCCTTTTGGCATTTGTTTTTCAAATTGTCAATATGTGGGATGAAAGAAAGTTTCGAGTCGAAGAGGAGACTTAAAAATTTAAACTCTTTTACAACTTCAATCGGCTCCCCGTCCAACTTTAAATCTGGATCAAGGTGCATTTTCCTCGATTGGCAATAATGCATACATTTAGTTTTAGTCTTCGAAAACTTGAAGCCGTTTTCATTTGACCATTTTGAAAGATTGTTCAAGACTTGTTGCAATTGTCTTTCAATTGTATCCATATGTTTTGATCTGTAGCAGATACAAAAGTCGTCAACGTAGAGAAAACATTCCACATCAGGACAAACGGTTTTAACGATGTTGTTTATTTTGACACTAAACAGTGTCACCGATAAAATACTCCCCTGGGGAACACCCATTTCTTGTTCATGGGGATCAGATAAAGTATCTCCAACACGGACTCTAAACTGACGTTGATCCAAAAAAGCTGAGATAAAAAAGGCAAGGCGACCTCGTATACCGAAATCATAGAGGTCGTTCATAATTCCATACTTCCAAGTGGTATCATAAGCACTTTCGAGATCGAAAAAGACAGAAACAACGTGTTCCTTCTTTATAAAGGCTTCTCGAATAAATGTCTCGAAGCGAACAAGATGATCAAGAGTGCTTCTCTGTTTACGAAAGCCACTTTGGACTTCCGTAATAAGGTGGTTCTTTTCAAGAAACCATTAACAAGACGATCATTGACCATTCTTTCCATGGTTTTACAGATGCAACTAGTTAAAGCAATAGGGCGGTAATTTGGAGGGTTTGTGGAATCTTTACCTGGTTTAGGTATTGGAATAACGATGGCTTCCCGCCAAGAGGCTGGAATGCTTCCCGTCTTCCATACCTGATTATAAATCTGAAGTAAGCAATGAAGGGAACGAGATGGCAAACGTTTGAGGAATTGATAATGAATAGCATCTGATCCGACAGCAGTGTCGTGACACTTTTTTAAAGCTTTTTTCAATTCCTTAACGGAAAAGTCTCTATTATAGTGTTCCAGATTTCTGGAACTGAAATTAAGTTTAGACTTTTCTTTTTCACCTTGAAACTTTTGAAACGCAGGTGAATAATTAGTAGAGTAAGATTTCTTGGCAAACGTGTCTGCCAAGACATTAGCAATGTCATGTTTTGAAGAAACCGTGTTATCGTCATCCGTTTTAAGATGACCGACATTAAGTGATGTATTCTTCCCACTAATTTTACGTATCATGTCCCAAGTCTTTTTGACAGATGATCTAGAATTTAATCTAGATACATACTGTCTCCAAGGGGAACGCTTACTTTGTTTAATTGTACGACGTGCTTTTGCATGTGCAATTTTAAATTTGTAAAGATTCTCCTTTGAAGGCCTTAAGGCAAATGCTCCAATAGCACGTTTTCGCTCAGCTATAGCCTTTTTGCAATCTTCATTAAACCATGGCTTATTTCGAGTTTTTGGGTCAGGCGATGTTTGTGGAATAGCTTTTTCTGCAGCAGAATAAAGTAAAGATGTAAAGAGTTCTGCAGAGTTTTCACATTCATCAAAGGCTTCTGGATTGATCGATTTTTCACAGGTAGTTCTATAAAGTTCCCAATTAGCCTTATGGAGTTTCCAACGCCTAGGGCGCTCCTGAACAGATGGTCCTAATTCAGAGATCTGAATAGGGAAATGGTCACTACCATGAAGGTCGGAATGAACTTTCCATGAAAAATTAGGAAAAATATCAGGACTGCAAATAGTCAAATCCAGTGAAGAGTAATTACCAGTTGCAGGATGAAGATAAGTTTTAGATTTATCATTCAATAAAACAAGATCATGCCTTGTTACAAAATCCTCAACAACACGACCTTTGTCGTCTGTGTTGGAGCATCCCCATAACTTATGGTGGGAATTGAAATCCCCCATAAGTATAAAAGGTTGTGGTAGCTGGTCAACTAGATTATCAAGTTTTCTACCATCTACCGGGGAACTGGGAGGAAGATAAACAGAACACAATGTAATTGTTTTATTTAGAGAGACACTTATAGCTACTGCTTGCAGAGAAGTATCTAAACTGACATGACGGTGAGGGATATTATTATTTACAATAATTCCCACACCACCAGACGCTTTTTCGCGATCTGTAAAGTTAGTAAAATAGCAAGAGTGATATTTCAGAGAAAACTTATCTGTGTCTTTGAGAAACGTTTCTTGTATACATACTGCAACTGGTTTTTGTTCGTTAACTAGAAGATTAAGTTCTTCAAAATTTGCCTTGATGCTGCGACAATTCCATTGTATTATGTTATTCGCCATCATGAAGGTTATTATTAAGATTATACCACTTATTAATGGAAGTGACAAACTACCCATTATTTAACTCCTGTTAGGTTGATTTTAGTTGCACCTTGCCTTATTGCAACTGTTTGCTTTTGGTTTGAAGTAGGGGGGTTTGAAGGAGGGGGAGCGGGTACATCCATCTCTTCCTCGTCATCCGACTCGCTTAACTCAGAGAAGCGATTGCCGGTTGAAGCTGGAGGAGGTGAAACCTTCTCCAGATTTATACGAAGTTTTCTTTGACTAACAGACTCAGAATGATGTGAAGACTTTTCTTTTTGGGACTGTTTACTTACAATTTTGTTTACATTCACTTTATTTGCTTGAGAGGTCGGTTTATTATTTTCAGAAGATGAAGCTTTGCTTTCTTGTTCTTTGTCTGGAGATTTTATCGTTTCATCCGACAGTGCTTGTTTGATTTTTTCCTTTGCTTGGGGAAACAGTTCAGTTATGAGTTTCAGAAGACGATCACACTTGCTACATTGATCAGGCTCTTTCTTCTCAGCTTGTACAGATTTGACCTTGTTTGCATAACTTGTTTCTGAAACTGCTTGTCTCGACTCTACGATTTTCTTTGCTTCGTAGAAAGAGACAGACTGTTTGAATTTTATTTCAAGGATTTCCTTCTGCAAAATAAATTTAGGGCATTGCCTGGAATTTGCAGCATGCTCCTGTCGACAGTTGCAACATTTTAAGTCATTTTCACAGGTCTCCTCGTCGTGTTCGTCTACGGGCCCAGAATAACCACATTTTCTGCATGTTTTTACACTTGAACATTTATCTTCATGATGGCCAAACTTTTGACAATTGAAACATCGAAGTGGATTAGGTACAAAAACGTCTACTTTTACAATTTGAAACCCAATTTTGATCTCCTTTGGTAATACTGGTTCATTAAAGGTCAGGATATACGTATTTGTCTGAATTATTTTTTCATCCCTTTTAAATTGAATGCGTTTGACTCCAGTAATTCCCTGACTCCTAAGGTTGTCTTGTATTTCTGAAATGGTGCATCTTGACAAATCTTTACATCTTATTACACCTTTTGACTGATTGAGCCTTTCATGGGGGTATACATTGACCTTAATGTTGAAGAATCTTTTGGTTTTTAGTAAATTATCAGCTTTTGTCTTTTTTTATACTTCAACTAAAATAGTTTCATTTCTGAGCGTCTTCACTGATTTAGGTGTTCCAAGGATTGCGTTTATTGATTTTTCGATAACGAACGGGGAGAGTTGAGAAACTGGGTCATCTGGGTCGATACTTTCGATAACTATGAACTTAGGAAATGAAATAGAACAGTAAGCTTCATCATCGGAGTCAGAGTTATAGGCACGCTTGGCTTTTTTTGAGGTTGCCATGGTAGTTGATTGACTTCATCGGCGATGCTCCAAACCACCCGCCCTCGGAGTCCTACAAGGGTACACCTAACCTGGGGAATTCCATCTCAGGAGAGGTGCAGGGGATACATCGCCGATATACTCGTAGCAAAATGGCTAGATCAAGCAAAAATACGCCGATGAATATTTCAACCAAGCATGAAGTAGACATCAGACAGTAAAATTGTCGATCAAACACCACATTTACCCGATTGGCCCATGAGCCACCGCCTTCTAAGGCGTAAGTGAAAACGTCATATAATGAAAACGGTGGTTTAAGAAACACAATTAAAAGACCATTCTTTTTGATAAAAACGCCCTAGGGCATGGCATGACCAGCCGATTGATCAGGTCGGGCCCGCCTGACCTCCCGTTTGTCCCAACTCAGGGCCAAAGTGGTGTGTTGCAAACACAGGGCCTAGCCAATCCCTGAGGTCACTCAACCACCAGGATCCCGTCATCAGGCATTACGGGTCGCAGCCCACGGCAAACAGGAAGGTCCATTTGTTTGGGGTCTTACCATGTATACTACATGGACAGCAGCCGACTATTTCTATCCCCCCGCCCAGCTGGGGGCTGTCTAAGAGCGGAAAATGCGAAAATATTAACATTAACTGGATAGACAAAAGCATTACTTTGAAATCATTTTATTTTCAAAAAAAAAAATTTTTTGGAATGGTATCAAGCTGAAATTAAGATTTTACCACATACAAATCACTCGCTCAAACGCAATTTTATGTAATTGATGAAAAGGTTGGTCCATATAGAAGTCAAACGGACTATACACCAATACATAATGATACACAAAAACAAAATAAAAAGTGATGCAGACAGTGCCCTAACAACGAAGAATGCCCACTTTGTGAGGTAGATTGAATTGATGAAGATATACTATTTCTACTGCATTCAGTGTAATCTTAGTTATACCCCCCACAACGGGGGGGGGAGTATACTGGAATCAGGTTGTCCGTCCGTAGACATAATTTTGTGTCCTCTTCTCCTCCCACAGTTTTGGACCAATTTTGCTGAAATTTTATCAGATTGTTTCCTATCATATGAAGTTGTGCACCTGTAATTTTCATCCAGATCCAGTCATTAGTTTCAGAGTTATGCCACTTTGAACTTTTTTACGGAGGGGGTACATTTTTCTAATTTTGTGTCCTCTTCTCCTCCCACAGTTTTGGACCAATTTTGCTGAAATTTTATCAGGTTGTTTCCCATCATATGAAGTTGTGCACCTGCATTTTTCATCCTGATCCAGTCATTGGTTTCAGAGTAAAGCCACTTTGAACTTTTTATGGAAAAGGGGGGGGGGAGTAATTAAAATTTAAAATTGCAAAACTCAGTATCCACAAGGGGAGTTACCAAATTGGGTAATTAATCTTATCATATGAAGTTTAGCACCTGCAATTTCCATTGTTTTGGGGGTCACATAGGTCAAAGGTCAAGGTCACAGTAAATTTTTGTTCAATTTTCGTTTCCGGATTCTAAATCGAGAACCACGCGACATAGAATCATGAAACTCTATTTAAATGTTACTTATGACTCAAGGAAGTGCCCTATTGTTTTTAGGTCACATAAGTCAAAGGTCAGGGTCACATTAAATTTTTGTTCAGTTTTTGTTTCCAGACTCTAATTGAAGAACCAAGGGATCTAGAATCATGAAACTTCATGCAATTGCTGTATATGACCTCAATATTTGTTACAAACACATCTTGCACTTAAAGCACTTACATTTTGACAAAGTGCTGGTGGGGGGTATAAGTCCGCTCTGCGACAGTTCTAGTTTTTGTATATACTGTATAAATATCAACAAAAACAATATGAACTCATTAATAGCCTAGGACTAAATATAACATGGACATGTGCAACATGTTAATATACAAAACAATCATTGATGGGCCTTGATGAATCAATAGACACAATCAAGAAAACTATGAACTGGGACTTGTAAAATTAGAAAATGCTGTGAATTCAATAGACAGGAAGATAGGTGACAAGATATCTAAAAAAATAATACACTTTTAGAAGACACTAAACAAACATATTAAGCAGACACGATGAAAGAAATTGACAAAAGATTCAAAGAACATCGAGAAAGGGAAAGCAGCAGTTCAAATTCAATTGTCTTCAATTTACATTAATCTCTTGAAAAATAACCTCTAAATAGAAAAGAAGAAGATCTTAAAGAGTTTCAGTCAATCTACACTAAGTTAAAAGTAAAGTAGATGTCAAAACTTCATATCAAATTGAAATTAAGGCCAGAAGTAAAACTTGACCATACAAAATAATAGTAGAAAACTAACAAACAAACATGCCGAAGAGAACTTCTTTTCAAAGCAAAAGCAGTACTGAAGAAGGCACCTCACCACATCAGGAACGTTATACATGTAATTACTTCTGTTTACACTCCATTATAGAGGCAAAAGCGTAAAGACCATGATTGAAGAGCTAAAAGAAAAAAGGAAAGATAACAAAAATGCAGTTATCAGGAATAATAAAGTTATAATACCCAACAATCAAAAAGAAATTGAAAGGTACCAGCAAATCACCAAAACAGTCGGCTACATCGCAGTATGAATAGGGGAAACCGGTCAACTACCCATGAAGATAAAACACATATGAATCACTATTTGGATTAATTCATGAACATGAAAACAACAATAACTGAAGAAACTGTTGCAGGTGGTTTTCCTTCGCATTCAAAGGAACCCGTATCACCAGAGATGAAAATGGTTTAGGAGCCGGATTTCATTTGTAACTGTACAGAAGATACTTCGTTCAAATGTGTGAATAGCCAAAAGGAAAAACTCAATATTCTGTATACCAATGCTGATACGCTAACAAATAAAGTTACAGAATTAGAGGTACACATTCAAGTCCACATAATATAGCAATTACAAAGACTTATCCAAAATCTACACAGTATGAGCTAACAGATGAAACATTTGTCATTGAAGTATACGAAATTCACCGATCAGCAAAGCAAAGGAAAGAGGTGTAATAATCTACGTCACAATAAGCTCAATGGAATCTGTATGAATATAAATGAAATAAGATGATCAGGATAAAATACTGATTGATTGCATTTACGGAAGCCCATCTCTTAGTATTAAATGTAAAGAAGACCTCAAGAATACCTTTGATAATTGTTTTTCATTCGGCTTTTCCCAAATTTGCATCATAGTAGATTTCGACTAAAAGGAAAAGATTGGATAACAAGAAGTCCATTGGTCCTTTAGCGCTCCTTTGGGGTATTCAGTTGACAAAGTTAGAAAAGTGTCAAAACTACTTATTTGAAATTCATGGCTGGCTCAGAAAAAGTCCGAGATTTCAAGAAGACAAATATTCCGATTACATTTTTAAGACATTTGACTCAAATGTGTTGCCTCTAAAGTACTAAAAGACTTTATAGACTTAAAGGGATATCCTAGTTTTTTACCCTCTTTCGAACTCATCTTTTTCAAGACACCTCATTTTTTTTACCCCTCTTAACCCAGTTTTAACCTTGACCAAGATTTGATGGAGACCAACATTTTGATCAAGTTTCAAGACATTTGGGCTAATATGGCCACTTCAATGCACAGAATCTTTTCTAAGCTTCGATCCCTTGACGTCACTTGACCCAATTTCAAACTTGACCCAGATTTGATGGAGACGAACTTTCTGACCAAATTTCAAGATTTTTTGGACAAAAATGTGACCTCTAAAGTGCAAAAACGTTTCCGTACGATTTGACCCTTTGAGCCTACTTTTGACCCCACTTGAATCATTTTCGAACTTCACGCAGATTAAATGGAGACAATCATTCTAAGTTTCAAGACATTTGGGCAAAAAATATGGCCTCTAGAGTGCACACAAGGTTTTTGTAAGATTTAATCCCTTGAGAACATTTGACCCAATTTCGAACCTGACTCAGATTTCATGGAGACAAACATTCTGTCCAAGTTTCAAGACATTTGGGACTAAAATATCGCCTCTAATGTGCGCACAAGTTTTTCCTAAGATTTGACCCCTTGGCCTAATTTTATACCCTTCTTGACCTTATTTCGATCTTGACCGAGATTTGATGTAGACAAACATTCTGACCAAATTTAAAAACAATTTGGTAAAAACTGTGGCCTCTAAAGTGCAAACTAGGTTTCCTAAGATTTGACTCCTGACCCCTTTTTAACCAAATTTCGAACTTGACCCGGATTTGATGGAAAAAACCATCAAATTTCAAGACATTTGGGCCAAAAATTGGCCTCAAGATGGCACATGGGTTTTTTCTAAGATTTGACAACCTGACCCCATTTTTACCCAATTTCGAACTTGACATAGATTTGATGGAGACGAACATTCTGACCAATGGCAATACATATGGACCAACAATGTCGCCTCTAGAGTGCACATAAGATGTTGATGGACGACCGGACGCCTGACACAGCTCGATAATGAACAGAAAAAACCACCTGCGAAAAAAACCTACCCAGAAACAACTGTGATATCCTCCAAGAAGATCAAACCCTCTCCCTATTCGAAACGTTCAAAAAATGAAGAAAAAGATCTCGGTGTAACGGAAGACCAAAATCTCATTTTCTCATCTCATATAGTAATCAAAATAAACATAGCCCGTAGGAATCTAGGATTATCTAGAAATAATCATCAGAACAATTACATAATTGGACAAATACATCTTTCTCAACCTAAATAAATTTATGGTTAAATGTAGACCCCACTTGGAATATGTGAGTGCTGTATGGTCGACTTACTTTAACCAACACAAAATAGCAATTGAGATAGTACAATAAAGAGCCACAAGATTCATAAAAACCCTACAACACCTCCCGTTTACAGACCGTCATAAGATTTAGGTTTACCAACTCAAGGATACCGTCGACTTAGAGAAGACATGAATCAAGTCTTTAAAATTCTACATGGATTTTACTTCACAACAGAACCTGGCCTACAATTATCTAATTCTAATACCAGAGGAAATGCACATAAACTGTTTAAGAAAAGTTGCAAAACTGAACTACGCAGAAATGCATTTGGCATCAGAGCTATCGATTTTTTGAATTCACTAGCTTGTGATGCTGTAACAGCTCCAACCATTACTCCGATAAGAGTCGGCTAAACAATCATTGTCGCTGCAACCCGAACAAGTTCATCCCAGAAAGTTTTCTGGATATCAATTTAAGGCGATATCAGTGAAGAGAAAGGCCAGCAGAAGCCAGAGGCTTTTCTATGGCCTATGCACTGTAAGTAAACTCATATATTTCGGGTCATAGAAAATGCCAAGCCCTTTCTTTTGAGAAAAGTTCTAGTCAATAATACTTCATTTAAGAGATAAAAGAAGTGTTTCAATCCATTGAGGTATAAACTAAATCCTTCTCATTCTGTTTTCAGTATGAAAATATTCTTTTAATGTATTACCTTCTGAAATTAGTTTTACGTTTATGTTTGTTTTGATAAAAATGTCAAACTATTTCGCAAACAAAATTTAACTTTATGACCGTCATTATTTACATTTGTGTATCATGAAGTATTGTATTAATCGACTATTCCCATTGCGACTTCTTTTTTATTAGCCCCCTGAGTGTCCGCCTAGCACATGTTTCACTGTGTCGCACTTATTCACACATACTACTGTTTTAGATACAGAGTGAAGGTACTATGGATGCATCCAGATTCCACAAAAAAACATATTGGAAGATATTTTTAATTTTCAAGACTGGCCGCAACTATAACCTGGGCCAAAACAAATAGAATACGAACAAATAAGCCAGTACAAACGAGATGGATTTGCAGTACCAAAAAGAGGAAAACGTTTTCTAGTACACATATTTGAACTTATAAGAGAGGTAATTAAAAAGCCTTTGAAAGTAAATATAATAACAACGAGATTTTACGAATAATTCTAACTTTGAAGAGAACGCATATCGTTAATGTCAAGGGCGAGTCTTCCAGTTACGCAAAATACGCAGAGGTGCAATCGAGCATAGGTTCATTTAGAATAATAACTATTGTTCCTTTGTATAGTTATCACTTTCTTAAATAAAAATCGACTTGACATTGTCCTGACATTAGGATAATATCGACGGTTATTGCAGGTTAAGTTACCAATTAATATCCACTGCATTGTCCGAGGTATTCGAATTATTCTGGTCCAGTTAAAGACGCAATATAAATCGATGGCTCAGCGCGAAACAGTTGTAACTCCCTATATTTTTATAGGGAGTTACAACCGTTTCACGCTGAGCCATCGAAATGCGTTAAATGGTAGAACTTGAAAAACAAAACAAGGAGAGATTACTTATAGGCCCGTATGAGCCGAGTGTCAATTACCGCGTTTGAATTAAAAATAACTATTATGTAACACGTAGGCCTATATATAAAGGTCACTATAATACAAGAATAAATATCTTATCAGATCTTACATGTGTCTGTTTCTGTCATTTTAGCTCACCTGAGCACAACATGTTCAAGGGGAGCTATTAAGGTCACCCTCAGTCCTTCGTGCATCGTCAACAATTTAGAAAAACTTCTCCTAAACCACTGGGCCGATTTTAATGAAACTTTGCCATAATGTTCCTTGGGTGCCCCTTTTCTAAATTTGTTCGCGAAATTTTGATTGGCCCATAGATATGGAAATGGCAGGGCGGGGCTTATTTTGGGCCCGTAACCTTTGAACGACATCTCCTCCTGAACAACTGGGCCGATTTCAATGAAACTTTACCAGAATGTTCCTTTGGTGACCCTTTTTTCAAAAATTGTTCGTGAAATTTTGATTGGCTCATAAATATGGGCGTGGCAGGGCGGGTTTATTTAGAGCTCGAAATCTTTGAACGACATGTCCTGAACCGCTGGGCGGATTTCTTGTTTGACCCTTTACTAAAAGTGTTTTCAAAATTTTGTTTGGCCATTAAATATGGGCGGAGCTTTTTTATAAGCCCAAAATCTTTGAACGCCATCTGCTCCTGAACCACTGGGCCGATTTCAATGGAACTTACCCTGAAAGTTTGTTGGGTGACTCTTTTCAAAAGATGTTCGCGAAATTTTGATTTGCCCATTTATATTAGCTTGGCAGATCGGGTTTATTTTGAGCCCGAAATCTTTGGGCGACGTCTCAATATGAACAACTGGGCCGTTTTCAATGAAACTGTTCCAGAATGTTCCTTTGGTGACCCCTTTCAAAAAATGTTCGCAAAAGTTTGATTGGCTCATAAATATGGGCGTGGCAGGGAGGGGCCTATATTGAGCCTCCTTAGTAATGAATGGGTGGGAAGCATCTATTCTCACTTTAAAATCTTGCCATAAACGCTCATTGAAATTTTGTTGCGATTTCAAAGGCGTGTTTTCGTCTGTCAATTCTACTTTGCTGCTCTGTAATTCCAACTAAAGAAATGCCCCCGAAGAAAAAAAATAAAATGTCAGAAGACCAGGGCGCAATACGCAGTTCCCTTCAAACGAAACAGGCGCCTCTAATAATGATCAACAGCCCGAACCTTTCACGCAAGTTGAAATCGGAGCGAATCAGACCGAATGACAAATCGCATCCACTTCTTCGGATTTCGAGTCCAATACACTGCAATAAACAATGGCCATCGCTGAACAACAAGAATTGGCCTTTACCTTCAGTTCTCTTTCGTTCAATTTGCATTTGAAGGCTCGAGAAAGTTATATAGTTTTTTGTACAACTTGTGTGTTTGGATGTGGTTTTGGGTTTTATAGCCCCTTTTTTCCAGTTTTGATTTACATTTTATATATTGCCAATTTTTTATACATTATTTTTAGATATTTTTGTCTTTCTTACGTCTATAGTGATTGCGCCAAAAAATGACACTGGCTGTCGATTGTTTATAAAGCACCATAAAAAATAAAATAATAAAAATAGAAATACACGCGATGGTTTTCTTTTACTGAATGTAATTGTATCGATACTTGAGATAAATGAATTTGCTTTTAGAAGAAAAATGTGTATTAACCTTTTGGTCAAATACCTTTTTGGTTAGATTTTTATTTTATGGAAATAATTATAGTTGACCAAACAGTAATTCAGCCGTAGGGTTAACGCAAGTGCTTCTGGAATTACTGCATATCATTTTGACTGTCTATTTTCTACAACAAAAATCTATATCTTGTTATCAGAAATCATTTTGGATAACGATATTTTCTGAAATAGGTAAAAAAAACATCCTTCAAAATCTGCTTACCCGAACAGGTTGAGGGACAACTTGGGCAGAAGCACTGAAACGCTTATCAACCCTTTTACAATTTAGCCATGATGAACATTTCATTGGTATTTTAGCACCAGAATGGTGACCATAAGTATATAAAGTCAGGGAAGAAGAAGGGCTTACTGGCTACAAAGAAATTGGCTGTGAATGCCAAATTGCCTTTTAAACAGTTATAAGATTTCCAGAATATAAGGTATTGGTAATTAAAAAAGTATGCAAAGTAGAAAATCAAAGTACTGAAAGCTAACAAAGCATAGATATTTTAGTAATCTTCCTTTTAAAAAGAAATACTATGATACAAAATCAGGGTTAAAATAAAGCGAGGAGTTTAAAAGCATACTTTCGGATGAGTTCGTATTTGAATATAGTTCATCCAAGTGACCGTAAAATGTAGTGTGTATAGTGAAAATACTGTTCAAGCCAAGTCGTTACTTTGTATACATGTGACATTCTTGGAAATCCACATTCCAATTCGCTAAACAACCATGAGTGTGAAATATTTCTCATAAATCCCATTTTCTTTCCTTTTTTCTGTTCAAATGTTCTCATTTTCTAATTGAGTCACCTTTGCTTACATGATAAGTAGTATGGTCATTGTTCATCACGGGTAACCAAAATTTTCATGTCCCTACGTTTGTATTTTCAGATGAACTTTGCACTTTCAGAAGGTTTTATCATTTAAACTAACAAATTGAACAAGTTTCATCATAAATGCGCTAATTATATGACGTCATTGGGATTTCCCCGTGTTCTCTGAAAATGCCGGAGATATAATCAAAGAATTTTGTTTGAAGGAGAAAGTCGGTAGTTATCTGCCGTTGAATTTCAAAAATCGCTGTGTTGACTTTGTTTTTACTAGAAACAATAAATGTTGAGTAATCCAGACAAACTTGGACAGAATGCTATTGGCTATGAGATCTTGTCTGTGTGTAATTTTCAGCTTGGTCTGAGTGTTAAATCACGAGTATGATATTGACAAAAATGCAATTTTCAACTTTTTTTTCACTTTAACAACCATAAATATTTACCAATCGCCAGAAAAACTTAACATAATCTTTCTGAATATAATATCTTGCTTGTTTGTTATGTTTAGCATGATCATACTCTTATGTGCCCTTAAATTGTGACAAAATGCCGTTTTTCAACTTTGTTTTTACCCTCTTTTCATCCACAAATAATGATCAATCATGTCAAACCTAAATTAAATTAGATCTCGCTTTAGTTTGATCCTAAGCCTGATCTGAATATAACGTCCTTTAGAGCTAGGTGCATAAAATTTGACAAAATTGCCAATTGTGCTTTTGTTTTCACTGTAAAATCCTATCATATTCACCAATCAAGACATATTTTGATGACCGTTATCAGGTCTTCTAGGACATCATTTAACTTTATATGCCTGATTTAACAAGCATGGGTCAATGTTAATGATATTTCGCGTAAATCATTGCCAATCTTTTTCAAGCATTTATTTGCTGTCTCTGTCTGCTCTTTGAATTAAGCATTCAACGTGACCAACAATTCAGGCCTTTGGAGCACTTCCAGTTCTTTAGGACGGTCTAGTTCGTGCGGCAAATAATTATTTAGGAAGCATATACTGTCTATGATAGACCTTGTTATTTGTAGTTGACATATTCAGCACTAAAGAGTGATCGCTTAAGAGAAAATATGGTAAAAATCTCTTTTAGAAACACATGTTTACGTGAAAGCTCTTGGTTAGAATACCAATCATTACCCATTGATGAGGACAGGTTATGCTTTTTTTGTTCGCTTTGAAGCAGTTCTATTTTTCAAAGTGTATTTAAAAAAAAAGATTTTACATTATTCAAAATTTCATGTAGCTGAAATATTTTGTAAACTTTCGAAAAACGAGTTTATTGGTTTTTTTTGTAAGTGTTTATTGATCTTACTTTTAGCGCGACTTTTTAAGAATGGGGTGGATGGGGCATTTCTAGTCACCCTTGTAACGTCGCTGGCCTCAGCATAATGCTTTGGTTTAGTTTTCACTTGCATGTTTGTCAAACCTCTTTTCTACTAATGTTATTTCTCAGAAACTTTGCACATGCCGCTGAGACCATAACATTAGCCTTTGAGCAAAGATTCATCATTCGGGCATGTAAGTTAATGGAATTTTTACATTTTGGACTAGTTCTTTCTTGTAACATTTGATCTTGTTTGAAGGTTTTTGGTCCTTTGGACTGCCTGACAGGACAGGCAATTTTCAATGCTTAAATTACTAGTATATACCAGATATATGTTGATTATTCAAGGTTTCAAGATTTGGCTTATCTCTAGATGAACGTTTGAAAGAAAGAATGCAACAGTTGATAGGAGATGTCTTCATAGATCCTGACCTAATCTACTTTGAATTGAGACGGATGGGAAAAGAAACTGAATGTATGGAAAAAGAGAGAGGCTCAAGGAAGTATTATCCTCTAAGAATAGACATCTCGAATCGGATAAACTACCACATAAACAAAATCAAGTAAGACTTAAGTAATATTTTCACAGCATAAATTTGGATGAAATTTTAGCCTAGGTCATAGCCTAGGTCATGGCCCCGTGCCATTCATTCATCTTTGTGTCCGTCCGTATGTCCGCCTGTGTATTTTCGTAAGCTTTTTCTTTAAACATCTTTTCCAAAACCAACTGACCAATTTCAACCAAATTTCACTGGAATATTCTTCCAAATTCATTTAAAGAAATAAATTTCGTGCAGAATTTAATTGACTTTTTAAAAAAAAAAAAAAAAAAAATTAAGAAGAATCTTAAAAAAAACCTTCTTCAATGGGCCTTATTGGATTTTTTGTAATTAAGCATGCAAGTTCATAATATAGTTCTCCATATGAATCCTTGAAAAACGTTGAATCAAAACCTAAACCGTAGTGGACGGGGCTTATTTTTTAATATTTTTATGTTATTTTAAGACAATTTTAAAAATCTTATTGTCTGAAACCGCCTCTTGGATTTCAATGTAACTAATCATGTATGTTCTTATGGAAGCAATGGACAGCGGCCTTCGCACTCCGTCAACCGGTATGTATTCATTTTACGGCTGAACTTTGCGCATTGTTAAAATAGACTGGTTTCGATAATGAGACGGAGTACCCAGTCGATCAACGCGAGATGGTCCGAACACAACATTGATAAACAAAAATGACAGACGAACGGCAAACTGACAGACAGAAAGATAGGAAGGATCGATTCGCTTTGAGTTCTGCCGCCAGAAGGTCAAAACGAGTAACTTTCTTGAACAGGGTCAAACTGCTATATGATGATCATTCTTATTCCGCTGCGGTCACGGACGATCATAAAAAAGACTATGACGAGACAGACATTGGACATGAAGTGATAGTAAAGACTGAAGACCTTTCTTTGAAATGTAAAGACGATCGACGAAAAGTGAATTTGAGGCATCTTGCCTACGGACTGTATTGCTGAACGTGTAGGAACGATCTTTATTTAAGATAAAAATTGTTGGAGAGTGTAGGCGCAGTCTCGGGAGCTTCCTCCATATAAAATACCACACTGTGGTTGGAAGAACTTAGTCACTACAGGCAAGCAGGAGGAAAGTGTTTGCTTCGTTGTTAATATCCACAAAGAACCCACTATCACGCGCATAACTGAAAACCTCAAATAAAATTCTATTTTAATTGAAAAGAGTATATTTTACTATGGTCTTATCTGTTTTATGTTTTGTCATCACACTAATCAATAAACACATATTATAGAAATGAAGCATATTTCAAAATACAAGCAAAAAACGAAAGATCGGGAAAAAACGAGCACATTTTCACGCACTTTTGATAAAAGTCAATAATTTTAGGAAAAAATGTATTAGTTCTCAAATATCAGCCATGCGTATCATACGACAGTTTTCTAATCCATAATTAAAAAAAGATGCTAATAAAACCCTCATCAATTCTAAAATGAATTATCAATATCCTTGTATTTCCACTGCCATAAAGTGGTCAGTCAATCCCTGTTTTGAAAAGGGGTTCCCCAAAGGTAATTGTTGCATCAAATATTATCCAATTTCGGAGTTCATGTGATTGTCTGTCAAACTAAGAAGATATTTTCTGATAAAATTATCCATTTCAAAAAATCTACATGACCTATATGATATCACAGAGTAGAAGAAAGATATCAGATAGAGGTGATAATGTTACCTAAATTTATTGCATCAATATAAGGACCCTTATACCTTTCTTTACCTATGCAATCCTCATATTTACAAGGCTATATGTCAAGCATTGATCATTTTAAAGCCACAGATGACGAAAAATGTTGCCAATCAAAAGAAAACACATTATGTGTATAACTAAGAAACTGTTTTCCTTTTGGGACATAGCAAATCTGGACATAAGAAAAATGAGATAAATTGACACCATTATTTAAACAACTGTACAAAATACAAGAAATTACGTATTTGTTACACGTTTAAAATGTTTCAAAATTTGACTGTTCATCTGTTTGAAATCTGAAGATGACGTCATTTAGTTAGCGCTAGCACAATAAACATGGGAAAAAACAATTATGTTAAAAATCCATAAAAAGTCTGATAAAAAACGAATGTTTATCAAAGTATAAAAAAATGTTCAATAGAACCAAAAATCACATCCCTCTATGCAAATTGATCTCATTCTTAATCAACATACATAATCACGACTTTTGCTGTTAAAAAAGTAATTACTACTATGTACACAGGTCATTGTATAGTTGGATGCGTGTAATAATGATATTAATGACTTAAATGACCGAATTATCCAACGTGAGCACGAAGGTACATCGGCTCCCACCTGATCATGAGCTACCCATGGACAAGCCCCCCCCCCCTCCCCAATGGAAAATTCAAATTATTTTGGAAAGCAAAAGTGGAACATTTAAATGGACTATCGAAGTCAAAGTAGGGTCGAGGAATTTAAAGCCGATTGCAAAGGCCAATTTCTTTTTAGTAAGCAATAATTGTCAATGTCAAACAGATCTTTTACACTATCAGCATTAAAATGTCTAGTACGAATTGGTTAAAAATCAGTGCAGTCTATCAAAATATGTTGAATAGAAAATAAGAAAGCTTATTGTGAATATCCTCATCAATTGAGACTACCAACGAGATAGAATGTGTTCTAAAATCGATACCTTTTAAATCAGTGTGCGGAATTTTAGACCCTGATACAGGAGGAGAAAGTGCTGATTTGGCAGACTTATCAGCCAGCTCATTTCCTCTGATACCTACGTGACTCGAAAGCCAGCAGAAAGCCAGTCTTTTAAAGAGTAATACTTGAGAAATGCGCTCGAGAAGATAAAATATAAGAGGATTCTCATACTTTTGGTTCATAAGAGCCTGTAGAACGAACAAAGAGTCAGAGAAAATTATTAATCGTTTAGACCTAGATTGTTCTACAAGGGTAAGAGCTAGGTCTACAGCCTTTATTTCTGCCGAGAAAATGGAGGATTTGTCTGGATGACGACATTTTGAAAACCTATCTCCATGAACAGCTGCTGAAGCTACAGCCCCACCATCTTTCGAACCATCTGTATAGAGTGGTTCGAAAGAGGAATAAAGCTCTTTAAATTCACAAAACTTGGAGTGAAGCGCTGTCCTATGTGTAGTAGACTTTTTATCGTTAGCAAGGTCAAAACGGAATTCTGCACATTTTTGCATCCACAGAGGAGTCTCAGGGATTTTAAGATCCGCAATAGCGTCTTTATCAATTTCAAGTCTCAAAAGTTTTTCAAATCTAATTCCAAAAGAAGGAATAGCCCTTGGCTTTCTTTCAAACAGGTTCTCGTAATTGAGATAAAAACACTGATGGGTTGGGTTAAAATGATTTGACTTTAATTTTAAAGATATCGGAGAGACAGCTTTCCCCCCGTAAGGCCAGTGAGGTTCATTGGCCTCTACATATAGACTATTTACAGGGGAAGTTTTTAAAGCTTCAAGAGCGAGACGACGAAGACCTCCGTGGTGGATGGAATCAAGGATTTGAATGCTAGATTTACGAGCTGATCCATATACTATACAACCATAGTCCAGCTTCGATCGAACAAGAGATCGGTAAGATCGCAAGATGACTTTACGATCGGCACCCAAGTCAGATTGTGCTACAACTTTTAAAAGGTTAAGAGCTTTTTTGCACTTCTTTTTAGTGCAGAGATGTGCGAAAGAAAGGATAGCTTTTTGTCAGAGATGATACCAAGAAATTTGAATTCAGAGACCACTTCTATCCTAGTCTTGTCAAGGAAGAGTTCAGGGTCTGGGTGTACACCGCGAAGGTTGCAGAAATGCATGCAATTTGTCTTAGATTTAGAGAATTTAAAGCCATTTTCATCTGACCAATTTTGAAATTTGTTAAGGCATTGTTGAAGCTGTCTCTCAATAATATTCATGTTTCGGGATCTGAAGCAAATAACAAATCGTCAACATAAAGGGAGCAGTCCACGCCTGGACACACAGCTTTTACGATGTTATTAATTTTTACACGCCCTATATACGGAGTAACTGATAGAATACAACCCTGAGGAACTCTTATTTCCTGTCTATGGGCTCCAGAAAGAGTATTCCCAACCCGGACACGAAAGACACGTTGGTTTAAAAACTCAGAAATAAAAACAGGGAGGTGACCTCTGAGACCGAAGTCATGCAAGTCTTTTAGAATTCCGTATTTCCAGGTTGTGTCGTATGCACTCTCCAGGTCAAAAAGATCGACAATACATGCTGCCTTTTAGTTTAGTTTATACTAATTTATTTTAGTTCGATTGCGACGAAAGCTTAAGCTTATAGAATCGCTCTCGAACACTCAATCCTGATGTTTTCACGTCCCCGAGAGAGAAGCAGTGGTTTAAACCCACTGCCACCCATTTTACAGGTGGGTGAACTAGGGCTGGCTATTAAGTGTTTTGCCCATAAACACACCCCGTCGACAGTGTCGAGTGCATTTACCACTAGGCCACCGGGGCAGTCGAAGAATGCTGCCTTCTGATGAGAGCTTCCCTTATGAAGGTTTCAAACCGGACGAATAATCCAAAGTGCTCCGTTCTTTAGCAGCATTTTTTTTAAAACCTATTTATTTTACATCGATTGGGCAGCAAGTTCTTGCAACTTAGATTAATCCCTCTCGATTCTGCTTCCTGGAAAATTAACAAGTACTCGCGCCGAATGTGTGGGCCAATGAAAGAACCAAGATCGATAGCCGCTCCCGGGAATCGAACTCAGGACATTTGAGTCAGGAGGCCGACGGTCTCTACCTCTTTACCACGGACACCACACATATAACCAGAAACCTGAACTAATTCATCCTTGTAAACCCCTTCTTATATAAAGCTTATATGGGTTTACAAGGATGAATTAGTTCAGGTTTCCCACAAACTTCATTAATTAATATTCCCTGACTTTTCCCCGACTTAAACTCAAAATTCCCCGACATTTAACAAGTGTATGAGATTTAACAAAACGAATCTTGGCCACGTTCCTATAGGATGCCAAAGCGGAAATATGTAAGATATGAATATGCCATCTAAATATTGTAATAATTCAGTCGAGATAATTAAAACTACATCAAGACATTATAATGATTTACTCAGGAGTTATAAAGCTATATCAAAATAATAAGATTTTTATTTCAAAACCATTTTATCACATCAAAACAATCAAAATCACTTCTACCCGATCAAAGGGGCATCAAGATGCGAACATATCAAAATCAAAATTCATAAACCCATCAAAACAACAGATCGTACCTGAAGATTTAGGAAAAAAAGCTTCAAAATTGCAATAATCACTTCGAGATTCACGTGACCCTTTCAAGACTGACCTTGCCGGAAAAATCAATGACGTCTTCTATCTTATATGACGTCATAATATGTCTGGGTTTCTTTCTGTTAACAATCGAACTGTCAAATCTGTTATGGATCAGAGTAATTTCCAAAATCTCAAAAGTGATCTTTGAACTTATGTTGCTGATTTCCCTGTAAATGTTCGAAATACTATTTCTCAGATATTGCAACATTCTTTCGCCGGTGTACATGGCCAGTGACAGGTGCGAGTGTATATATGTTAACAGCATAGCCTGTCCGTTTTCTTTCTTTTCAAACCGAGGAATTTGAGGTTAAACAATAGAAAGGGTTATCCCCGAACGATATTCACCCTTTTTAAAGCCTATAGAAAACTAGAATAAAGAAACGGCGTTTAATGATTTCATCTGAAGTCTGATCTAGCGCTGCGATAGAAAATGTCATCTCGGCATTCCAGAAGTTGTTGTCTATCTTTTACTGGTTGGAGACCAATTCTCGCCATGTACTAGTATTCGCCACCAGATAATTTCCACAGTAAGTATACAATATTCATTTATAAAAAATCATTTTCTGAATAAAGCAAGTTGTTTTCAATGTAACTTGTAATTAAAAATAGTTTCTTTTCCGTCTTAAATGTGAACTGGGTTAGTTGGCGAGAACTGGTAATCGGCGAAAAGTGGTTTCGGACCAGTAAGGATGTAGATCTGAAGATCATATTGGGCATTCACTTTAATTTTTTTCCATCCACTAAATAGCGAAACAGTGTCCAGTAAACTTTTATGTTTTCATCAACTGATCTTACTCTTACATTTAGTTATTATTTTACTGGTTTGAATATCGGAAATAGGACGTTTACCGCAGATGTCTTATTTAATAACAAGTTTTCCAAAAAATGCAAGGACCACTTCAGTTCTTAACTAGGCTTGTCGTAAAGCGAACAAATACACTAACCAGTGCTTTGTCCCAGTTCCGCAAACGGTTTTTGGACAAAGTTCAATTTTTATCTGACCTATCACTTGGTACCGAATAGGGCACTTCCTTGGGTCATTAACAACAATTGTCTAAATCTTGATTCTTGGTCACTTGATTTAGAGTTCCGAATTGAAAAATATCTACGGACGGATAAACATTGGTAAAAATAATAAACACCCCTCTACTTCTTACGGAATTGAAATAAAGAAGCGGGTCCTTATCACGTTTCACGTAAGCCCCCTCTGAATATGGCTTTGATTTCGCAAATTTATTATACATTTCTGTTGTAGTTTCAACATGATTTTCAAAACGCTCCCACTACAGAAATCCCTATGCGGGAGGAGTATTGGAGAGTTTTCACACCAAGAGAGGTTTTAGAGGGCGATAAAATCTATGCTGGGGGCCAAGAGAGGACCAGAGATCAGCAAAAGAAAACGAGAAGGTTCAAATGACCAACATCTATAGAATTATAAACACAAGTTCGAAATGGTCCGAAAAGGCTTTTTTTAGAACTCTTGCCTTAATGATTGACCTTGACAAAAGACACTGACCGTTAAAGATGCAGAGTAATGCAACGAACCTTTTTGCAATACATGGTCAAAAAAATTAAATTTTGTGTTCATTAAGATTCGTGCAATCTGATTGACTGAAGAATTGATGTCATTACTCATTGAAAAAAAATTGATAACGCAGCTTTTTTGGAAGCTTTCACTCAAAGTAACCCGATAAACAATCCATGTGTTTGGGGGTTAATCACTACATTTTGTTTCAAGAAACTTAATTATACGAAAATGAAAAGAGTATCTATTGATTTCATAGAGTTATGGAACTAAAAACCGAATCATCATTATGTTTGAATTCACTTCGCATATTAATACCAGGGTGTCCACAGTTTGAGCAAAGCCAAATTCCCTGACTTTTCCCCGACTAAAATCAATTTTTACTGACTTATGTTAACCGTATCTTGCACGTTAATAAAAGAAAATGTTGGCCTCCTCAACCCCACCAGCCAACCCTTTCCACCTCTAACTTAATTAACTGTAACTGTATCGCTTTTTGTATGAATATTATTTTCTTTTTGCTTCATACATACATAAAGCATCTTTTATGAACTTAACCTTTATTGCTGGGTGTGGGTTTTGAAATAAGAAAATGGACAAAAAACATAGAACAACCAGATAGAAGCATGTATCTTAATATATTGGACTATTTTTGTTATGCATTTCAAAAAGCAAACTTTCTTTTATGCCCTTCATCATGAATTAAATGGTACTTTATTTATACATCATGTATAAATATCATGCCCTTTCATTAAAGAGACAATGTTTTCATCTTAAGAGTTGTACAAGAAGCCCATGTGGGCTTTAAATGCTCCACTGATTTAAATATCTCAAGATTTGAAAGCGAGATATCGAAAATAGAAGGCAATGAAAGTCACCAGCATTCAGAAGAAATTCCGACTTTTTCCAAGTTGAAACTGACTTATCAGAAACGAACTCACATAACTTTTATGTAAAATTACAAAGAAGAAAACTATTTAGATATCACTTTAAAACAAGAGGGTCAGAATGGTCCTAAACCGCTCACCTGATGTTGTTCAAAGATTATTGGCAAAATATAAGCCCGCCCTACCACGCCAATATTCATGGGCCAAAAAAGATTTCGCTAACAATTTATAAAAAGGAAAATTCTGGTAAAATGTCATTGAAATCAGCCCAGTTGTTCAGGATGTGATAGAATGGTCAAAGATTTCGGGCTCAAAATAAGCCCTGCCATGCCCACAATTGGTGGTCAATCCATATTTCTTGAACAACTCAAGAAGAGGGGCACCCAAGGAACATTCTTGTAAAGTTTCATTGAAATTGGTACAATAGTTCTGGAGAAGATTTCACTCGAAGATTTCGGGCTCAAATAAGCCCAGCCCTGCCACGCCCATATTTGGGGGTCAATCAAAATTTCTTGCACAACTTTAACAGAGGGTCACCCAAGGAAAATTCTGGTAAAGTTTCATTGAAATCGACCCTATGGTTCAAGAGGAGATGTCGTTTCGGGCTCAAAATATGTTACGCCCATATTTGGGGGTCAATCCAAAAATCTTGAACAGGAAGGTCACCCAAGGAGCATTCAGGCCAAGTTTCGTCAAAATCCGCCCATTGGTTAAGAAGATGTTTGAAGAACAATTTACGCACGGACGGACCCTAGGCAGACACCCCGCCATGACAATAGCACGCTTGCCTTCGGTCAGTAGAGCTATAAACATGAAGCAGTACCAGTAGAAATTGTTTAGACGATGTCAATATACGCCAACTCTCGGCGCCGTACATGCATGTTTAGATCGTTCAGCGACCGAGTCATGCAATAACGTCAAGTTCGTAGTGAGGATGCATATTTACCGAGCGGGTTTCTAGTGAGATTCTAGTCCTTAAATTATTCGGTTTCAAACTTGCGATTGAATAGATCGTATCGCTTTGAAATTCACATGTCTATTTGCGGATGATATGTTCAAGAATATCAAGAGGGTCACTTGATAAATGGATCTTGCTCAACTGGCTAGTCTTCAACAACAGCTTTAGTTGTGAAAATAGAGAAATTAGTGTCCACCAAAATATGGGGAATACCGGGTCAAATTTAAGTTTGCAGGTTAACATTTTCAGCAGACATACACCGCCTTTTTGGACAAGCTGTACCAAGAAAGACTATATAATCGTGTACCACTGTTGTGCGATGTTCTACTACCCGGTTTTCATTGAGTCGGCGCTTGAAAAGCTCAATATCCACCACTCTATCGACGATAGAATACAGTCCAACCCAGCGTTCAGGAATCAGGATGCAAAAAAGTTGTCCGACTGTTTTACATTTATAGCCAGATTTGCAAGAGTGAATGTATGTACACATGCAGAGTATAAAATGAATATACAGAAAAAATCTTTTTTTTGTTTCAGGTCGTTTTAAAGGATTTAATCACCCTAATACTGTTTTAGAATACAGTAATCTATGCACAATTTGACGAGAAATACTGACGAAATCTTGACAGAATCCAAATTACAATTTAATTAAAAAAGACCTCAAATTACTTACGAACGGCACATCGAATGAAAACTCAAAATACAATTAGGATGAAATATTGCTTACTTGAATACGCTATTATAATTTGTGATTAAGATAAATTCTTATTACACCAAAGAGTCAAAAAAGCACGTTTTATTTATTTTCAGCAACGTACATATGTATATTATCCATGATTAATGTCCTGGCTGGGCGGAGTCTAAGTAACGGGTCGTTGCACTTAAGGTTAAGGTAAATCAGCTATTATTTAATATAACCTACTTCTAAAGATAGTCGACATAAATAACTGGAGACCTTAAATCGTAGATTGGAAACCAAATCCTCGTAACTTCAACTCAATTAAGCTGAAGTTACGAGGCCTTGGTAACCAAACGATGAAGTGTGTTCACTCTCTCGAAGCACATGAATTATTTAGGTTTAAGGATACAGTTATTAGCACGCGTTAACGATGATTACCGACTAAAATTTGAAAGAACCCAAACTATTGATAATTAAAATCGCCAAATTACGTCACGGTTAAGACCCGCCCTGCCAGTGCATTAATTACGCAGAATACCTTTATCATCTGAGCTAGTAGATCTAGAAATCCACAATAAAAACTCAAACCAAACAAGGTAACGAGACAAATTGACGGAAAATAATTTTTCACTGGTTATATTTATTCAAACCATACGTACGTTTTGATAAGAATTTAAATCAATTATCAAAAATGTTTTTAGTAGGGATCTTAATAGGAAAATATAACGGTTGCTTTGTACGGATTCGGCTTTGATTGAATGAATGTTGTTTTATGGCTCGTCGACAACTAAGGTCATGTTGGGCGCAAACACTTCTGTATTAAACTGGAAAAATCCGACGTAAGCACGAAAGCATATGGACTCCCCTCAGATCAGGAGAACGGCCCATGTGCGAGTCCACCCGACCGGAAAATTCTCAAAATTAAGCATTCATTGTATGTACTGAAGCATTAGTAAACAGTATATTGTTAATATATATAAGAATCCCAAAGAAATTTTCAAATGTAAAAGAAATAATAGCTAAAAAGGCTAATGAAAACGGTAAAAATTTAATAGAATCATTTTAAAGATTAAGATGAAAAAAAAAACACGATTAATAGAACCTAAAAATCAGATTTTGCTATATAAATGAATCGCCTTGAGAAAGTCAAAAAAAATAAGTTAAAGTTTAACAAGGTCAAACAACTGCCTCATACTATCAACTTTAAAATATCTGTCTCTTATTAAAGAAAATTCTATACGAACAATAAAAATACGTTTGACAGTAAGAGGAGCGTTACATAGAATGCACTTTGTTATTCTCATTTTAAAGATAGAAGTACGTAAGATAAGATTGGCCAATGCGTAGGCAAGTCAAAATCAGCTCTTCGCGGCGGTTTGACCTGTAACCAGGTAACCAATCGCCGAGGTCCTTTGGAACAGAGAATAATTATTATTCTGGTTAGCAGGATCAGTCCAACAGTTCTTCCAGACATCATAAATAAAAGTATGAATTAGGGGGTTAAAAATCGTAAATATGGTAAAATTTCAAGTGATAATGCGTCCTTGGCAGCTTTATCTGCCTACTCATTACCACGAATATCAATATGGCTTGAAAGATCAACATCTTTAAGTTTAGCTATTTTTTCAATTAGCCTTACGACAAGATTGTCAGTTGTTTCGTGCTCAATCGCTTGCATGCTTGACACAGAGTCAGTATAAATGAAAAAAACGAGAGAAACGTTCTGCGATCATATGATCGCTTGCGAGATCAATGGCCTTAGGCTCGGCTGAAAATATAGATGAGTTATTAGGAAGGCGGAATTGTTATTTTCGCCAACTAAAATGGTGACTGAAGCAACCTTTTCGCCATCTTTTGAACCGCCAGTGTATATCTCTTCATATGATGTGTATTTTTCTTTGACTTCCAAGAACTTTGTTTTAAAAATAGTTGGATCTGTTGGATCCTTTTTGCTTGAAGCAAGAACATAAAGACTTTTATATGTCCATAAGGGACAATATGTCATGCCACGTCTTCTAAGTCAAAATCTGGTGAGCTTACATCAGCTTCACAGCGCAAACTAAAGGGAAGTATAGGGTTCTTTTTCTTTTTAAAAACCTCTCTATTTTTGTTAAAAAACAACTTTATGAGTAGGATTATCGGGCTTTGATTTAAGTTTTGAATAATATTTCATGGAAAGTTTTTTCCTGCGTAAATTTAAGGAAGGCTCATTTGCTCCTGTATATAGACTGTTAACTAGTGATATTTTAAATGCGTCCAACGCCAAGCGCAACCCTTGATTATGAAGGGTTGATTGAAAGAAATGCATACAGTTAGTTTTTTGTCTGTGAAATATTGAAGCCGCTTTCATTGGACCATTTTGACAGATTGTTTAAAACTTCCTGCAACTGTCTTTCAATTGTAAACATGTGTTTTGATCTGTAACAGATGCAGAAGTCATCAACATAAAGGAAACATTCCACGCCAGGGTAAACAGTTTTAAGGATATTGTTTATTTTGGCACTAAATAGTGTCACCGATCAAATACTATCGTGGGGAACACCCATTTCTTATTCATGAGGTTCAGATAAAGTATCTCCAAACCGGACTAAACACCGTTCATCTAAAAGGCTGAGATGAAATAGGCAAGGCGACATAGTATACCGAAATTATGGAGGTCGTTCATAATTACATACTTCCAATTGGTATCATAAGCACTTTTGAGATCGAAAAAGACAGACACAAAATGTTCCTTCATTATAAAGGCTTATCGAATAAATGTCTCGAAGCGGATAAGATGATCAAAAGTGCTTCTCTGATTACGAAAGCCACCTTGGACTGACGTAATAAGGTGCTTGTTTTCAAGAAACCAGACTAGACGATCATTAACCATTCTTTCCACGGTTTTGCAAATACAACTAGTTAAAGCAATAAGGGCGATAGTTTGATAGAATTGTGGAATCTTTACATGGATTAGGTATTGGAAAAACAATAGCTTCAAGCCAAGAGGCTTGAATGCTTCCCGTTTTCCAAACCTCGTTATAAATTTCAAGTAAGCAATGAAGGGGACGCGATGGCAAACGTTTGAGGAATTGATAAGGATAAGCATCTGATTCGACAGCAGCGTCGTGACACTTTTTAAAGCTTTTTTTCAATTCTTTAACAGAAAAGTCTCAAATATAGTGTTACGGATTTTTGGAACTAAAATTAATTTTGCGTTTTCCTTTTCACCTTGAATTTTCTGAAACATAGATGTATAACTAGTGGAGGAAGATTTCGTGGCAAAGGTGTCTGCTATACCCTTAGCAATATCATGTTTCAAAAAACTGTATTATCTTCCTCTGTTTTAAGGTGACTAACAGCAAGTGATGTATTCTTCCCACTTTTTTTCACGTATCATGTTCAAAGTCTTTTTGATGATCTAGAATTTAATTTAGAGACATACTGTCTCCAAGACGAACGCTTACTTTGTTTTATGGTACGACGCGCTTTTGCACGTGCAATTTTAAATCTATAAGGATTTTCCTTTGAAGGCCTTAAGGCAAATGCTTCAAGAGCACGTTGTTCGCACAGAATAAAGTAAAGATGAAAACTGTTCAGCAGGGTTTTGACATTCATCAAAGGCTTCTTGATTAATCAACTGTTCACAGGTATTTCTAAAAAGTTACCAATTAGCCTTATGGAGTTACCAACGCCTAGGGTGCTCCTGAATAGATGGGCGTAATTCGGAGATCTGAGTAGGGAAATGGTCTCTACCATGAAGGTCAGAAACTACTTTCCATAAAAAATTAGGAAAAATATCGAGTCTGCAAATAGTCAAATCCAACGAAGAATAATATCCAGTTGCAGGATGAAGATATTAAGTGAAACAAGATCATGTCTAGTTACAAAATCCTCAACATTACGACCTTTTCGTCTGTTTTTGAGCATCCCCATTACCTATGGTGAGAATTGAAATCTCCCGTAAGTATAAAAGGTTGAGGTAGCTGATCTACAAGATTATCAAGTATTCTACCATCTATAGGGGAACTAGGAGGAAGATAAATAAAACAAAATGTAATAGTTTAATTTAGAGAAACACTTACAGCTACTGCTTGCAAAGAGGTATTCAAAGTAACATGGCGGTGAGGAATATATTTAATAACAATAATTCCAACACAACCAGATGCTCTCTCACGTTCTGTAAAGTAAGTCAAATAGCAAGAGTGATTTTTCAAAGAAAACTTATCTGTATCTCTTATAACATTTCTTATTAACGTACAGCAACTGTTTTTGTCTGCTTACTAGAAAATTAAGTTCTTCAAAATTGGCCTTGATGCTACGACAGTTCCATTGTATAATATTGTTCGCCATTATGAGATTGATTGTGAGTATAAGACCATATATTGATAGAAGTATGATATTATTCATTTTATTGCAGTTAAGTTAATTTTGTTGACACATTGCCTTATTGCATCGTGGTGTGCTAGATTCGAGGAAGGGGGCTTCGGAGGTTTTGGAGTTGAATCTTAACATTCTTCGTCCATTTCCTCCCTTTCATCCTTCTCCAATTGTTAGTCTCCACTGAGGGAGGGTTAGATTTTTCTTACTGTTTGCGAACCTTCCGTCGCTTTTTTTTTAATGACACCTTTTGGTGAAGTTGATTTAGATTTTTTTATCATTTTTGTCCTGATGTGCTTGTAAAACAGTCACGTTATCAAGGGTGTTGCTGAAATTGGATTTCCAGAAGATGAAGTTTCCTTTTCAGTTTCTTTCCCAAGAGGTTTTTGGCCTGATGTTTGTGCGGCTAAAGCTTTTTTAGGTTTAAAGGTTTATAAGATGTTTTGCCTGAGGAAATAACTCAGTTATAATTTTCAAAAGTCGTTCACAGGAACTACATTGACATGGTTTTGCTTTTTCCTCAGTAGCAGGTTTAGCTTTACTTGCAACTGCCTTCAGTTCCATTCGGATACCCCTTGTCATGTATGGACTCAACAATTTTCTTTGCCTCAAAGAAAGAAACAGACTGTTTAAATTTCTCGTCTTTCTGCAGAAGAAATTTAGGGCATTGCCTAGAATAAGCTGCATGTCCCTGTCCACAATCAGCACATTTTTATCCCCCGCCGTTTTCGGCGAGGGGATATAGTAATGGTCTCCGTCCGTCATTCCGAGGTTCCGTCACTAAACTTGTCCGGAGCATATATCCTAAAGTATGAAAGCTTTAAACTTGAAACTTTTTGGGTCGATAGATCTCATGGAGGTGAAGTGCAGTGCATATTATCCCCCGTCGTTTTCGACGATGGGATATAGAAATGGTCTCCGTCCGTCATTCCGGGGTTCCATCACTAAACTTGTCCGGAGCATATATCCTAAAGTATAATAGCTTTCAACTTAAAACTTTATGGGTGGATAGATCTCACGGAGAAGTGCAGTACACAAGAACTACAACTCTTGCTTGAATAATTTTGGAGTTATTGCCCTTTGTTATTTTTAAGACTTAGATTTTGTCAAATGCATATCTCCTAAAGTATAATAGCTATCAACTTGAATGAATGAATGAATATTGTTTTACGGCCCGTCGACTACTGAGGTCATGTTGGGCGCAAACACTCATGTATAAAAAAGTGAGTATTCATTGTATGAAAACATAAGTAAACAATATTTTAAAACAATTTCAATGTAAACATATAAAAATCCAAAAGAATTTCAAATGTATAAGAAAGAATAACAAAAAAAGAGCCAATGAAAACGGTAAAATTCAATAGAACCATTTTAAAAATTAAGAAGAAAACATAATTAATAGTACCAAAAAGTCAGATTTTGCTATATAAATGAATCGCCTTGAGAAAGTCAAAAATTAGTTCAATTTTAATATTGTCAAACAACTGCCTCATACTATCAACTTTAAAATACCTGTCTCTTATTAAAGAAAAATCAATGCAAACAATAAAAATATGTTTGACAGTAAGAGGAGTGTTGCATGGAATGCACATTGGCATCTCTTCTCCCTTTAAAAGATGGGAATGTGTAAGATAAGTATGGCCAATGCGCAGGCGAGTCAAAATCAGCTCTTCGCGACGGTTTGCCCTGTAACCAGGAATCCAGTCGCCCAGGTCTGGTCGAACAGAGAATAACTTATTATTCTGGTTGGCTGGATCAGTCCAACAGTTCCTCCAGATATCATGAATAAAACTATGAATAAGCGGCTTAAAATCAGTAAAAGGTACTTCAAAGGGTAAAATTTCAAGTGATAATGAATCCTTGGCAGCTTTATCTGCCTCTTCATTACCACGAATACCAATATGGCTTGGAAGCCAACAGAAAACGAGATCAACATCATTAAGCTTAGCTATTTTATCAAGTAGCCTTACAATAAGGGGATTATCAGTTTTTTCGTGCTCAATCGCTTGCATGCTTGACATAGAGTCAGTAAAAATGATATAGCGAGAGAGACGTTCTGCGATCACATGATCGAGTGCGAGATCAATGGCCTTAAGCTCGGCTGAAAAAATAGAAGAGTTATTGGGAAGGCGGAATTGATATTTTTCGCCATCTAAAATAGTGGCTGAAGCAACTTTTTCGCCATCTTTTGAACCGTCAGTGTATATTTCTTCGTAAGATGTGTATTTTTCCTTGACTTCCAAGAATTTGGTTTTAAAAATAGATGGATCTGTTGTATCCTTTTTGCTTGAAGCAAGATCATAAAGAAACGTGGGACTTTTATATGTCCACAAAGGAACATCAGGAACAATATGTTCTGCCACGTCCTCTAGGTCAAAATCTAGAGAGCTTACATCGGCTTCACAGCGCAAACTAAAAGGAAGTATTGGGTTCTTTTTCTTTTCAAAAGCCTCTCTATATTTAGGTTCAAAAACAACTTTATGAGTAGGATTATCGGGATTGGATTTAAGTTTTAAATAATATTGCATGGAAAGCTTTTTCCTGCGTAAATTTAAGGAAGGCTCATTTGCTTCCGTATAAACACTGTTAATTGGTGATGTTCTAAATGCACCCAACGCCAAGCGCAAACCCTGATTATGAATAGTATCAAGTTTACGAAGGTAAGAAGGGCGCGCAGAACCATAAACAACACAGCCATAGTCTAGCTTTGATCTAACAAGTGCCCTATATAGGCGCAATAGAACCTTTTTATCGGCTCCCCAATCCATATTGGATACAACACGTAAAAGGTTAAGTGCCTTTTGGCATTTATTTTTCAAATTGTCAATATGTGGAATAAACGACAATTTAGAATCAAAAAGGAGTCCTAAGAACTTAAATTCCTTGACAACTTCAATCGGTACCCCGTCCAACTTTAAATCTGGATCAAGGTGCATTTTCCTCGATTGGCAATAATGCATACATTTAGTCTTAGTCTCCGAAAACTTGAAGCCGTTTTCATTTGACCATTTTGAAAGATTGTTCAAAACTTGTTGCAATTGCCTTTCAATTGTATGCATATGTTTTGATCTGTAGCAGATACAAAAGTCGTCAACGTAGAGAAAACATTCCACACCAGGGCAAACGGTTTTAACGATGTTGTTTATTTTGACACTAAACAGTGTCACCGATAAAATACTCCCCTGGGGAACACCCATTTCTTGTTCATGGGGATCAGATAAAGTATCTCCAACACGGACTCTAAACTGACGTTCATCCAAAAAAGCTGAGATGAAAAAGGCAAGGCGACCTCGTATACCGAAATCATAGAGGTCGTTCATTATTCCATACTTCCAAGTGGTATCATAAGCACTTTCGAGATCGAAAAAGACAGAAACAACGTGTTCCTTCTTTATAAAGGCTTCTCGAATAAATGTCTCGAAGCGAACAAGATGATCAAGAGTGCTTCTCTGTTTACGAAAGCCACTTTGGACTTCCGTTATAAGGTGGTTCTTTTCAAGAAACCAAACAAGACGATCATTGACCATTCTTTCCATGGTTTTACAGATGCAACTAGTTAAAGCAATAGGGCGGTAATTTGAAGGGTTTGTGGAATCTTTACCTGGTTTAGGTATTGGAATAACGATGGCTTCCCGCCAAGAGGCTGGAATGCTTCCCGTCTTCCATACCTGATTATAAATCTGAAGTAAGCAATGAAGGGAACGAGATGGCAAACGTTTGAGGAATTGATAATGAATAGCATCTGATCCGACAGCAGTGTCGTGACACTTTTTTAAAGCTTTTTTCAATTCCTTAACGGAAAAGTCTCTATTATAGTGTTCCAGATTTCTGGAACTGAATTTAAGTTTAGACTTTTCTTTTTCACCTTGAAACTTTTGAAACGCAGGTGAATAATTGGTAGAGGAAGATTTCTTGGCAAACGTGTCTGCCAAGACATTAGCAATGTCATGTTTTGAAGAAACTGTGTTATCGTCATCCGTTTTAAGATGACCGACATTAAGTGATGTATTCTTCCCACTAATTTTACGTATCATGTCCCAAGTCTTTTTGACAGATGATCTAGAATTTAATCTAGAGACATACTGTCTCCAAGACGAACGCTTACTTTGTTTAATAGTGCGACGTGCTTTTGCACGTGCAATTTTAAATTTGTAAAGATTTTCCTTTAAATGTCTTAAGCCAAATGCTCTTAGAGCACGTTTTCTTTCAGCTACAGCCTTTTTGCAATCGTCATTAAACCATGGCTTGTTTGGATTTTTTGGGTCAGGCGATGTTTGTGGAATACTTTTTTCTGCAGCAGAATAAAGTAAAGTTGTAAACAGATCTGCAGAGTTTTCACAGTCATCAAAGGCTGCTGGATTTATAGACTGTTCGCAAGTGGTTTTAAACAGTTCCCAATTAGCCTTATGGAGTTTCCAACGCCTAGGGCGCTCCTGAACAAATGGTCCTAATTCGGAGATCTGAATAGGGAAATGGTCACTACCATGAAGGTCGGAAAGAACTTTCCATGAAAAATCAGGAAAAATATCAGGACTGCAATTAGTCAAATCCAATGAAGAATAATTTCCTGTTGCAGGATGAAGATAAGTTTTAGATTTATCATTCAGTAAAACAAGATCATGCTTTGTTAAAAAATCCTCCACAGTACGACCCTTGTCGTCTGTATTGGAGCACCCCCATAGCTTATGGTGAGAATTGAAATCTCCCATTAGCATGAAAGGTTTAGGTAGCTGATCGACGAGATGATCAAGTTTTCTGCCATCAACAGGGGAACTTGGAGGAAGATAAACAGAACATAATGTAATTGTTTTATTTAGCGAGACACTTACAGCAACTGCTTGCAAAGAAGTATCTAAATTGACATGACGGTGAGGGATATTATTATTTACAATAATTCCCACACCACCAGACGCTTTCTCGCGATCTGTAAAGTTAGTAAAATAGCAAGAGTGATATTTCAGAGAAAACTTATCTGTGTCTTTCAGAAACGTTTCTTGTATACATACTGCAGCTGGTTTTTGTTTGTTAACTAGAAGATTAAGTTCTTCAAAATTAGCCTTGATGCTGCGACAATTCCATTGTATAATGTTATTCGCCATTATGGAGGTTAGGGTTAAAATAATACCACTTAATAATGGAAGTGAGAAACTACCCATTATTTAACTGCTGTTAGGTTTATTTTATTTGCACCTTGCCTTATTGCATCTGTTTGCTTTTGATTTGAATTAAGAGAGGTTGAAGGAGGCGGAGCAGGTTTCGAATCCGAAGCCTGGTGTACGTCCATATCCTCCTCGTCATCTGAATCGCTTAACTGTTGGTAGCGATTACCTGTTGAAACTGGAGGAGGAGAGACCTTCTCCAGATTAATGCGAGTCCGTCTCTGTTGAACAGACTCTGAAGGGTTTTTGCTTGAAGATTTATCTTTTGTAGACGGTTTATCCTTATTAACATTGACCTGAGACGGACGAGTAACTGGTTTATTCTTTTCAGGATTGTTTGTTTTATTTTCTACATCTTTGGTATTTGACACGTTAACATTAGGCTCTTCACCAGACATGATTTTATTGATTTTATCTCGGACGTCCGGAAACAATTCAGAAAGAATTTTTAACAGACGGTCGCAAGAACTGCACTCTTTTGGCTTTGGTGTCGATTCTGAAGTAGGTTTAGCTTTATTGGCATAGGAAGTGTCGCTTTTAAGTAATTCTTCCCTAGACTCTACAATTTTCCTTGCCTCAAAGAAGGAAAGTGATTGCCCGTATTTTACGTTCAAAATCTCTTTTTCCTTTTTGAACTTTGGGCAGAGTCGTGAACTTGATGGATGATCCTGACCGCAATTAAAACATTTAAAGTCATTCTGAAAAGTTTCTTCATCATGTTCATCAATATCACCTGTATATGAGCATTTCCTACATACTTTTGTTGTTCTACATTTATCTTCGTGGTGCCCAAATCTCTGGCAATTAAAGCATCGCAGAGGATTTGGGACAAACACATCAACATGTACTATTTGAAAGCCAATTTTAATTTCCTTGGGCAATGTCGGTTCGTCGAAAGTCAAAATATACGTGTTAGTTCTAGTTGTTTTGCCATCTTTCTTAAATTCTACTCTTTTAACTTGTTTTACACCTTGAGATCTGAGATTTTGTTCAATTTCGTGTATCAAGCAGTTGTTTAGTTCTTTGCATCGGATGACACCTTTGGACTGATTTAGTTTTTCGTGGGCATAGACTTCTACTCTTTGGTTAAAAAATTTAGATGTTTTCAGTAAGTTATCAGATTGAGCCTTTTTCGTTACTTCAACAAGGAGGGTTCCATTTTTTAAACTTTTGACAGACTTTGGCGTACCGACGATTGCTCTTATTTGTTTTTCTATAATGAATGGAGATAGTTCTGCTATTGGATTGTCTTCATCTAAACTTTCAATTATTAGGAATTTTGGGAAGCAAGGCATGCTTATATTCTCATCGTCCGAGTCCGAAAGGTATCGCTTGGTTTTCTTTTGTTGAGCCATGGTGTGTTTTAATTTTCATCGGCGATGCTCCAAACCACCCACCCTCGGAGTCCTACAAGGGGACACCTAACCTGGGGAATTCCATCTCAGGAGAGGTGCCGGGGATACATCGCCGATATACTCGTGCAAAATGGCTAGATCAAGCAAAAATACTCCGATGAATATTTCAACCAAGCATGAAGTAGACATCAGACAGTAAAATTGTCGATCAAACACCAAATTTACCCGATTGGCCCATGAGCCACCGCCTTCTAAGGCGTAAGTGAAAACGTCATTTAGTGAAAACGGTGGTTTACAAAAACAATGAAAAGACAAGTCTTTTGGTAAAAAGCGCCCTAGGGCAAGGCATGACCAGCCGATTGATCGGGTCGGGCCCGCCCGACCTCCCGTTTATCCCAACTCAGGGCCAAAGTGGTGTGTTGCAAAAACAGGGCCTAGCCAATCCCTGAGTTCACTCAACCACCAGGATCCCGTCATCAGGCATTACGGGTCGCAGCCCACGGCAAACAGGCAGGTCCATTTGTTTGGGGTTATACCATGTACTACATGGACAGCAGCCGACTATTTCTATCCCCCCGCCCAGCTGGGGGCAGCTATCAACTTGAAACTATATGGGAGGATAGATCTCATGGAGGAGAAGTGCAGTGCACAAAAACTACAACTCTTGCTTGCACAATTCTGGAGTTAATGTCCTTTGTTATTTTTAAGACTTAGATTTTGTCCGGAGCATATCTTTAAAGTATTATAGCTATCAACTTGAAACTTTATGGGTGGATAGATCTTATGGATCAGAAGTGCAGTGCACATGAACTACAACTCTTGCTTACATAATTTTGGAGTTATTGCCCTTTATTATTTAAAAGACTTAGATTTTTCCGGAGCATATCTCCTAAAGTATAATAGCTTTCAACTTGAAACTTTATGGGTTGATAGATCTCATGTAGTTAAAGCGCAGTGCACAAGAACTACAACTCTTGCTTCCATAATTTTTGAGTTATTGCCTTTTATTATTTTAAAGACTTAGATTTTGTAAGGGGTTAATCTCTTAAGAATCCTTAATCTATTAGGGTTCAGTTTACTACCAAGCTTTCATGGCGGGGGATGGCCATGTCCGACATAAATCATTATTTTAATCTTCCTCTAATGTCCATCTACAGGCCCACAGTATGATCATTTCCTGCAAACCTCATTTTTACTTCAATTTTTCTTTTTGTCCGAATCTCTGACAATTAAATCATCGTAAAGGGTTTGGTACAAACACATCAACTTTTACAAATTGATTTCCTATTCTAATTTCCTCTAATATTCCCATCCGTTTTAAATTCAATCCTTTTAACTTCAATGACTCCCAATGGTTTCAGATTATCTTGATCTCATACAAAGGGCATTTGGATAAGATTCTGCATCTGATAACGCCTTTAGACGTATTCAGCCTCTCATGGGCGTAAACTTTCAACTTCTGGTTCAAGAACATTGTTTTTTAATAAATTCTGAGCCTGTTGATTTTTAGTAACTTCAATCAGCAAAGTTTCATTTTTCAGAGTTTTGGCCGATTTGTGTGTTCCAATAATGACGTTTAGCTGTTTTTAACTCATCTGAACACTTGACCTTTTGTTTTCGAGTGATGTACGTCGTGTGTTAACCAAAACAACCTGAAAATTGGTCAGAATGATTATCTTGAGGTAATTTAAGTCAAGTTCGAAATTGGGTCAACTGGGGTCAAAAATGAGGTCATGGGGTAAAATCTTAGAAGAACCTTGTAGACACTCTAGAAGCCATATATTTTGCTCAATCAACTTGAAATTCGGTCAGAATGATTAACATGATGTAATCTAGGTCAAGTTCGAAATTTAGTCAAGTAGGGTAAAAAAGGTCACAGGGTTAAATCTTAGAAAAACCTTGTAGAAACTCTGAAATCCTTATTTTTTGCAAAATCAACCTGAAATTTAGTCATAATGAATTTCTCGAAAAAATCAAGGTCAAGTTCGAAATTGGGTCAAAAATGATGTCACAGGGTCAAATCTTAGAAAAACCTCGTCGACACTCTAGAGGCCATGTTTTTTGCCCTATCAACCTAAAATTGGCCAAAATGATCATCTTGTAAAATCTAGGTCAAGTTCGAAATTTGGTCAAATTGGTTCAAAAATGAGGTCACAGGGTCATATCTTAGAAAACCTCGAAGACAATCTGGAAGCCATATTTTTTGCTCAATCAACATGAAATTTTGTCAGAATGAATATCTCGATAACATCTAGGTCAAGTTCGAAGTTGGGTTAAATGAGTCAAATTTAAGGTCACGGGGTCAAATCTCAGAAAAACCTTGTACACACTCTAGAGGCCATGTTTTTTGCCCAATCAACCTGAAAATTGGTCAGAATGATCATCTTGATAAAATCTTAGCCAAGTTTGAATTTGGGTCAAATGGGGGTCAAAAAAGAGGTCACATGGGTCAAATCTTAGAAAAACCTTGTAGACACTCTAGAAGCCATATTTTTTGACCGACCAACCTGAAATTTGGTTAGAATGAATATCTTAATAAAATCTAGGTCAAGTTCGAAATTGGGTCAAATGTGGTCAAAAATGAGGTCACAGGGTCAAATCTTAGCAAAACCTCGTATACACTGTAGAGGCTATGTTTTTGCTCACTCAACCTGAAAATTGGTCAGAATGATCACCTTGATCAAATCCAGGTCAAGTTCAAATCTTAGAAAAACCTTGTAGACACTCTGGAAGCCTTAGTTTTTGCTCAATCAATCTGAAATTTGGTCAGAATAAATGTCTGATGAAAGCTTGGTCAAACGCAAGTTCGAAATTGGGTCAAGTGGGTTTAACAATGAGGTCATAGGGTCAGATCCTAGAAAAACCTTGTAGACACCCTGAAAGCCATAATTTTTGCTCAATTAATCTGAAGATTGGTCAGCATGATCATCTTTATGAAATCTAGGTAAAGTTCGAAGCGGGTTAAATGGGGTCAAAAACTAGGTCACATGGTCAGTCTTCGGAAAACCTTGTATGCAGTGTAGAGGCATCATCTTTTGCCAAATCAACCAGAAATTCGTAAGAATTCTTCATCCTTTCTAAATCTACTTTACACAATTTTTGACAGTTCATTCGGGTGAGCGATTTAGGGCCACTATGGCCCTCTTGTTCAATAACAAATGGAGACAAATCAAATATCGGATTATCCAGATCTAAACTTTCGACCACGAGGAATTTTGCAAATGACTGAAGAATATGGGCTTCATCTTCCGAATCGGAGTTCCAGGTACGCTTGGCTTTTTTGTAGGTTGCCATGTTAGTTTTATGACTTCATCGGCGATGCTCCAAACCACCCGCCCTCGGAGTGCTACAAGGGGACACCTAACGTGGAGAATTCCATCACAGGAGAGGTGCCGGTTATCAATCGCCGATATACTTGGTGTAAAATGGCTAGATCAAGCAATAAAACGCCGATGAATATTTCAACCACGCATGAAGTAGAAATCAGACAGTAAACTTGTCGATCAAACACCACACACCACGTTTACCCGATTGACCCATGAGTCGACGCCTTCTATGGCGTAAGTGAAAACGTCATTTAATGAAAACGGTGGTTTAGGAAAACAATAACTAGAACTGTCGCAGAGCGGACTAATACCCCCCACAAGCGCTTTGTCAGAATGCAAGTGCTATTAGTGCAGGATGTGTTTGTAACTAATATTGAGGTCATTATATGTAGCATTTGCATGAAGTTTCATGATTCTAGGTCGCTTTGTTTTTGAGTTAAGAGTCCAGAAATGAAAATTGAACAAAAAATTACTGTGACCTTGACCTTTGACCTATATGACCCAAAAACAATAGGGCACTTCCTTGGATCATAATCAACATTTTCATAAAGTTTCATGCTTGTAGGTCACTTGGTTCTTGAGTTAGAGTCCGGAAACGAAAATTGAACAAAAATTTACTGTGACCTTGACCTTTGACCTATGTAACCCAAAACCAATAGGGGGCTTCCTTGGGTCATAAGCAACATTTGTATAAAGTTTCATGATTGTAGGCCTCTTGGTTCTTGAGTTAGAGTCCGGAAACGAAAATTGAACAAAGGCTGACTGTGACCTTGACCTTTGACCTACATGACCCAAAAACAATAGGGCACTTCCTTGAGTCATAAGCAACATTTGTATGAAGTTTCATGATTGTAGGCCACTTGGTTCTTGAGTTAGAGTCCGGAAACGAAAATTGAACAAAGGTTGACTGTGACCTTGACCTTTGACCTACATGACCCAAAAACAATAGGGCACTTCCTTGGGTCATAAGGAACGTTTGTATAAAATTTCATGATTGTAAGTCACTTGGTTCTTGAGTTAGAGTCCGGAAACGAAAAGGTCTACGGACGGACGGACGGATGGACAGACAGACAGACATGGTGAAACCAATATACCCCCCTCTACTTCGTAGGTGGGGGGTATAAAAAGACAAAGTCTTTTGAATAAAACGCCCTAGGGCATGTCATAACCAGCTGATTGATCGGGTCAGGCCCGCCCGACCTCCCGTTTATCCCAAATCGGGGCCAAAATGGTGTGTTGCAAACACAGGGCTTTGCCAATCCCTGAGGTCACTTAACCACCAGGATCCCGTCATCAGGCATTACGGGTCGCAGCCCGAGGCAAACAGGCAGATCCATTTGTTTTGTGTCTTACCACGTACTACATTGACAGCAGCCGACTATTTCTACTTCTAATCCCCCCCCCCCCCCAGCTGGGGGCTTTGAAATACGAATGCGTATTAAGACTACATATAAGAGATTCCGTCATTGATTTTGCGGTCACGTGAGTCTTGAAAGGTCACGTGAATCTTGAAGTGATTATTACAATTTTGAAGCTATTTTTAAATAGTTGGGTACATTTATTGTCTTGATGTGTTTATGAATTTTGTTTTTCGCATCTTTACGTTTGTTTGATCGGGTAGAAGTGATTTTGATTGTTTTGATGTGATGATATGGTTTTGACACAAAGATATTATGATTTGAAGTTTTATAACTCTTGAATGAATTATTATAATGTCTTGAAGTAATTATCATAATTGAATCATTACAATATTTCGATGATATCATGGATATTTTCCGCTTTGCATTCGATACCTTTTACTCCTGCATCTAACCCGTACCACCTTCAGATTAATAAACAAGATCTGTAGCATGGTTGTGGTCCTTTTTCCTCGGACATTTCGGCTACAATATTTTGCAAAACAGGACCTTTGGGCAAAAGTATTAGTTTGGAGAATAGGTCATTGTATGAATTCTTAATTACTTTATAGTTGTTATTTTAGTCATTGAGGCAATACAATATCGATATTTTTTACGATTTTGATGTGTTATTCATTAAAAGTGTATCTTGATATTTCTGAAGAATAAATAAATATATCCGTACTTTAGAAAGATAATGAAGAATTAATTGAAAATACTTTGAAATATCAATGATATAAAGTTTACAAAATGTACGTATTATCTATACACATTTCTTTCACAAATTATATGATGATATAGGATAAACAATACGAGGAAAAAACCAAATCAAATTGCAGACAGCACAATTTAATCATTTCTTTATTGCCAAATTAATTTTACCGTAATTTTTATTTTAAATCAACTTTCAAATAGTAATATACGAAATCCAATGATACTCAATAATTAAAACAAAAGATAAAGCAGTAAATGCTATATGTCGATCAAAGCAAGTTTGTTAAATTCAACATTCAATTGATCGCTAAAATCAATTAATAGTGGTTGAGAGATTTTTTCCATCAGCCACCACCCCCTTCCGATATAGACTGTATCCTGGTTATCAAATAAGAAATTGGATAGTTCCATATTCGAAATCTTAATTACAAACTATAAATATTTCACAAAAGAAAACAATAAGTCATATAATATAAATTTTAAAAAGATCACATTCAAATAAAAAAGATCACATTCAAAAATCAATTAACTATTTTGGCTAAAAACGTATAATTCTTAAAGAAAGTCCTGTTCGCATAAAATTTTGTAAATAGTAAATTTTTTATCTTGTAACTAAAACGATCCAAAAAAAAACAACAAAAAAACAAGATGCGTTTGTGAAACACGAATGCCCCCGGAACAGCATTTTTTTAAAGTTAGCCCTTGACAGATGACCTTGACCTTGTCACATGACCTTGACTTTGGTGTACAGCTTTGTATGTCAAATACTTTTGGAGAAAAGACAAAGGTTAAGTTTTCGGGTTAAGTTTTCGGACAGACGGGCGGACAGACAGACGGACATGAGTAAAACAATATGCCCCCGATCTCTCGATACGGGGGCATAAAAATAGAAATTTGGCCAAAGGTCCTACTTTGAAAAGCATTGTGGTCAAAACGTCCATTGTCAAAATGTCCTACATTCCTCTGGCAAATGGGGATAATACACCTACAAGCGCTTTGTCCTAGTTCCGTAAATGAATGAATGAATGAATATTGCTTTACGGCCCGTCGACTACTAAGGTCATGTTGGGCGCAAACACTCGTGTATAAAGCTGGAATAATCCGACGTGAGCACGAAAGCACATGGACTCTCCCCAGATCTGGAGAACGGCCCATGTGCGAGTCCACTCGACCGGAAAATTAAAAAAAGTGATCATTCATACGTGTATTAAATTCAAATAAACAAAATTATAAAACAAATCGATGTAAACTAATAAATCCAAAAGAGTTGTTCAACCAAAAAAGAAATAATAACCAAAAAGGCTATTGAAAACGGTAAAATTTTATAAAACATTTTAAAAAATAAAGATGAAGAACGGTAAATATAACCTAAAATTAGATTTTACTATATAAATGAATTGCTTTAAGAAAATCAAATATAAGTTCTAATTTGACCATGTCAAACAGCTGCCTCATACTATCAACTTTAAAATACCTGTCTCTAATTAAAGAAAAGTCAATACAATCAATAAAAATATGTTTGACAGTAAGAGGAGCGTTACACGGAATGCACATTGGCATCTCTTCTCCTTTTAAAAGATAGGAATGTGTCAGATGAGTATGACCAATGCGTATGCGAGTCAGGATAAGCTCTTCTCGACGGCTTGACCTGTAACCAGGTAGCCAATCGCCAAGATCCTGTCGCACAGAATATAGTTTATTATTTTGATTAGCAGGATCAGACCAGCAGTTCCTCCAGACATCATGAATAAAACAATGAATTAAGGGTTTAAAATCAGTAAAAGGTACTTCAAAAGGTAAAATCTCAAGTGATAATGCATCCTTGGCAGCTTTATCTACCTCCTCATTACCACGAATACCAATGTGGCTTGGAAGCCAGCAGAAAACGAGATCAACATTATTAAGCTGAGCAATTTTATCAAGTAGCCTTACGATAAGGGGATTGTCAGTTTTCTCTTGCTCAATCGCTTGCATGCTTGACATAGAGTCAGTGTATATAACATAACGAGAGAATCGTTCTGCGATTATATGATCGAGTGCGAGATCAATGGCCTTAAGCTCGGCTGAAAAAATAGAAGAGTTATTAGGAAGGCGGAATTGATATTTTTCGCCATCTAAAATAGTTGCTGAAGCAACTTTTTCGCCATCTTTTGAACCGTCCGTGTATATCTCTTCATATGATGTGTATTTTTCTTTGACTTCCAAGAATTTTGTTTTAAAAATAATTGGATCTGTTGTATCCTTTTTGCTTGAAGCAAGATCATAAAGAAACGTGGGACTTTTATATGTCCACAAAGGAACATCAGGAACAATATGTTCTGCCACGTCCTCTAGGTCAAAATCTAGAGAGTTAACATCAGCTTCACAGCGAAAACTAAAGGGAAGTATAGGGTTCTTTTTCTTTTCAAAAAACTCTCTATATTTTGGTTCAAAAACAACTTTATGAGTGGAGTTATCGGGGTTTGATTTGAGTTTTAGATAGTACAGCATAGAAAGTTTTTTCCTGCGTAAATTTAAGGAAGGCTCATTTGCTTCTGCATATAGACTGTTAACTGGTGATGTTCTAAATGCGCCCAACGCCAAGCGCAATCCCTGATTATGTATAGTATCAAGTTTGCGAAGGTATGAAGGACGCGCTGAGCCATAAACAACACAGCCATAATCTAGCTTTGATCTAACAAGTGCCCTATAAAGTCGCAATAGAACCTTTTTATCGGCTCCCCAATCCATACTGGATACAACACGTAAAATATTAAGTGCCTTTTGGCATTTATTTTTCAAATTGTCAATATGCGGAATAAACGACAGTTTAGAATCAAAAAGGAGTCCTAAAAACTTAAATTCCTTAACAACTTCAATCGGCACTCCGTCCAACTTTAATTCTGGATCGGAATGCATTTTTCTTGATTGACAAAAATGCATACATTTAGTTTTTGTCTTTGAAAACTTGAAGCCGTTTTCATTGGACCATTTTGAAAGGTTGTTTAAAACTTGCTGCAACTGTCTTTCAATTGTATACATGTGTTTTGATCTGTAACAGATGCAGAAGTCATCAACATAAAGGAAGCATTCCACGCCAGGACAAACCGTTTTAACGATGTTGTTTATTTTGACACTAAATAGTGTCACCGATAAAATACTCCCCTGGGGAACGCCCATTTCTTGTTCATGAGGATCAGATAAAGTGTCTCCAACCCGGACTCTAAACTGCCGTTCATCCAAAAATGCAGAGATGAAATAGGCAAGGCGACCTCGTATACCGAAATCATAGAGGTCGTTCATAATTCCATACTTCCATGTGGTATCATAAGCACTTTCAAGATCGAAAAAGACAGAAACAACGTGTTCCTTCTTTATAAAGGCTTCTCGAATAAATGTCTCGAAGCGGACAAGATGATCAAGAGTGCTTCTTTGTTTACGAAAGCCACTTTGGACTTGAGTAATAAGGTGGTTCTTTTCAAGAAACCAGACAAGACGATCATTTACCATTCTTTCCATGGTTTTGCAAATACAACTAGTTAAAGCAATAGGGCGATAATTAGATGGATTTGTGGATTCTTTACCTGGTTTAGGTATTGGAACAACGATAGCTTCCCGCCAAGAGGCTGGAATGCTTCCCGTTGTCCATACCTGATTATAAATGTCAAGTAAGCAATGAAGGGAACGAGACGGCAAACGTTTGAGGAATTGATAATGAATAGCATCTGACCCAACAGCAGTGTCATGACACTTTTTTAAAGCTTTTTTCAATTCCTTAACGGAAAAGTCTCTATTATAGTGTTCCAGATTTCTGGAACTAAAATTAAGTTTAGACTTTTCTTTTTCACCTTGAAACTTCTGAAACGTAGGTGAATAATTAGTAGAGGAAGATTTCCTGGCAAACGTGTCTGCTAAGACATTGGCAATATCATGTTTCGAAGAAACTGTATTATTTTCATCTGTTTTAAGATGACCAACACTTAATGATGTATTCTTCCCACTAATTTTACGTATCATGTCCCAAGTCTTTTTGACAGATGATCTAGAATTTAATCTAGATACATACTGTCTCCAAGATGAACGCTTACTTTGTTTTATAGTGCGACGTGCTTTTGCACGTGCAATTTTAAATTTGTAAAGATTTTCCTTTGAAGGCCTTAAGCCAAATGCTCTAAGAGCACGATTTCTGTCGGCTATAACCTTTTTGCAATCATCATTGAACCATGGCTTGTTTGGATTTTTTGGGTCAGGCGATGTTTGTGGAATACTTTTTTCTGCAGCGGAATATAGTAAAGATGTAAACAAGTCTGCAGAGTTTTCACAGTCATCAAAGGCTTCTGAATTTATTGACTGTTCACAGGTGGTTTTAAAAATTTCCCAATTAGCCTTATGGAGTCTCCAACGCCTAGGGCGCTCCTGAACAGATGGTCCTAATTCAGAGATCTGAATAGGGAAATGGTCACTACCATGAAGGTCGGAAAGAACTTTCCATGAAAATTCGGGAAAAATATCAGGACTGCAAATAGTCAAATCTAGTGAAGAATAATTTCCTGTTGCAGGATGGAGGTAAGTCTTAGATTTATCATTCAATAAAACAAGATCATGCCGTGTTACAAAATCCTCAACAGAACGACCTTTGTCGTCTGTATTGGAGCATCCCCATAATTTATGGTGAGAATTAAAATCCCCCACAAGTATAAAAGGTTGAGGTAGCTGGTCAACGAGACTGTCAAGTTTTCTACCATCTAACGGGGAACTAGGAGGAAGATAAACCGAGCACAGTGTAATAGTTTTATTGAGAGAGAAACTTACAGCCACTGCTTGCAAAGAGGTGTCTAAACTGATTCGACGGTGAGGGATATTATTATTTACAATAATCCCAACACCACCAGATGCTTTCTCACGCTCTGTAAAGTTCTTCAAATAGCAAGAGTGATATTTCAAGGAAAAATTGTCTGTATCTTTTAGAAATGTTTCTTGTAAACAAACTGCAACTGGTTTTTCTTTCGAAACTAGAAGTTGGAGTTCTTCAAAATTAGCCTTGATGCTGCGACAATTCCATTGTATAATGTTATTCGCCATAATGGAGATTAATGAATAAATAATACCACTTATCAATGGAAGTAGAAAACTACACATTATTTGACTCCTGTTAAGTTAATTTTGTTAGCACCCTGCCTTATCGCATCTGAATGCTTTTGATTTGAAGGAGGCCGATCTGGAGGTTTTGGAGGCGAGCCCTCCGGTACATCCATGTCTTCCTCACCTGAATCGCTCAATTGAGCGAAACGATTTCCAGTCGAAACTGGAGGAGTTGAGTGTTTTTGAGCGTCAACCGAGGGAGGATGAGCCTTCTCTAACTGAAGGCGTATCTTCCTCTGGCGGACAGTCTCTGGTTTAACAACGTTGTTATTTTTACTTTTAGACGAGCTTGTATTTTCAACTTGAATGACATTTGCTGATTGAACAGTAGATATGTCTGCTTCATCAGAAGAGGATTTGTTTTTATCCTTTTTCATTGAAGACTCTGACTCTAATGTTTCTCGAGACAATGCTTGCTGGATTTTTTCTTTCGCTTGAGGAAATAATTCTGTGACTATTTTCAACAGCTTCTCACAAGAATCACACTGGTGAGATTTATTTCTTTCAACTCCATCAGATTTAGCTTTGCTTGCATAGCTACTCTCCGAGTGTCTGGACTCGACAATCTTTTTAGCTTCATAGAAGGAGACAGACTTTCTAAACTTCACCTCAAGTATTTCTTTTTGTATTATAAATTTTGGACATTGTCTTGAATTTGCTGCGTGTGCTTGTCCACAGTTAAAACATTTTAGGTCATTTTCACAATCATCCTCATAGTGTTCATCTTCAGGCCCAGTATAGCTACATTTTCTACAAACTTTGACACTTGAGCATCTATCTTCATGGTGACCGAACCTTTGACAGTTAAAGCACCTGAGCGGATTTGGAACAAAAACATCCACCTTTACAATCTGATACCCAATTCTGATGTCTTGGGGAAGTGTCGGTTCGTCAAAGGTAAGTATATAAGTATTTGTTTTGACAATTTTACCATCTCTTTTGAATTCGATGCGTTTCACTTCTGTCACTCCTTGGTTCCTTAGGTTTTCCTTGATCTCATGAATATTACATTTGGATAGATCTTTACATCTTATAACACCCTTTGAGGTATTAAGCCTCTCATGAGGATATGTTTTAACTTTTATATTGAAGAAAGTTCTTGTTTTCAATAGATGCTCAGATTGCTTTTTCTTGCAGACTTCTACCAACAGAGTTTCATTTCTTAATGATTTTACAGATTTGGGAGTACCTAAGATTGCTTGTATTTGTTTCTCAATGACAAAGGGTGACAATTCCGTTACTGGGGTTTCTGGGTCGATACTTTCAACCACGATGAACCTTGAAAATGATTGTGAAAATTGTGATTCTTCTTCAGAATCTGACCACGCACGCTTGGCTTTCTTGGATGATGCCATATTAGATTTTGCAATTCATCGGCGATGCTCCAAACCACCCGCCCTCGGAGTCCTACAAATGGGGACACCTAACCTGGGGAATTCCATCTCAGGAGAGGTGCCGGGGATACATCGCCGATATACTCGGTATAAATAGGCTAGATCAAGCAATTAATACTTCCGATTATTAGTTCAACCAAGCATGAAAAAATAACGGAGAGTAAAAACGTCGATCAAACACCAAATTTACCCGATTGGCCCATGAGCCACCGCCTTCTAAGGCGTAAGTGAAAACGTCATTTAATGAAAACGGTGGTTAACAATGAACACTTTAAGACAGGTCTATAGATAAAAACGCCCTAGGGCATGACATGACCAGCCGATTGATCGGGTCGGGCCCGCCCGACCTCCCGTTTATCCCAACTCAGGGCCAAAGTGGTGTGTTGCAAAAACAGGGCCTAGCCAATCCCTGAGGTCACTCAACCACCAGGATCCCGTCATCAGGCATTACGGGTCGCAGCCCACGGCAAACGGGCAGGTCCATTTGTTTGGGGTCATACCATGTACTACATGGACAGCAGCCGACTATTTCTATCCCCCCGCCCAGCTGGGGGCTCCTAGTTCCGTAAACAGTTTTCGGAAAAAGCTCTAATGCGAGCTTGACCATCATGACGGAAAACAATGGGTCACTTCCCTGGGCAACTATCGTATTAAGTTTAATGATCCTAGGCCACTTTGTTCTTGGGTAAGAGCCAGAGACAAAACAATCTTAAGACAGACAGTCAGGATTAAACCAATTTAACATCTTCTAATAAGGGGTATAATACGTGTTTAGAATGAAATATAAAGCATTTTGAACTAGGGCTGTGCCGTATGCCTTATATGTTATGGTAAAGCTGGTTTGTCCCAATAATCTTAATCATTAGAACTTTATACATCTATATAGATTCTTAAAATGTCTACAATGTGCTTACAAAGATTCATCTAGGATTATCTATTAGTCAGGAAAGCTTTTCTTAATAGTAGTTTTTACTCTAGAAGAGTTATGAACGGGTCCAATTTTTGATTTTCTGCGCCCCGGCGCAAAAGCTCCATCCCCGGATTTTCTCCGTAAATATACTGTTATTCAAGTAAGTGAATACGCAATACACAAAGATTTGATTTTTCGCATACAGATACGGAATGTTTAAAAGTCAAAGAAAGATTGTGCGTACGTACGCAAACAACCCTTAACTGGATTTTCCGCTTCTCATAACTTTCTTTTATTTTAATTATATATGCACATTGCTTTTACGGAGTATTTGCGTACTGATGCGGAGATTTGTAATGGCAATGTCAGAGAATTGTGCGTACGTTTACAAACAATCCTTCTCTGGATTTTAAGCTTCTCAAAACTAGAAATAAATTAGGACCCTAATTATTGATCTGCTAAAACATGTAACATGTTAGGAGTCAAGGGGCACTTAAAAACATTTTGTGTACTTCTAATGTATGTAAGCACTTGGCAGTCAAAATTTACTCAAAGACACATTTTGTTTCTTAAACAGAGATTAAAAAAAGAGCTAAGTTCAAAGGTAAAACAACAAAATATGCTTTCTAATTAGATACAATAACAAACGCGTCCACGTCTTTTTTTTTTAGAAGAAACTGCCATAGCCATTTGTTGATTTTTATTTATTTCTTTAAAATTTATAATTCTGATTTTGATATTCATTGACTTTTTCCTGACTTTGGCCATATTATATCATATATATTACCTGACTAATTATAAAATTCCTTTTTACAATTTTTGCATTTACATGACCTTGATTTTTCCCCAATCTTTCCCTGACTTTTCTCTGACTGTGGGAACCCTGCTAGTTGTCTACCTCATCAATTCAAATATATTTAGGTAGTGTAAAATTAGGAATAATTTCGTAAACAATTTCACGTTTGCAGTTATTGATCACAAAAACAAGGCAATAATCTGTTTCTCTAATGTCAATCTACCTTATCGACAGTTGATCAAATTATCTTCATTGGAGGTGTTTTTTAATGTTTAAATATAATTTACATATGAGCTTCAATAAGAGGCGCCTGGCTGACTTGAATTGGTGACAACTATATTTCTACCTAACTTAAATATCAACATAGTTATATTTAAAACCTGGGGATTTTCGAACCAGGAATTATATAGAAAAATACCATCCCATAACTTGGCGGTAAATGTCTGGTTACCGTCGTTACCGTTTTTACAGTAAAAATCCAAATAATCTTTTTCTATTTTATGATATAAGGGTGGTTGAAATTTTCTAAAGTAAGTAAGGCATCCCAAACCAGCTGCATTTTTTTTGAAAAAATATTTCAAGAATTGTTAAAATATGCCAATTCTCAAAAGAATTATATAGTTTTGCATGGAATTTAAAAGACCTTAACGAATTTAAAAGTATCTACATGTATGACAAAATAAGGTAAAATGATGATAAGAAAATGTTTTGGTTTTTTTTGCAAAACCTCAAAAAGGCAAGATAAAAAACTAGAAAAATGCATAATTTCATGCTAAATTTGCCTTTTTCTACGCCCGAAGGGTGGTATTATGTTATGGTCCCGTTCATCCGTCTGTCTGTCCGTTAGCATTTTTTTTTTTTTGAGTGCGCAATTTCTCCTAAATTATCAATGAAAATGAGCTGAAACTTGGCAAAATACTCCCTATGATGTCTAGTTGTCTATAAGACCTTTGAAATTCGAATCGCTCTAGTCATTCCCGAGTAATCTTGAATTATCTGCCCTTGAATTAAAAGAAAATCAGTTTTTTGTGTGCAGTTTTTCTATGCTATCAATTGAAATGAGCTGAAACCAGACACAATTAATCCCTATGATGTGTAGTTGTGCATAAGATTTTTGAATTTCAAAACGATCCAGTCATTCCTGAGAAATCTTAAATTGTCTGCCCTTCAGTTGAACGAAAATCACTGTTTTTGTGTGTGCAACTCCCCCTTTACTATCAATGGAAATGAGCTTAAACTGTACACAATTACTCCCCATGTCTTGTTGTGCATAAGAGCTTTTAAATTCAAAATACTCCTGTCGTTCTTGTGTTTTCTTAAATTATCTGCCCTTGAATTGAATGAAAAACAACATTTTTTGTGAGCTCCTTTTCTCCTTCATTTTGACTCGAAATGAACTGAAACTTGCCACAATGATTTTGTAGGTTGTCTTTTTGTGCTTAGGACTAAAAAATGTTTCACATGTAAAATAGTTCCTGATTTACCTGCCCTTTACTCAAAATAGCTAAGAATTGCAGATTTTTAGCTAACCTGAGCACGAAATGCTGGAGATGAACTTTTGGGAGAAGGTGGATGTCCGGAGTCCGTCCGTCATCATTTACCTTGTATGCACTACAAAGGCCACATTTTTTGCCAAATCAACCTGAAATTTTGTCAGAATGATTGTCTTGATAAAATCTAAGACAAATGCGAAATTGGGTCAAAAAACTAGGTCACGGGGTCGAATCTTCGAAAAACCTTGAATGCCCTCTAGAGGCCACATTTTTTGCCTGATCAACCTTAAATTTCATCAGAACGATTGCCTTGATAAAATCATAAACGAGTTTAAAATTGGGTCAACTGGGGTCAAAACAAAGTCACGGGGTCAAATCTTCGAAAAACCTTGCATGGACTCTAGAGGCCACATTTTTTGCCAAATCAACCTGGAATTTGGTCAGATTGATGGTCTTGATAAAATCTGTCACGTAGTCAAATCTTAGGATAACCCTGTTAGCACTCTAGATGACCGAATTTAAGCCCGATCAACCTGAAATTTGGATCAACTGGGGTCAAAAACTAGGTTACAGGGCAAACTCTCATAATTTGATCAGAATGATGGTCTTGATGAAATTTCAGACGATTTCGAAATTGGGTCAAAACTAGGTCACGGGGTCATATCTCATCAAAACCTTGTATGCACTCTAGAGGCCACATTTTTTCCCGATCCCAAAATAGAGAGAATCGACCTCTTTTAAATTTTAGTCACATGTTCACAATCATTTTTAGCTCACCTGAGCACGAATTCCTCAAGGTTAGCTTTTGTGGTCGTATGATGTGCGACTTGTGTGTTGTCAACATTTACATTGTAGACGTTCTAGAAGCCACATTTTTCCCTGGATCAACAATGAAACTTGGTTGGGGTCTAAAACTAGGTCACGAGGTCAAATCTAAGAGAAACCTTGTATGCACTCTAGAGTCCTTATGTATTGCCCGATCAATCTGAAATTTTGTCACAATGATTGTCTTGATAAAATCGCAGATGAGTTTGAAATTGGGTCAACTGGAGTCAAAAACTAGGTCATAGGCTTAAATCTTAGAATTATCTTGTATGCACACTAGAGGCCAATTTTTTTGTCCCGTAAACCTGAAATTTGTTCAGAATTCATCATCCTTTTCTAAACCTACTTATAACAATTTCTGACAGTTCATTCAGATGAACGATAAAGGGCCACTATGGTCCTCTTGTTTTTGAGTGTGTGCACAACTCCTACAAATTTAATTTTGTTGAACTGAATCTTGCCACAATGTATCCCTGATATTTAGATGAGCATTACATCAGAAATTAAAATGCTGGGGGTGGGGGGTCTGGTTTTATCTGCCCCGAGATTAATTTTTCTTTTGTGAGCAACTCGTCTTACACTTTAAATTGGAATGAGCTGAAACTTGCAAAATAGCTGTTTGGTTTATAGTTGTGCATAAGACAATTTTCACTTTATACTCAAAGGGTCGGGTCATACTTTGTTATGGCCCCAGTCGTCTGTCTGTCTGTTTGCATTTTTTTCAAGATATCATTCAAGCTCATGTTACTGACAAGCTAAGGTTACAGACAAGCCCCTTCGGGCGTATATGCACCGCGCTGCGAAGCTATTGTTTCAGAAATCTTTGAGAAAGGCTTCCGTAGCGACAGAACAACAAATTGACAAAACATTATTCACTCATAAGGGCAACGAGGTCTGATGGTCAAACAAATTTTAAGGAAATCCGAGACATAACGCCCTATTTGTAAAAGTGTAAGTGCTTACAGAGAATTGCTATTTATCAATAATTTTATCAATTATTGAGAATATTTCTATTCACTCAGCAATTTTTTAATCTGAAGGTAAAAATGTTTAGAAGATAATCCCCTAATAAGGCTGATTAGAAACTTGACCTTCGGAAAACTTTTAACGCCTTATAACTCATACCAAACCAAACAAGAAAGAAAAGTATTATTCAGGATTGTAGAGGAAAGAGAAATTTAGGAGACTTTTGATGTTCTTTGATTACTATAAATTCAAATTGACTAAATCTTAAAGAAAATGTAGCCCTTGTGTCAAGTTTGTGCTTGGCGGTTTAAATTGTAAAAGGCACGTTTTACTCCCTGTATAAGACTGGAAAAATATGCCTATAGATTGTATTAAAGGTTCTTGACAGGGATGTGTGTTTGTTTGAATGGGGGTTTACGCAGCTTTCAACACCCTTTTCAGTTATATCGCGGCGACTGGAGCACCTAATAATGGATTCCTGGTATTTCTCACACAAGTTCTACCATTGCATTCTTTCCTAGCCTCCAGCTGCTATCTTACATAGATCTACGATAATCGACCCATTGGTGAGAGACAAGTAGTCAGAACGAATGATTGCCGCCGTCGGGGATCGAACCAGGGGCCTCTACATTGACAGTCCGACGCGCTTCCAACTGCGATATGACAGCGGCTTGACAGGGATGTAGAATTACATAATTTCTCCACTTGTGAATAAAAGATGATTTTCTTCTTGTCCCGGATGAAAGATAACATGTTAAAAAAAAGAAAGGCAATTAATTTTGAGAAAACATTGTTTTTTAAAAAAAGCAAATGCTGTTTTCCATCCTTTAATATTGTGATAATTAATCAGTTAGATCTGTTTTGTATCATTCTGATATTTGTCCTGGTATTTTCTTTTTCATGGGCAAGTGGCATGGAAAACAGTACTTGTACTCTGAAAACACCATTTCGGACAAGTCGGGCATGAGAATCCACATCGCTACTTGAGATGAATATCCATGCTAATTTTCAAGGCTGCTGGGCTCTTGGTTCAGAAGAAGAACTTGGAAAGTAGCGAATTTAATACGAGTCCCCTTTTCTCCGATGCTTGATTTTAGCTTCTTGTGATAAGGATCATATGCTGATGATCAATGCGCTATTTCAAGGCTTTGGGTCTTCTGCTTAACACGAAGAAATATTTTCTTTTAAAATCAATATTTGTTGCCGTGTAAACCAGAGTTTCCTACCGATCTTAATAAATTTGGCTATTTTGTAAGAAGACCACTTAAGGAATATCTCTGTAAACTTTTGTGTAAATCGGCTTAGTAGTTCTTTTGAAAATTTTTGACAGACGATGGACAGGCTCAGGTAGGCTTATGTGGTCCGCATATAGCGACCGTTCTTTTAGTCTTGATTGTGACTGGATTTAATATATCTATAAACGATCAAATCAGATTAGGATGATAGTATGACATTTATGCACATGAGGTCAGTTTTCCATAGAAATAGTGCTCACCTTTCGTTTTTATTTCGGCGTAAAACCCATTTAAACAAACAAATTAATTTCCAAAATCTATATTTTAAAACGTTAAAAAGTGATTTTTTCCATCGTCCTCTGTCGCGCATATTTTTGCGAAGAAACTTTATTTGCCAAATTTCTTGTCAAAATCTTGGATTACACTTTCAGGGAAATAATATTTATGTATAACGATATTTTCCACCTATCGCCATTCGTCAACAATGAAACTTCGAAGAACTCCGTTAATGGACAGGGCATTGTGATAAACTTAATCAAAGAATTTTGAGTTTTGTGATAACTCAATCCCCCGAGATGAGCATTTAAATGAGGTCTGACTCTGGCAGGATTATGTGCTTGTCGAATACAGAAGCTTACAGTCGTATTTGTCATAGCTGTAACGCAATTTCAGAGTCTTTCTTCGTTTATACATGTATTATGTTCATGATAGTTTCGTTAAAAAGTTGAATGACAATATATGGGATAAACGTTGGTGGGTCCTAAGAAGGTTGTTTTAATGACCCCCCTCCCCATATGTAGCCTTTAACTTTCAGTTCCATGTAAAAATTCCTTAAAAGTTTCAGGAAAATCTTTTTAAATATGTATGAGTTTTCTGGTGCAAATAAGCTAACACGAAGTGAGATTTTATAGGCTCCTTTTTGCGTTCTATAGGGGATAGTTCCCCTATAGAGTAGCAAGTTCCTCTTTAGAGTAGCAGGGATCATTCTCACCCTACGATAATTCTGTGAAATGTCAAATAATTGTATCATATTTGTTGGCTTTATCGTGTAAGCCAGATTGCATTGAATTCCATACGGCTAATCCGGGACCCCTCTGTCCCTAAGCGGTCTACCACGTCGCTATAAGAGCTGGCTTGTTCGAAAAGGCAGAACAATCACCCTTTTTACCCGATTACATTCATCTCCTCAACAATTAAAACTTTTCAACGAATCTTCGTTATTCAACAACATTCACTACCAAAGCATGTAACCACTACCTCATTTCGATTATTTACAGTGGGCGCCGAATGTAATCCGTCAATAAATAATCGACTTAGTTGGGATTCGAACGCGGGACCTCTCTGTCCCTAAGAGAGTGCTCTACCACGTAGTTGTAAAAGCTTACTTACACTCGTTTTACTCAACCCGGCTACACCATCTTTCCTGGGTTTGAAAGGATCGTTCTAATTTACAATAGCGAAGATCCTTAAGGCATTTCAATCATCCTGTGCAAGTTTCAGGACGATCCGATATTAATTATGACTTTAGAATAATGACTTTAACCACATAAACCTGATTCGCAATAGTGAAGGTAAAAAGGTATGCAATAAAGGTACAGCAAAAGTGAATTACACAGTTAAATAACGACAAAAAAAGGACAACGTGCAAGGGCATGCCTAACAATGCCGCAAAGTACGCACGTTCATAATACGAATGATTTTGACAAAAACATATCGTCGTGGAATTATAACATCGTAACTACAGCTTGACTAAACTGAAGTCAAGAAGTTATGATAATTCACTAAAGATGTATTCATGACACTATAGATTAATAACGCACTTAACGCTCTTGTGAAATTGGTAGGCACTCCTTTGCAAAGAGTCGCAAACAAGAAGATTACTTACATGTCTTTCTTGAAGGGTTTCCCACAGGAAAATAATTTAATCCTGTTAGAAGATAAAAGAAAACATATTTTTAAACATTTATTTCATATTAGATTGTTGCTGGCATTGATTCGCTCATCTTCACGAGTCAAGGGGTATCGAATCGATAGCTTCTTCTCAAATAAGTAAAACGTTCGTAACCTCTGGCTCAACAAGAAGTGATTCGCTCACCGAGGTAAAAACACTATGACAAGAACCTCTCTTAGAAAACCAAGGGTTAATCAATGAACATAAGGCTCAATTAAAATTTTCTGTTTGAAAATATCGATATTTTAATAAAGGTTGATGGTCTGTAATCGTTCAAGCCAGAAACATATTAAACCATATGATATATCGCAACATAGGGGGCATTGAGAATTGGATTCACACTGACAAATGGTGGCTGACAAAGAGGGTACTCCATTGACCTTTTAGAGGATGTAAGAATAAAAAAAATGCCCATCTTTATGAAAAGAGACAAGAGGACCAAGATGGTCCTAGATCGCTCACCTGAGTCTCTTTGACCCCTGGGACATCAAATCAATTAAATAGGCAGATGATTTCTACACAAAACCAATTTTCATGAAGATTGGGCCACATTTGTGGCCTCTAGATTTATTACAAGAGAATTATCATTTAGACCCATTTTCCTGCAATATGCCATGGATCTTCCCATTTTCAAAAGGGTACATCCTTGGGACCCGACAAACATTCAGACCAAGTTTCATCGGACAATATTTGTGGCCTCTAGAGTGTAATCAAGAAAATTGTAATAAAGGCCCTTTTTCAATGATATGGCATGCGTCCTTCCTATTTTCAATAAGGTACATTCTTGGGACCTGACCAGCATTCTGACCAAGTTACATTAAGATTGGGCAATATTTGTGGCCACTAGAATGTCAACAAGAAAATTGTCAATAAGGCCCCTTTTCCCGTGGTATGGCATAGATCCTTCCCATTTTCGATAGGGTTCATCCTTGTGGCATGACCAGCATTCTGACCTATTTTCATGAAGATGGATCATATTTGTGGCCTCAAGAGTGTAAACACTTAAATTGTTGACGCATGACGACGCACATTCAATGATCACAAAAGCTTACCTTGAGCACGATGTGCTCAGGTGAGCTAATTAAAGGCAGAGGAATGTTAATTCAAATACCATCCGCTTTGTCAATAAGGTAACCATTTTACACAAAATGCAAGGTAAGACGATATGGCAGGGTTGCATCTAGAAATTTCCAAATTGGGGGGCTGCCCCCCCATTACAGTCAGAAAAAGGGGGGCCAATTTGAAATAATGGGTTCAAGGGGGGTGTAGATTCAATGTAGTCACAGTAAGTTTATTTGTTAACCTCCGGAAAGTATAAAACTTATATTTTACTATAACAGATCAATTGAACTGTTTATATCTCAATATCTGTTGACTTTTAAATAACTTTCAAGTACAGATTTCATTCTTAAACAGTGCTCTACTTGTTGGAGACCCATTCTTGCCATGTATAAGTTCTCGCCACCAGACAATTTTCATAGTAAAGATGCAATATTCATTTACAACAAATCTTTTTCTGAATAAAAGAAGTTGTTTTCAACATAACTTATAATTAAGAAGGGTTTTCTTTCTGTATTTACCCTGAACTCAGCGAGAATTGGTCTCTAACCAGGTAAGTTGATGTTCTGAAGTTTGTATTTCTAGTTGTAAAATATTTTTCCCATGCTTGTACAGAACAAACATATAATTTCCTTTGAGTTGTATGTATAAAGCCATGGTCTGTTTGTCCGGCAAGAGTTAAAACCAACATGAGGGGTTTTCTGTTTAGTGATCCGATCAAGTTCTTCGCCGTTTTCAAACAGATTATCACTCGAATTCATTATAGTTACGCATTCGCCGATGTTTAAGGTGTCATCATCAGTCCTATTTTCCATTTTGTTTTCCAACTCTCACGTTTGCTTTCCGAAAAAATAGGAAATTAGCGATTGACAAGACCGATTTGCGTTCAGTTCAGCCATGTTGTTCAGACGATTTCCGGTACGTCATTATAGGCTAGAACCCAGTCTGTTAATTAAACTGGAAACTCCGATCTTTTTCTATCTCCCTAAAATGCCCAGAAGCTCGTTTTCTTGCTAAATTATCAAAGGAACCATGAGTCCTATGTGTGTTTTCTTAAAAAAAAGATCATGAAAATATTCGTAGTTTGCGAAATACAGAAATATTAGAAAATAAATTTTCATTTTCTTCCAGTCTAAATTTGGAAGACGATCCAAATGTAGAAATTCGTCTCCGTGGTTACCATCTTCACCCGCTCGTTTTGAAGTTAAAAAACAATCCTTATTCTATGAAAGAAGAATCAAAATCCTATTTTACTAGTAAAATTTTAGAAATTCTGGTCCAATTGACTTGTAATCTTAACTTAAAAAAATATAATCACGCACGGCAATGTAATTTTTGCGGACCAATTAATTTTTTGGCGGGATCGGGAACGCATAGAAATGTTAATTATGTGGGATTATAATTATTTTAGCGGGATTCCCGCAATCCCGCGCTCTGGATGCAACCCTGCGATATGGCATTTTCACTAGTTGTGATAACACTCCTCTTTGATAGTCTTATGTGAGAGTTTGATTAAATTTCCTTTCGAAAACAACTTGCCTTAACCAGGACTCTAACCATTAATCTTCAGATCACGAGAACGGTGATCTAGCCACTATATAGAAGTAGACTTCTATATAGTCTATAACAACAACCTATTTATTATTGATAAATATTCATTAGACGTTTGCTTAAATAGTTATTTATTAACTGTAGTAGTTAAGAAATACATACTTTTATTTAAAACTATAAATATTACAAAATACTTCCCTTTCTTGTTATAGGCAGTCACCATGAAGTTGTAAACCTAACCCTTCCCATTCATATAGATTTTAAAAAAATGGTAAGGAAGATTAAATCAAACAAGTGCATATCGTATTGCGATGCAATACAGGAGTCCCCCACCGGATAACAAAAAATCCTTTCTTATAATATATCTCCTACTTACTAGATCTATAACTGTTTACAAAATTTGAAGTTGCTAGCACATTGGGTTTTGAACAAAATGTCCCAAACAAAAATATAAGAGTAAAAACAACCAATGACTAACTCAAAAGGTGGACGGAGAAGAGTGATTCTTGTACATGACACTTGTCCTCAATGAGATCTATAAGTGTACCAAGTTTGAAGTTGCTAGCACTGATGGCTCAGGAGATATGGTCCGGACAAAAATGTCAGAATAAAAAACAACAACGGACAATAACTAAAAAAGTGGATGTGGCAGAGTAACAGTTCTTGTGCATTACACTTCTTCTAAATGAGATCGACCAGTGTACAAAGTTTGAAGTTGCTAGCACTTAATGGTTTAGGAGATAAGTACAGGACAAAAATGTAAGATAGAAACATCAAAGGGCAATAATTCAAAAAGTGGACATGACAGAGTGACAGTTCTTGTACATGACACTTGTCCTCAATGATATCTGTAAGTGTAGCAAGTTTGAAGTTTCTAGCACTTTTGGTTTAGAGGATATGTTCCGGACAAAAATGTAAAGGTAAAAACAACAAAGGTCAAATACTCAACAAGAGGGCCATAGTGGCCCTAAATCGCTCACCTGAATGAACTGTCAAAAATTGTTTAACGTAGATTAAGAAAGGATGAAGAATTCTGACTAAATTTTGGTTGGATTGGGCAAAAATTTGATGCATCTACACTGCTTACAAGGCTTTTCTAAGATTTGATCCTATGACCTAGTTTTTGACCCCACTTGACCCAATTTCAAACTGGTCCAAGATTTCATGAGAAAATCATTTTGATCAAATTTCAGGTTGATTGGGCAAAAAATATGACTTCTAGAGTGTCTACAAGGTTTTTCTAAGATTTGACCCCTTGACCTCATTTTTGACCCCTTTCGACCTAATTTTGAACTTGTCCGAGATTTCATCAAGACAATTATTCTGACCAAATTTCAGGTTGATTGGGCAAAAATTATGGCTTCTAGAGTGTCTACAAGGTTTTTCTAATATTTGACCCCGTGACCTCATTTTTGACCCAATTTCGAACTTGTCCGAGATTTCATCAAGACAATAATTCTGACCAAATGTCAGGTTGGTTGGGTAAACTATATTGTTTCTAGAGTGTCTACAAGGTTTTGCTAAGATTTGACCCCTTGACCTCATTTTTGACCCCACTTGACCCAATTTCAAACTTGTCCGAGATTTTATCAGGATAATCATTCTGGGCAAATTTCAGATTGATATGGCAAAATATATGGCTTCTAGAGTGTCTACAAGGTTTTTCTAATATTTGACCCCGTGACCTCATTTTTGACCCCACTTGACCCAATTTCAATCTTGTCTGAGAATTCTTCAAGACAATAATTCTGACAAAATTTCAGGTTGATTGGGCAAAGAATGTGGCTTCTAGAGTGTCTACAAGGTTTTTCTAAGATTTGACCCCTTGACCTCATTTTTGACCCCACTTGACCCAATTTCCAACTTGTCTGAGATTTTATCAGGATAATCATTCTGGGCAAATTTCAGGTTGATTGGGCAAAAAATATGGCTTCTAGAGTGTCTACAAGGTTTTTGTAAGATTTGACCCCGTGACCTCATTTTTGACCCCACTTGACCCAATTTCAAACTTGTCTGAGAATTTTTCAAGACAATAATTCTGACAAAATTTCAGGTTGATTGGGCAAAGAATGTGGCTTCTAGAGTGTCTACAAGGTTTTTCTAAGATTTGACCCCTTGACCTCATTTTTGACCCCACTTGACCCAATTTCCAACTTGTCTGAGATTTTATCAGGATAATCATTCTAGGCAAATTTCAGGTTGATTGGGCAAAAAATGTAGCTTCTAGAGTGTCTACAAGGTTTTTCTAAGATTTGAACCCGTGACCTCATTTTTGACCCCACTTGACCCAATTTCGAACTTGTCCGAAATTTCATCAAGACAATCCTTCTGACCAAATTTCAGGTTGATTGGGCAAAATATATGGCTTCTAGAGTGTCTACAAGGTTTTTCTAAGATTTGACCCCGTGACCTCATTTTTGACCCCACTTGACCCAATTTCGAACTTGTCCGAGATTTTATCAAGACAATCAATCTGACCAAATTTCAGGTTGATCGGGCAAAAAATGTGGCCTCTAGAGTGTCTACAAGGTAAATGTTGACGACACACGCCACACGACGGACATCACTCGACCACAAAAGCTCACCTTGAGCACTTCGTGCTCAGGTGAGCTAAAAAGTGGGTATGGCAGAGTAACAGTTCTTGTACCTGACACCTGTCCTTAATGAGATCTATACGTGTACAAAGTTTAAAGTTGCTAGCACTTATACTTTAGGAGATATGATCCTGACAAGAATGTAAGACTAAAAACAACAAAGGGCAAAAACTCGAAAAGTGGACATGGCAGAGTAACAGTTCTTGTACGTAACACTTGTCCTCAATGAGAGTTATACGTGTACAAAGTTTAAAGTTGCTAGCACTTATAGTTTAGGAGATATGATCCGGACAAGAATGTAAGACTTAAAACAACAAAAGGCAATAACTCAAAAAGTGGACATGGCAGAGTAACAGTTCTTGTACATGACACTTGTCCTCGATAAGATCTATCAGTGTACAAAGTTTGAAGTTGCTACGGCTTATGGTTTTGGAGATAAGTACGGGACAAAAATGTAAGGATAGAAACAACAAAGGGCAATAACTGAAAAAGTGGACATGACAGAGTGACGGTTCTTGTACATGACACTTGTGCTCAAAGATATCTATAAGTGTAGCAAGTTCTAAGTTTCTAGCACTTATGGTTTAGAAGATATGTTCCGAACAAAATTAAAAAATGTAATGGTAAAAATAACAAAGGGCAATAACTGAAAAAGTGGGTATGGCAGTGTAACAGTTCTTGTACATGACACTTGTCCATAATGAGATCTATACGTGTACAAAGTTTAAAGTTGCTAGCACTTAAGGAGATATGATCCGGACAAGAATGTAAGACTAAAAACAACAAAGGGCAATAACTCAAAAAGTGGACATGGCAGAGTAACAGTTCTTGTACATGACACTTGTCCTCGATAAGATCTATCAGTGTACAAAGTTTGAAGTTGCTAGCACTTATTGTTTAGGAGATAAGTACGGGACAAAAATGTAAGATAGAAACATCAAATGGCAATAATTCAAAAAGTGGACATGGCAGAGTGACAGTTCTTGTTCATGACACTTGTCCTCAATGATATCTATAAGTGTAGCAAGTTTGAAGTTTCTAGCACTTTTGGTTTAGAGGATATGTTCCGGACAAAAATGTAAAGGTAAGAACAACAAAGGGCAATAACTCAAAAAGTGGGTATGGCAGAGTAACAGTTCTTGTACATGACACTTCTCCTAAATGAGATCTATACGTGTACAAAGTTTAAAGTTGCTAGCACTTATACTTTAGGAGATATGATCCAGACAAGAATGCAAGACTAAAAACAACAAAGGGCAATAACTCAAAAAGTGGACATGGCAGAGTAACAGTTCTTGTTCATGACACTTGTCCTCAATGATATCTATAAGTGTAGCAAGTTTGAAGTTTCTAGCACTTTTGGTTTAGAGGATATGTTCCGGACAAAAATGTAAAGGTAAGAACAACAAAGGGCAATAACTCAAAAAGTGGGTATGGCAGAGTAACAGTTCTTGTACATGACACTTCTCCTAAATGAGATCTATACGTGTACAAAGTTTAAAGTTGCTAGCACTTATACTTTAGGAGAAATGATCCAGACAAGAATGCAAGACTAAAAACAACAAAGGGCAATAACTCAAAAAGTGGACATGGCAGAGTAACAGTTCTAGTACGTGACACTTGTCCTCAATGAGAGTTATACGTGTACAAAGTTTAAAGTTGCTAGCACTTATAGTTAAGGAGATATGATCCGGACAAGAATGTAAGACTAAAAACAACAAAGGGCAAAAACTCAAAAAGTGGGTATGGCAGAGTAACAGTTCTTGTACATTACACTTGTCCTCGATAAGATCTATCAGTGTACAAAGTTTGAAGTTGCTAGGGCTTATGGCTTAGGAGATAAGTACGGGACAAAAATGTAAGGATAGAAACAACAAAGGGCAATATCTCAAAAAGTGGACATGGCAGAGTAACAGTTCTTGTACATGACACTTGTCCTCGATAAAATCTATCAGTGTACAAAGTTTGAAGTTGCTAGAACTTTATGGTTTAGGAGATACGATCAGGACAAAAATGTAAGGGTAAAAACAACAAAGGGCAATAACTCAAAAAGTGGGCGTGGCTGAGTAACATGACACTACTCCTCAATGAGATCTATAAGTGTACCAAGTTTGAAGTGACTAGCACATTTAGTTTAGAAGATATAGCCCGGACAAGAGTGTGACGGACAGACGGAATCGAGCAAACCTATAGTCCCCCAACCGGTCACCGGTGGGGGACTAATAAACTCTTTTTTAGTATCATTCGCCCTAATTAATGTCTGCATGAATGGTCTTTTATTGTCCGTCGATAACTAAGGTCAAATTGGGCGAAATAAATCTTTTAAACAAGAGGACCATCATGGTCCAAGATTGCTCATTTTAGTTTCCTTGACCCCTGGGATATCACGTAAGTTTACCGGCAGATTTCAACAAGGAGATAATATCTACATAAGATTAATACCATGGAATGGTTTCTTCCTTTTTTTTAATCAGCAAAAATTAAGGTTGAGTTGTTTTCATTTTTGGTTCTTTGTAAAAAAGGGTATGCCTAGACACAGCCCTTATTTGAACATAGGAACATAACATTAACACACTTGATGAAATTGAATTCAATGAAACTTTCATGAAAAGTTCATGTCGTCTCCCTCCTTTGTTTCAATGATATATGGGATGTCCCTATGTTGATCCCAACTCTGACCCAAGGAATATGATGTGAACAAAATTGGTTAAGTTCATTTATATTATGCTACATACCAAATATAAAGGCATTTTGCCTTCTGATTACCTAGAAGATTTTTTTTAAAAAAGATTCTCACTTGTTTTCAATGTAAAATAGAATAAACTGAGGTGATGCCTAAATTTTACCCCGGGGGTTTAATATGAACAAACTTAATAGAATTTCACTAGATTATGCTTCCTACAAGACTTCGGCTTTCGAAAAAGAAGCTTTTTTTTAAAGATTTTGTAGTTTGCTTCTGTGTAAAACAGGATGCATCCGAGTAGAGCCAAAATATGGCCTCAGGGTCTTAAAAAATCTTGGTAGAGATCCACTAGATGATGCTTCAAACCGAAAAGCTGTCGGCCTTCTGAGAAACTTTTAAAAGGTTTTCGCTCTTTGATTCAGTGTAAAAAGGGATGCGCCCGGATGGAACCAAAATATGACCCAGAGTTCTAAGATTTTCAAAGGGTTTTTTTTTCGCAATTTGATTCTTTGTAAACAGGGTTGCGCCCGAGTGTAGTCCAAATATGACCCCAGGGTCTTGATATGAACAAACTTGGTAGAGGTCCACTAGATAATACAAACTACATATTTAAAATTTCAGCCTTCTGAGAAAAAAAAAACTTTAAAGGTTTTCAGTCTTCGAGTCAATTTCAATTGAAATGATGTTGTGTACTATATATTCCGCAAAGCAAGAATCCACCTTTTGGCTGCCGAATTGCCAAGCTTAATTGACCTAGTGCATAGAGAGGAGAATGTTTTTTTTCTAAGATTTTCGGCAATTTTCGAACATTTTTCAGCCTTTCGGTTACCGTAAAAACCAGAGTTTTTGATAAAATTACATTCTTTTAACAATTGTTGAAGAACTTACCCAAGGAACATCCCTGCCAAGTTTCAACCCGTTTGGTCCAGTGGTTTAGGAGATCTTTAAAGAATTTGTTGACGGACAAACAGACGGAAGGACGGTAAGTAATTGCAATAGCTCACATTGAGCATTTTGTTCTCTGGTGAACTTAAAACCATGATGTTCCTTGATCGCTCACCTGAGTCTCTTTGACCCCTGGGACATCACATCAAATAAATAGGCAGATGTCGCAAAAAGATAATCTCTACATAAAACCAAGTTTCATGAAGATTGGGCCTATATTATGGCCACTAGTGTATATCAAGAAAATTATTATTAAGACTTCTTTTCCCTTGATATGGCATCGATCTTTTCTATTTCAAAACGATTCATCCCAGTGACCTGACCAACATTGTGACCAAGTTTCGTGAAGATTTGGAATATTTGTAGTCTCTAGAGTGCAAACAAACAATTTGTCTTTAAGGCCCCTTTCCCATGTTATGGCATAGATTCATTCCGTTCAATGATGTTCATCCGTGTGACCTATCCAATATTTTGACCAAGATTCATAAAGATAGGGCCATGTTTTCGGCTTTAGAGTGTTTACGAGAAAAATGTTAATAAGGTCCCTTTTCCCATGATATAGAATGGCTCCTTTCCATTTTCAATAGAGTTCTTTCTTGAGACCACTCTGACTAGGTTTCATGAAGATTTGGCATATTTGTGACCTCTAGAGTGTAAACAGGTAACTTTTCTTAAAGGTCCCTTTTCCCATGATATGGTATTGCACCTTCCATTTTCAAAAGGGTTCATTCTTGGGACCTGGCCAACAGTATGATCATGTTTCATGAAGTTTGGGCAATAATTATGACCTATAGAGCTTAAATAAGAAAATTGTCATTGGGGCCCCTTTTCCCGTGATTTGGCAAAGATAATTTCCACTTTCAAGAGGGTTCATCCTTGTGGCAAACACATTGACCATGTTTAATGAAGATAGGACCATATTTGTGGCCTCTAAACAAGAAAATAATCATTAAGGCCCCGTTTCCCGTGATATGGCACGGATCATTCCCATGTTCCAAGGATTTCATCCTTGAGACCTGACCAACATTCTGACCAAGTTTCATCATGATTGGTCCGTATTTGTGGCCTCTAGTGTGTAAACACTTACATTGTTGACGTCTGACATCTAATGATCACAAAAGCTCATATTGAGCACGAAGTGCTCAGGTGAGCTTAAAAGAAAAAAAAACAAGAATTTTCGCAAAGCAGACTTATACCCCAACCAGCACTTTGTCACAATAAAAGTGATATTAATGCAGGATGTGTTTAAAACAAATATTGCGTTCATAAGTAGTATTTGCATAAGATTTCATGATTCTAGGTCGCTTTGTTCTCGATTTGGAATCCGGAGATGAAAATTAAACAGAAAGAGTCCGGAGACGAAAAATGAATAGAAATTGACTGTGACCTTGACCTTTCACCTCTGTGACCCCAAAAGAATATGGTACTTCCTTAAGTCATAAAATGTATTTGTATGAAGTATCGTGGTTCTAGGTCAATAAGTTCTTAGAGTCGAGAAACGAAAAGGTCTTCGGTGGACGGACAGACTGACATAGTGCAACCATCATGAGTACGTCTACTTCGTAGGTTTGGGGGGTATATTTGCATACGATTAATATGGAATTAAAATTTGTTAGCTCCACTGGTCATGGCGTTGTGTCCGTCATGCGAGCGAAAACTTTTCCTTAAAAAATCTCCAACCGCCTTCATAGCGCAGTTGGTAGCGCGTCGGACTGTCAAAGTAGAGGTCCCGGGTTTGATCCCAAACGGCGGCACCCATTCCATTCCGACTATTTGTCTACCACCAATGGATTGAAAATCGTAGACCTATGTAGGATACCAGCTGGAGGCTAGGAAAGGATGTGGTGGTAGTACTGGTGTAAGAGATACCAGGAAACCATTGTTAGGTGCTCCAGCCGCCGCGGTATGACTGAAATAATGTTAAAAGCGGCGTAAAACCCTATTCAAACAAATAAACAATGTTAACATCTCCTTCTAAAAATGGGTGGATGAAACAAAACTTGGTAGAAATGTACCTTGGGTGACCCTCTTCCCCAAAAAATGACCCCTATATACGGGCGAAGAAGGGCAAAGCCAATTTTCACTTTAATTTCTTTACAAATCTCTTTCTTACAATTGTGCCGATTTCAATGAAACTTAACATAGATATATCGTGGGTTACCATTTGCTGTTGAGGAAACTTTGAATACCCCCCCCCCCCCCCTCTCCTAAACAAATGGGCGTGGTGACACTGTGGGGCTTATTTTCTATTCAAAATACTTAAAAAAAAAAATTAGGCCAATAAATCTTGGCATGGATCATGTCCCCTCGGTGACCCTATACTTCAATTTTGATTGACCCCCAAATATGGTCATGCCAGGGCGGGCTTTCTTAACATTATTCATTCTTGAAAATATTTTCTAAAACTGTTAGGCCGATTCTGATGAAACTTTGTGTGAATACCCCGTCCCCTCTAAATGAGGGCATGATAGGGTGGGACTCATTTTCACGTTAAAATCTTAAATATTTTTCTCTCCGCTCATTTTTGGCCTTTACACTTTACACTTTACTGAATATTCCTTAGGTGAACCTTCACGTTAATTGGTCACGAATTTGCAATTCACTCATAATTATAAGTGTGTCAGGTCGAGGTCAATTTTCACTTCGAAATCTCAAAAGATTTTTCTTCTGTAGTATATTTGACCAATTTCATAGAATCTTTGGATGAATTATCCATGGTTTACTCTATACTTAATTTGTTCCCGAAAATATGCTTAGAATGGTCTACTTATTGTGTTCACCTTTATGTAGGTAATATGATGGATAAAGGGTATGAATGTAAATGGTGATTGAGTATTTTGGTGCAATTTGGGCCAGACCCAGTAAATCATTATACAATAGGTCGAAAGAGACTTCAAAGTGTTATTTTCAGTCGAAGTAAGCTTTGTCAAAAGAAAGACCGGAGATGTTCAAGCCAGTGGAGCCATATGGGCGCTCTTGGGCCTTTTGTTTTCAAGGACAGTTTTGCAATGCCGACCCTATTGAAAAATATTTGTCTTAGAAATAAGTTTGTTTCAAAAATGGCAAGATAATATTTCAAAACACGTTATTATCGGCTCATTCCGTTTTGATATACTGTCGTTTGAAATAAACTTAAATAGTGTTCTTGAAATTAACAAGAGCTGTCACTGTAAGATGACAATGCCCCCGACACCGCTTTGATAGTAATAAGGAAGTTATGGCCAATGTTAAAGTTTTTGGACGGAATGACGGACGGACGGACGGACAGACGGACGGACAGACGGACGGACGGACAAGTCAAATTTATTATGCCTCCCTATCGGGGGCATAATAAAAGAATTAAGAGCCCAATTTAATAAGTTGTGCTGAAGGAGATTGAAATCTCAAACTCTTTTTGTTCTTTGTATACATTCTAAGAAAATAAACATACCCAGCAAATTCTAAACGATAATTAAGGTGAAAAAAAATGATTTTACTTTTATTGTTGTTTCTTTTAATGCTTTCGATTTTTTTTCCAAACCGGATTTTCATTTCAAGACGAGTTAGCATCGAATTGAAAAATAATTTTGCGGCAATTTCGCAATGCACTTTACTTTGAATAAAAAATGCGGCAATTTCGCAATGCACTTTACTTTGAATAAAAAATATCTCTAAACGGTCCTATATTTCAAAACAGGTTGTAACACACCAGGCAGAGCTAATAGCTAAAATTGTTCTCTGAGAGAACCTCAAAATACTGGGCACAAAGTGGAAATAAGCTAAGAGCCCTTACAAGATGTTAAATGTGTAAAAGTGAAAGACTTCCAATATTCATTACTGTGGAAAGTTGTGCAGTTTCATTTCAAACTCCTCAAACGCCCATTGAAATTGTATGCAGAAGATACTTATCCCATATAGATGGTTATTAATCATTTGGTGAGACAACTTGTCAGTAGAATGTTTGCAGCTATAAGGGTTAAACGTCTGACCTAAAGAAGAATCAGGGATTCCCTCCTAGCTCCCTGAAAAAAGCCTATCAAGTGTAAGATTTGTACTAGACACAATCAGTTTAAATAGGAACCCTTTTTGAAGACAAGACTTCTCTCCGATTATGATGGTATAGCTTGAAGCTAACATACCTAATATTTGCAAAAATTCCACTTTAAGAAATGTGACAACAACTTTACAGTGTTACAACGAAACATAATTGAGAGAATCGATGCTAGTTACAATGATACAATAAGACATAAAGATGTAAATGAATTTTGATTATGACATCATTTTAAATTTACTTGAATATTATATACTCAAGTTCTATATTGTCGTATAATCAAATCATCAATACTTTAAACATGAACCTCAAAACTTTCTTGGTAGCCATAGCAACCAGGGGTTTTCATGGATTTCAATTCTTTTAGCTTTTTTAGAGGGGGGCCACCTCGGCAACATTTCTGTAAAATTTGGTGATAATTGGCCAAATTATTTAGGAGATGTTAGTGCTCCCACTGCTACTTCAATCCGGGGGTAAAATTGGGTATTTTACATTATGCATGTACCCCCTCTACATGAGACAAAGAAGGCTGCTAGCAAAAATGGAGGCTACAAGATAAAATTTGGGGGTAAATTTAACCCCCTTTCAGGGGCTTTGGGAACCCTGGATGTCGTTTAAAGAAATTGTTGACGGACGCCGGACGACGACCGACGGACGGACAGCGGACAAAAGGTGATCAGTATCTAAAAAAAAACCTTGGTCAGAACTTTTGTATGGTCAGTCAAAAAGTCAAAGAGCCTTCATATTTCACATGATTATTTATTGGTACAAAACCTTACTTTAAGCACCAAGTTCATATATTTACATTTGCCTTAGTAATAATAAACCGCCGAGCGTTGGCACCCGCTAGCGGTGATCTTGATAAATTAAAGACACTATTAGAGTTACAATTCATACAGTGCATTGGCAAAATATTTATTTTTAAATTTAAAAATTTACACCTTTACCAGTTAATCTAAACTTATTACATGTAGTATTGTTACGGACACCCGAGAACTTGCCCAAGTGAGTTTTTAAGGTAACCTAGGACCCGTTCTCCTATTGTCATTTTGTCAGATATCCCGCTGAAACGGCACAGAAACGCTTTATGACGTAAGGCTTGTTTTACTTAACTTACATTGTTAAGTTGTCCTACAATTTTACCAACCCCATACCTTAGTTTCATCCGTAGTTTTGGTCTTTAGGAGGATTTACAGCCTACGTCATAATATGGATAATTTCGCTTGCATTTTTCATTTTGAGCGACTTTTTCATCTCTGATGAAAGTTTGTTCCCGTGATCAAAATTAAACAGTTTTCTTGATTTATAGCTCAGTTGAGCACGAACGGATCAAAATGAACTCTTATGAGCGGTCGCTGTGTGGCGTCCTTCGTCCGCCGTCAATGTGCACTTATATGCACTCTCGATGCCTGCTTTGGCTCCAATGTTTTGAAATTTAGTAAATAAATTTGTCGTCGTCAAAACTCGGTCAAGTTCGAAATTGGGTCGAATGGGGTCAAACTTTAGGAAAAACTTGTATGCATTCTAGAGGCCACTTTGTTGGCCCAAATGTTTTGAAATTTTGTCAGATTGTTTGTCTCCATTAAATCTATGTCAAGTTTGAAATTTGGTCAGTGAGTTCAAATCTTACAAGAACCTTGTGTGCACTCAAGCCGCATTTTGGCCAAAATGTCTTCAAGCTTTGAAGCCTAAGTCACATCCGTGGTTGACACTTAAGTCGTTATTCAATTTTATAATATAGGCTTCCTGCAGGATGGGAAACATAGGAATAGATTGAAGGAGGTCTAGTGCCCTATTAGTATAATTCATAGATAATTTCTGTTTAAGGTTTAGAAATTAAAGTATAACTTTTTATAATAAATAATTGCTTTATACGGTCAAATTCAATAAAAAGTAGCAATTTCAATTTGTATATTCGGTTAAAATTGAGTAAAGAATTATTCAGTTTTTCTCATATTATCCAATGTATTAACCATTTGAAAGTACAAATGTAAAATATCAACATCATCAAAGGATCGAAGATTATTTTTTGGGAGACTTTTTAAATGATACCCATTTTTACTAGAAAGGTTTGTTACGAATGTACATATGAAAATAAATAAACAAACTATACTATTTTTAAGTCTTTTAATGAAAATTCCAATTACTTAAAATCAAAGAAAAAACTTGAAAATGATGAAACATACATAAACCATTCAAATTCACACTTATTATGAAAAAAAAATCTTTTTTCAAATAAGCTAGTCTTCATGAGATACTATTTTTCTCGTTAATTCATAAAAAATATTTTTCAAAGTTGGGTTAATGATATAATTACAAGAAATTCATTTCTTTTTCAAACTATAATTCAAAGTTCAGCTATTCCTAATTTCGAAAAAAAACAATTATATATGAAGTAACATCTTTACAATAGTAGGTCAGGGCTTATTAAATTGCCATGTCAAAGTAACGAACCTTTCACTAAAAAAACAAAACTTTGATTTAACATTAAAATAAACTGAATTATTTCATTCCAAAAACAGTCAACACTTTACATTGAAAAATGATTATTTCTTTTTGAAAGGTAGTTAATATACAATTTTAATGATTTCAATGGTAGGTAACAAACCTTTCATTTAATCATTGCAGTCCTCACAGGTTGACTTTCGATCCTCATTTGTGATAGTTGTTTGTCTTCAAACAGACTAATGAACGGGAAAAATGATAGTTAATAGCTTTGAAGCCTAAACCAACACATCAAGCTGTAGTTGAGATGTTTGAAATAGATAATAGACCTAACAATGTCTAGATATCGGCTCCGCCACAATTCAACCGACTAAGATTCTATCTTGGATTTTCTTAACATCTTGGTCACTAAGTTTAAACATACGTTTTGTTTTACCTGTCGGAAAGGGCTCGTCTACCATACAGATAACATCTGAAAGGGATATCCAAATCTTGTCTTCATTTAGAGGCCACTGGTAAAGGTTTTTTTGACTTTTTCATGAACGTCACTTCAACTTCCTTGTCTTCTACATCCCTATCTACAACTTTACCAACATACCATTTTTGATTGTAGGTTGCTGCCAAAAAACTCCCTACGTCAAACTGGACTTCTAGATTTCTATCTGGTTCATTTTCTTGGTCCAATTCATCAACTACTTTACTAGAATCTCTAGCTTGCCCTTTTGGCATTAATTTCTCAATTTTCCATTCCGGACAATTATACTCACCTTTAATACAATGGTCGCAATAGCAGCTTACATCGCGTACCAAAATGGAATCATCTGTCCAACCTACAACTGCATGTAATTTAAGTGTACCCTTTACAGCCTTTACATCACTGCATGTGTCTTCTTCACCAACCCTTTTACATTCATCCGCAGAAATGAACATGAAATGGACACTAGACATGGTGCATGCTTCTGATTGGGTCCATTGATAAAAATCATGGGCATTTTGAATTGACGTCTTACCTGTTCTAACAGCTTCGTCTGCAAGACGTTTGGTAATTCCTCCGAGGCCGTCACACGGACCTTTTCCGTGGCCAGCCTCGAAGTAATTCCAAACAGCCTTCACACCATACATGTTGTCATGGTTTGCTATGGAAAAGAAAATAAATTTATTCCTATACTGGCTAGTTGGACTGTCAGTCCAATAGTGGACCTTTTTAAGACTTGGAACAAATGTCTTAGCCTTTGGTATGACATATTTGATAAATGTTCTTACTGTTACTGAATTATGACCTAATTCATCTGAAATTACTACAATACTTTGATGCTTTAAATCATTTTTATCATCTTTGAAATAAATCACAATAGGATGAAGTGTGACGGCAGTTTGTGACCAGTAGGCTGACTGTACTTCATCCATGCTTTTACATAAGTAATTTTCGGCAAAGTCCATGTGTAGAATTGCTTCATCTTGTGCTAAACCCTCTTTCAGTTTCTTTATTTCACTGTATTGATGTTTGACTCGATTCACGTGTTGGACAAATTCGTCTGTTTGCTTCTGAAAAACATCCAGGAACTCTTTCTTGGGAATATTACTCTCAACAATTTTTGTAATCATTTTAATTCTGCCCTTTTCTTCCACTGGTACTCTTTTCCATTGGCCATATGTGATTTCATCTGGGATGTTTTCTTTGACACTATCTTTGTGTTTTTCCTCTGCAATAAATGTTTCTGGATTCAATGGGATATCAAGTCCTTTAAGCCTCAGAGCTTTTAGACATAGTGCCATATTTTGGTGTTTGGTACACAGGCAGCAACTTCTTGAGGTGAATGATGTAAGTTTGATGTGAAGTGGTCGGATTCTGCAGAAGGATGTGAGTGAAAGTTTGACATTTGGGTTTTCACTAATAAACTTTTTATACAAGTTCTTTAGATAGTCATTTAGGGTTCTGGTTTGTTGGTTTTCACCACTCGACTTTAGTTTGTCCTTTTTACCGGGATTCTGTCTAGAATTGTCGTCTCTGGATAAAAACTCGATGACTAGTTCTCTGTTTCTATCAATCTCTCGTGATCTTCTCAGCTTTACGGCCTTTGATATTGAAAGCGATTTTCTACTAACACCTGTGGTCAGACTTAACCTTCTTACTAACCTATACTTCTTAATTAGTCTGTGGGAGAAAGATCTAACAAGCGACGTATGGTGGATACCCTTTGGTTTTTTGACAGACATTTCATTTAAAAGTGTATTTCCTAGTAGAAGCTGTTTCTTGACTCTTGACTTTTGCTTTTGATCCAATCCAGCCTTTGTAAGTAGATGATTTGTTTTTGATCTTGGTGACATGTACTTTATTTCTGTCGGTGGTTTAACAGACGTGCTCTCTTTTAGCTTCTGCTTCATTCTTTGTATAGCTCTAAGCTTTGTGCTGTATTTTCTCCTTAGCGCTGTATAACTTTCCTTTAGCTTTTTACGTTCTTGTCTCTTTTCATTTAAAGCTCTTGTAACTCTCATGCGAGCCCCCATTCCTCTATTCGGAAATGACATCTTTATAATCTGACGACCTGTTGTGGCATCTGATGTAGAAGCGCTTTCATAACCACTTGTTTCATGTATCTCGGCAATCTGTTCGTCCGCCTGATTGATTCGCTTTTTAAGTCTATGTTTCTGAAGGTATTCTTTATTCTTTAGATTTCAATTTAATCTCTCTTTCCTTGTGAGCTTTTCTACCGGTACATAGTTCTTATGCTTTCTTCGTCTTGCTTTTAGAAGGTAAATTTCATATGCTTCTTTATTTTGTTTCAGACGTTCTCTATATTCACGCTGGATCTCAGCTCGGGACTTGACCATCTTTTCCTGCAAAAATATGAAAGGTTTGTTACCATGCTATTCTATGGATAAGTCAGGCCCTGCAATCGAATTTCTTGACCAGTTCTGATGAATGCTTTTTTTAGAAGGAACAACTCGAAATTAACATTTATCCAAACGACAAAACATAATCCTTATTGAAAAATGAGGAATAAATTTCCAAAACGAAAGATGAACACATTTAGAAAAACGTAACCCTTGATAAAAGATTTCTTCAAAACATTCTATATTTGGCGAATTACAAAAAAAAGGAAATGAGCAAGACAGTTGAAAAAGACCAATTAACAATTACTGGGTGTGTATTATTCAGGTTTTGTCTGATTTTATCCTATTTCTTAAAAATGAATAATATGAAAGGTTCGTTACTTTTGGTTACGAACCTTTCATCAATAATTACTAATCTTTTTTATACAAAAAATACAATATAAAGTTGCAGTTATCATTTTTAACATATAAGCAACCTTTTTAATCATAAAATACAGTTTCATCATAAAAAAAAACTAAACTTACCGACAATTGTTCCACCCTACATAAACTTCGTGCTTTTCATCCGAAAATAAAATGGCCGATTCATTCCAAGAAAAATATGACATGTGAGAATGACGTCAGAAAGACGTCATTCTTCCATTATTTCAATGTACGGTGTTCTAATTGTACCAAGCGTGTAGAATATATGCAATAGTATTTTAGCCGAAACGAACCTTTCATCACGAACCTTTCAAATAAGATTTATTGTTAGATTTATTTGTAATGAACAAATGTTTAAAGTATTTTTTCTTAGTCTGAGAGTGTTGGTACCTAAATCAACATATTTGAAAAGTCAATTTATCAATTGAATGTAAACTAGACCTTTGCTGTGAGTAACAAACCTTTTCATGTTTCGTCAAAATCACCAGGTGGATACTTTATCGAAGGGTTTTTATCAAAAAACTCTAAAATATGTTCCGAAAATTAATTTCAGTTAGATAACCGAAAAGTGAAAGACTTTGTTTGTTCAAATAAAAGACTCTAATTATTTTTTTTTGAAAGGCATACACATATCTTCATTACAGAAACTAACCTTTCCTCAATTTAGAAGACAAATTTTTGAGCTCCAGAAATGTGGTAAGTAAACAGTTTTAGAGGCAAAACATATTTTGTTCGCTAGATTATAGGCCAATGAATTATTAATTATATCTGGAGTTAAATCCAATAGTTAACAGTTTGAAAACAGGACATAGACCTTAGAAATACGGACCGACGACAGTAACGAACCTATCATTTTGTTTATTTTGAAATAATATTTTGAAAAATGTGCTCAAGATACGTTCCTCTAAATTTATAAGTTATCGCGTCCATAGGTGGCTTTAAATTTGCCATCACTAATTTTTATACAGAAACCTTGTATTTTTTGAAAAATTGACGCGACACCGAAAATTGGTAATTGCTACCTTTTATTGAATTTGACCGTATAGTATATTGCATACTACAAGTCTTATATAATTATTATTTTTGTAACCTTATTTCCACATCAAAAGCGAATTAGAATCTTATTTAAAAAAAAAATAAATTATTTTTTAAAGGGAGGTAACAATTGCATAAGTATGTCTGACAAATAGTAAAAGTATAATGCAATGGTTTTGCTTCCCAATAAGTAAAGAATGAGTGAAAATTAATGGAAGAATTTATTCTTCGATTAATAGAACGAATGATTAAGTCCACAACTTTGCAGTATTTAGCAGCATATAGCCGCGATTTGATCGCCGTCAAAACGGTTCAACGAAAGTTTCTATTTATTTCATAAATGGTTAGAAGAGATTTTCGTCTACGTTTACATACGGCCCTTATATCTGGGAAAAATCTAAATAGTAAGGAATATCAATTTTTTACTGGCAAAATCCCCAGAGCCTATGGAAAATTCCGTGACGTCACGCGTCATGACAACTGTTTCCGCCATGTTTTTTACCCGCCATGATTTTATTTTCTCAACCGAAATGTTGAAATTGTTTAACGGATTACTAAATTCTTCAAGGTAAAAACTAAATTGCTATTTTCTTGTTGTGAATCAGATCCTTGGATTGGTTGTTTTTTCGAGAAGAAAGACAGTTGATCTGGGTCAAGAAATCTGAAGACGGCGAGCGAATGCGAAGCCGTCTTCAGATTTCTTGGCCCAGATCAACTGTCTTTCTTCTCGTAAAAACAAATATCTACGATTCTGATACGGCGAGAAACGTTTGTTATTTGTTTATTTTGTTAGCATTTGGGAATTTCATGATGCCAGGCAACTATGAATTAGTAGCATTTTTCGTTGTCACTCACACTCAAAAGATAAACAGTCTGACAATTCACCCCAGGATACCCCTGGACACCTTCATATCCGGGTAAGAGGCCAATTCTCACCAAATACCAGTTATCTCAAACTAACCTGTCTGAGGTGCATTCGTTAGAGCCAGATTCTTAAGATTCTTATTAAGATAAGTAGAGCAAGATTTTTAAGGGGTCAATAAGCTCAAGATATCTCAATGAGGAAATAAAGATGGTTTTGCATTGGCTTAAAACAAGTAGACATGTTGACGTCAAATATGTTCACCCAAAATATCGAAAATCGTTCATTACGATGTCTTAAAACTCTCATTTAGATGGATTTTTCATCTTGCTTTTATGAACGCACAGCTGGTTCACAACGCACCGCTGGTTCACGGTGAAGAAGGAAAGGATATATCCTTCTAAATAACAAATAATTTTGACAACAACTTCCTATATTCCAAGAGACTTGATGTCAAAATATGAATTAATGATAACAGTGATAACAAAAAACTTTCAGTTTTAAGCACTGTCTTCATTTTCTTTTGATTAACTTGTAACTATTTGGTTTGTTTTCATCTCAAATAAAAATTATAAGAATGAAAATATAAATGAAAAGGTATATCAGGGATAGTTCTTGCTGGTACTAACATGTGCATAGCTGAGTCGAATGAGAAATTTAGAATTTCTGGTGAGAAATTTTAACAAGTTTCGATGGCTTAGGAAAACAGTCACTTCCTATTAAATTATTGACTGTTACAACTGTTTTGCACTGAGCCAGTTTTTACAAGATTTCTGGCAGAAAAATGAGAGAATCTCAATATCTTGCATCACCATGTGTAAGAATTCAACAATGTATTTGAATCAGGGTTAGGGGACAGCGTGAAATGTCTGAACAATTGATGAAAATATTTCACAAAGTCAAGATGGATTTCATATTGGAAACACCATGTAATCAAAGTGCAAGGTAACAGGGTAGCTCCCAAGATACCAGGTATATATAGATATTTGTCTACTAATAAATGAAAATATTAGACAGAAAAATATCAGCGTCTTGTCCCTCCAGAAGTTTTTGTTTATATTTTACTTGTTGTATTTTTTTGTATTTTTTTTTTTTTTTTTTTTTTTGGGGGGGGGGGGGGGGTTGACACAGATTAAATGATTTTCTACCACTTATGTAAACAATTTCAGAAGTGTACCAATAACAATGATTAAATGATGTGTGTTTTTTATCATTTTACATTAAATTTTGATGGTTTGTCTTGAATATTTCATTGATAATAGATTAAGAGATGTTACAAATTCTGAGTAATTTTAAGGCTTACACAGAGTTCCCACTGACTTTTCAATTTGGGGGTGAAAACAGTCATTTTACAGCATACTTGTACCCCCTTTACATGAAACAAAGAAGGCTTCTTGCAAAAATTGGCGGTACAAGATTCAAATTGGGGGTGAAACCCCCCCATTTGAGGGTTTTTTGAAACCCTGCTTACACACAATACCTCAAATATTTGGTACAACCTTAGAACATAATTGAAGGAAAAATTGAGCAGACATGCCAACCATTCTAATATTGTGGTTCATGTACAGATTTAATTATAATCTCCACAATACCCATAGAAAAATAATGAAATAGGAAAAAATGACTTTTGTGCATATTTTATCATTTTTTGGTCATTTAGAATACAGAAATACATAGATAATGAAACTACTTTTTTCAATAAATGTGACAGTTATCAGTTTAGGAAATGCAAACTTGTGTAGATCTTCCAGTCTATTTTTTCACCAAAGAACAACAACAGATCCCAACCTCATCAGGTTTTAAGAAAAAAAATGCAGCTGCTTTTTTTGGTGTCTTTTATCAATTTCCTTCAACAACAATCTGCTTTGGATGGATATAGACCTAGCCTCCATGAGCTCAGGTATGTTAAATCTCTTGCTGTTCAATTATTTCCATTATAAATCAGACATTTGATATCTCCCGATGTCAGGGTTTTCTCCCCATATTTTACCCTTCTTCCAGCTCTCCCAGTGGTGAGACCATTTTTCTCAACATAAGTCATTTGAACATGGAAAACAATCAGGAGGCAAATTTCTGGTCCAAAGAGTCGAATCACTTGCGTAAAATCCCATATCCCATAAAGCGTTTTTCATCTGTCTGGAAGAGTCATTGTTTAAAGGTTGGGTTGATCAACTTTTGCTGACAAATCTATTCTACTGTACATCATAACCCTCCGAACTGTTTACCTACAGAACTAGTCAAGACGTTCCTTAATCATCTCCTTTTGGTTGGAAATTATAACAAAAAATCACTATTAGAAGGAAAATGACTAACAATTTAACTCACAGGGACATGTCCCGCTGATTTCTTTAAAAAACTTCTATGATGATAATGAACCAACTTATTTCAGACCTGGGCGGGGCCCTATGTTGTTGTTTTTACAGCTTGAGACCGGCTCTGTGTTCGGAATGACAAAACGGTTCAAGTTATACCCTGTTTAGCAAGTGCAATTTCGTTCAAAGTGGGGTATAACCTCGAACTGTTCTGTCATCCTGAACGCAGAGCTGGTTTCAAGCTGTAAAACCAACGACAACCAGCCATGCCCGGGGACGGAAATAAGTTGGCCCAAAGACAAGAAGTAGAACTCCATTTTGGAGCAAACATCACCCGGCACAAATCGAGAGTCAATTTCTTAGTCAGTTTTTACCCAATCTAAATGCACAATTTATCATTTCATAGCTAAATGGAAAAGCTACCACGGAATACTTAATTTTAAGACCAAACACCCTTCATTTGGGAAAGCCAAACTCGAATATTCATATATGTTTTATAAAAAAAATAAACTTAAGTCGCACAGTCTGTTATTCATCGGTCATGAATTTTTCTTTGCAGAAATATTACAGCATGTGACACTTAAAAACGCTTATTCAATTGAAATAAACTCTCAGTCATTGATTCTCTTAAATTCTCATCAAATCATATTACTAGATTCAGGCCTGTGGAGCAAATCAGTTGCTCAAACAGCTATAGTTAGTTTCATACTTCCATGAAATCATTAAAATGTTCTTCTTGTCTCTAAATTGAGGAAAAAAATATAATATATGTATTAAACCAATATGATTTTCAGTTTGATGTTTTGACAAGATTTCTGATTGGCTGAAAAAATGCTTTTATACCTCAAGGTCATCAAATCTGAGCATGAAGCTATTTTTATGCTCCAGTACAAAATGGTTAAACTAAAAACATCATTCTCAGATTGTAAAATATATTAATCAAATCACATCTTTTTTGAATTATGAAAAAAAGAAGGTACCATACATGTATTGTTTTTAATTCTAGAAGGTATGAAACTAATATTTTAACACACTAAGTGACTTTTGTATCAATCTGTTTGGAATATTCATTGAGAGTGATAAGGTTATGGTTTCATGTCTCCTTAAACACCCAGTCATGGAGACTTTTAAATTTTATTTCTGTTTGGCCTTATTTCACAATCATGGTCTTATTGCTTCTAATTACTCAAAATCATGTATGGAGGTTCGATTCCTTCCCCAGACTGTATAAATTGCTGGTGCACAAAGGGACAAATTGTCTGGAGGTCCCACATGATTTTGATATAAAAACATAATTCATGATATGATTATGGTCATAGAAGAGAATATATAAATAAATAACATTGTGTTAAAAAAAGTACATGCTTCCTTGTGTTTGGTAAATTGTTTCATTGCAATTATTCAACATGCATGGCAGTTATTATTACAACATTTTGATATTTACTCATATAAAGTGTAATTAGCTTTTTAGATTCATGCCTCCATGAATTAAAAAGACCTTCCCTTTTCTGGACCTCAAGTATTGGTGGGGCTCACCTGAGCACAGCGTGCTCAAGGGGAGCTATTAGATTATCCCTGAGTCCATCATCTGTCATCAACAATTTAAAACTTCTTCTCTGAAACCACTTGCCCAACTTGAATGAAATTTTTCCAGAATATTCCTTGGGTGACCCTCTTCAAATGTTGTATGCAAAATCCTGATAGGCCTATAATTATGGACGTAGCAGGGAATGACATTTGGTCACTCTGAAATGTTTGAACATCTGAACCACTGGGCTGATTTCAATGAAACTTTGCAAGACCTTGGTTGACCATGATGGGGATCTTCCAAAATTGTTCTCAAAATTCTGAGTTGCCAATAAATATGGGCATGGCAGGGTGGGGTGTTTATCACTATGACCTTTTGAAGGACTTCATCTCCTAAAGCAGTACAGCAATTTCAATGAAATTTTGTCAAAATGTTCCTTGGGTGACCATCTTTGAAAATACTCGGGAATTTCTTTCTGAGTTGCTAATAAATATTGGCTTGGCAGGGCGTGTCATTTTTCATTCTGAAATCTTAGAACAACATCTCCTTAGCCAAATTTAATTAAACTTTGCCAGAATGTTTACTTGGCTAGCATTTCTTAAATTTTTTCACAAAACTCTTATTGCCTCAGAAGTATACTCCTAGCTACTTGGCTGATTTCAATGAAACTTTTCCAGAATGTTACTTTGGTGATTTTTTTCCAAGAATTTTTTTCAAATTTTTATTAGCCTGACAATTATCCATTGTAAAACCATGACCGCCATCTAACTCTCCTATATAATTAGATCAACTCAAATCAAGAAATTATTTTGGAATGATATTGCAGCAAATTTTGAGTAAACTTTAAGGGAAGTTATACAATATCACTAATTTCATCCAAAAGAAATTAATGATGTGGTATAACCTCCATTTGTTTTTGTTTTTTTTTACTTTTCTCTTTTGTGTCTTTACAGTCCTATCAGACACTTAAAAATCCTCATCATCCATCAAAGTCGTAGAATGATTTATTCGATTTAAATAAAAATGTAATCGTGTTGTACGTTTTCAAAGTGTTTTTAACTGATGTTCAGGCGTTCCTGAATGGTAGGATTGAATGTTTGAAATGAATGGAGCACTGAGCTAGGGATTCTGTATGTTTTTTCACAACATTTGTGCCATTTCAAGATGTTTTTCTTTTCCTCAATGTGCATTACACAAAATCTCCCCATTTGAGGCCCAATCTCCCTACCAAAAGGTCTTAATCTCTCTATGAGTGCCCATGGAAATATTACATGTATGTATCAGATCGAACTGGCCCAAAGCGACTTAGCCAGAGTCTTCAGTATAATACACGCTGTAGATAGATGGTATTATATGAGAACACAGGTTTGCATGTTCCTACAGTGTGATTAGGTTTTAAGTTTCATATCTCAATGAGACCAACAAATGCTTTTATCAACTCTAAAATTTTAGAATTTTCAGCAAAACTAGAACAGCTGTTTTCATTTTTTTTTCGAGACGTCTTTTTTTTTGTGAAAGGTCATAACACACAGTTGATAACATCTTTCTCCTGTGATCAAGTCTCTTGACTTTGTGACCTTGACCTTAACTTTTGAAACTTTATATTGCTTTATACTTGCATATAGGTGTATTATCTGAATGCTTTCAGCTTAGACAATTATACATCATAGATGCACTGATTCTAAAGATGATCAAACTTTTATTTAATACAATGAAATTCAATGTTAGTAACTTCATCAGGCTGTAGTCTTTCACTTAACCTAACCATGTACATGTACCTAAAACAAATATGTTTTTTTTATATATCTGTTTTACTTCTAACAGACTATTATTTATTGTATTATGGGCTTAAGAATAGAGAAAAATGACCTTGAACTTTGTTCTTTAGTCAAGTGCTGTTTGTGACAAGCAGCAGTTTGGACAAGCTTGTTGTCTGCGGACATCTCTTGTATACTTTTGGCCGTGACAAGATCCGTCAAACTCACAACCGTAATTAAAAAAAAAATGGAAAAGATTGTTTTTAACAGCATGTCTTGTTTACTTTATACCGAACCTAATGTTGCATATATTTTGGTATCATCTCCACCTGTCTATCCATATATCGCCCAACCTCCATTAACCAATTTCTTTTTTCACTCATTCTTTCCCGCGATACCCTTAAGGTGTCGCCAATCTTGTATTGAGATCTTTACAATTGTTGATTTTTGCATGAGAACCTACTTTTTACCTTCAAGAGTTTGGATGCAAATAAAATCACTATTGTTCTTTTATTACAGTATTGTGGCTGATATCAGACTTTTTATGCTCGGAGCTAGTTTTTGCTTAAACTGTAGTTAAACAATTCTAAACGTATATAGGGAAGAAACGAGCCAGTTTTTATTCATCGATTAAGATTTTTATGCAACCACAGAAAAAGGGATTTTCACTTATTCAATTAGATAACATTTGAAATAATCCTCCCCCCTCTGCTCCTCCCCTGGTCATTATTTATTCAAGCTATTTTCATAAAAGGTCTGTGATCAGCTAATCTATGCCAGATATACAGGCTGAGTCTGAGACTTTTAAAGTTTTCTTTAATGAGTTGATCAATCCATGTCAAATATAAAGGCTGTAGGGATTCAAAATTCTCAACAAAGCACTCCCCCCTCCCCCAAGATGCTCTCTGCACCTGGTGAATCTATAGTCATGGTTTTAGCTAATTCAATTAATGTCCTTATGCTAATCATCCATACCTATTTTCAAGTCTGTAGGACTCCTGGTTCATTAGTAGAAGTTTAAGGATTTCAAAAATGATCCAAAGTACTACCCCCTCCAAAAGACACTTAGCACCTGGTGACCCTACAGTCATGATATAAGCAATTTTATTAATGTCAATATATCGATCATCCATGACAATTTTCAAGTCTGTTGGGTTCCTGATCCAGGAGAAGAATAAGGTTAAAGATTGATCCAAAGAACTACCCCGTTCCCATAATGCTCCGCATCTGGTGGCCCTACATTCATGATTTTAGCTTTTTTATTTAAGATCCATATGCTTATCATCCATGCCAATATTGAAGTCTGTAGGGCTCCTGGTTAATTCAAAAGATGAAGGTTAAAGTTACAAAATTTTCACAAAAGTACTACCCCCTCCCCCCTGGTGCTCCGCACCTGGTGGCATTACAGTCATGATTTTAGCTATTTCCATTAAGGTCTATGAGCTGATCTTCCTTGCCAATTTTCAAGTCTGTAAGGCTTGTGGTTCAGAAGAAGAAGATTAAAGATTACAAAATTTTCACAAAAGTACTACCCTCCCCCCCCCCTGGTGCTCCGCACCTCGTGAATCTACATTCATGATTTAAGCTTTTTTTTATAAAGGTCCATATGCTGATCATGCATGCCAATATTCAAATCTGTTGGTCTCCTGGTTCAGAAGAAGAAAAAGGTTAAGGATTGCAAAATTTTCATCAAAGTGCTACCCCCTTCCACAGGGAAATGTTCCGCTGATTTTTTTTTTACTAAATTTAATTACCAAATAATCTTCGTTTACGAAAGCCAAACTAAAATGTCGTGCGATTCGACGTCAATTTCGCATCTAAGACAAATACCGGCACAAACTGTTACAGGGATAAACGTTCATACAGACGCCACAATCATTGGTATTTACTCCAGATTCAGTTAGAACATTATTTATTTACCACGTAAAGCTATTTAATTAACCATCACAACATTGGAACGCATCGATAGAACGGTTTTTTTCCTAGACGCTGCTGAAAATATTTCTTATTTGCCATAACGTAACACCGAACCGTGAAATGTAAGGAGCGATTTGATTCGTTACAACCCTATGAAACGAACGATAACTCTGCTCGATGAATACTCCATTATAACCGAATTTTACGAAATCGATATGTAAAGTATTGGCAAATTTTATAAAATTAATTTCATTTTATCAAATTCATTTCTATTTTGACTTTCTTCCATTCTAACAATTTTGAATATTTATTTTAAATTGTGGACCCCTGCTTCCGTGAAAATGTTTTGTTGACGCGGGAAACCATCTTCACTGATTTTAGGTAGCCAATGAAATCTTTCGTTACAGAAGAGAGACGGACCCGTTCGGACTCTGTATTTATTTTTTATCTTATAACTGGCCATAATAATAATAAGTAAATTCATTTTTTGAATTGATTATAAGTATAATAACGACCTGAATCTGGAGTAAATACCAATGATTGTGGCGTCTGTATGAATGTTTATCCCTGTAACATTTTGTGCCGGTATTTGTCTTAGATGCGTAATTGACGTCGAATCGCTTGACATTTTAGTTTGGCTTTCGTAAACGAAGTTTGTTTGGTAATTATATTAAGTAATCAGTGGTAGTTTATCCATTTAGCTATGCAATGATGTATTGGGCATTCAGATTGGGTAAAAACTAACTTAGAAATCGACGCTCGATTCGTGCCGGGTAATTTTCGCTCCTAAATGAAGTTCGACCCCTTGTCTAAATTATCATATATGTTCTAAAAAAAAAACAGCGGAACATTTCCTTGTGCCCCCTTCCCCTGGTGCTCCGCACCTGGTGGCCCTACAGATAAGATTTTATCTACTTTTATTAAGGTCTATGAGCTGATCATCCATGCCACATTTCAAGGCTGTAGGGCTTGTGGTTCAGAAGAAGAAGAATTTTAAAGATTTTCAATACTTTTTTTACTTTGGTTGTCTTTTACAGAATTAATTTCCTACAGGGGGATCACCACATATTTACATGCTTACTTGATTTAAAAATTCACTTTTTTTACAATAATTCTAACACACAAGAAGTTACAAGTGCCATTAAAAAGTATGTGACATATAAGGAAGATACAAAAAAGATCAGACACATAGGGATGAAAGAAAATGCAGAAAAGGGAAAGCTATTTGTAGATTCGATTTTTCACTTCCTCCAATGTCATACACAACTATATTATGGACAAAAAGCTTTCCAGAAAGTAGCTAAATACTTATCTGAATTTTAAAGTTAAACCTGCCTAACCTTTGATGAATTTCTTTGTCAATTATAACTGACCATGGACTCCCACCTTAAAGCTTTGCGTTCAACACTGTCCGTTTCAAAAGTTTTATTAAAACGCTCATTTGAAGAAACCAGAAACAACAGGAGCCATGTCTGACATGGTCATCCCCCGTCATGAAAGCTTGATTGTAAACTGAAGCCTTAGATTATCCCTTTTTACTATACCTCCTTCAAACCTTTATAATCACAAAGGGCAATAACTTAAAAATTAAAAATTATGCAAACACAACTTATAGTTATTGTGCATTGCACTTCTCTTCAAGAAGATCTATCCACCTATGAAGTTTCAAGTTGATACCTATCATCCTTTAAGATATGTCCCCCCAAAGAGTTAGAGATTAAAATAACAAAGCGCAATAACTCCAAAATTATGCAAGGTAGAGTTATAGTACTTGTGCACTGCTCTTCTCCTCCATGAGATTTATCCACTTTTAAAGTTGAAAATTGATAGCTTTAATGCTTTAGGAGATATGCTCCAACATAATCTTAGTGTTAAAAATAACAAAGGGCAATTACTCCATAATTATGCAAGCAAGAGTTGTAATTCTTGTGCACTGCACTTCTCGATGAGATTAATCCACCTATAAAGTTTTAAGTTGATAGCTATTATAGTTTAGGAGATATCCTCCGGACAAATTCTTAGTATTATAAATAACAAAGGGTAATAACTCAAATACTATAAATGTGTAATGTATAAAATATTTCCCTATGGCACTACTCGAAATAATAATTCGGCTACTTTCAAAACATGACGCCAAAGTCATTATTTACCAACGTCGGGCTTGTTCTACACGGTTCCAAACGGTTCTATACAGTTTCAAAAACTCTCCCCAAAACCTTTGTATCTCCACTGTACCAATGGCAAAAAACGACCTGTTGCTACATTTACAAAAACTTGAAATATCACTTTCCACAATGCTTTTTCAGAGCTCTCAAAAATTCGATGGTTTGTGGGGGTTTAAGCTTACGATAGGTCGTTAGACATTGGTGATTTGTAATGAATCCAATATTCTGGAACGAATCTTACGATCATCGCTTCAATTTCGGTTTTTGCTAATTACCCAACTTTTTCGACTGAATTCAAGTTGTTTTGTAGGCGTCACGGGAAATCAATGGGAAAATAAGAAAAATCGAACATTTCATGTTGGTCACAATGTCTATTATGTAACACTATCAGTGAAAATAACCTTTTTGCGATTGAAAATGTACCTAGACTTAATCGTTGTTAACGTCCGCCATCTTGCATACTTGTACTCTGTAGCACGTATACGACTGTGGGGAAGCAAACATTGATATTCATTTCATACTTGTTTCCTTTATTGTATTATACATATCAAAGCGTCTAGGAGGACTTTCGAATCTTCTGTATGATGCATGTAATCAAACCAAAAGCGAAGACAATTTCACCAAGCAACAAGTAAGAAGCATATGTAATCAGTTTTTTATGCTCTCCGAAAAAATTTCTGCGGAGCTTATAATCGCCGAGTCGTGGACGCGTCCGTCCGTCCGACGTCATATCTCAGGAACCCCCGGGCCTAATTGTTTGTAACTTCATATTTCACCTTCCTATAATTTTACAAGAACCGGCAAGACCGCGTCATGGTCAAACGGGCCTTAATGTAAAAAATAGTTTTTCTCCTTGTCTAATGGTCAGAATTTTATGAAATTTCTTATTTGAGTAGCAAATCAGACCCTCTAGACGTTAAACTATCGAAAACGTTAGTTCGAAACGTATCATGGAAAAAGGGGCCTTAATGTATCCTTTTGTCTTGCAAAAACTAAAATTGACCGTAAAGTTTGCATGCTTAACAAGGTCATTTGGAGAAAGCTACTCTTATATAGCATACAAACTTCACATTTTTCAGCCAGGTAAACTTTTTGTATACTGGCTTTTTGCTGCCAGGCAGGATCGAATTGTTGACCTCTTCATCGCCAAAATCAAAAAGAAGTTCCTCGTGTGCACAGACCGAAAACCGCCAAGTGTGGAGTGTGAGTTACTGAGCTTGATGATTGATGTTTAATTTATTGACATTGAGGATAAATGTTCTAATAATTGACAATGGAGATCTGATGTTCTGTTTGTTTGTCTGTAAAGGAGACTACAGTTATTTTTTTTTCACTCGCAGGCTGAAACTTGCATCCTTTTACCTCATTCCCCGAAAAAGAAATTTTATGGTCAATTTTATTTGTAAAGTAAATAGGTTCAAAGAAAATATTGTGGGAAATATAGATCCAATGATGATGAACGTGAATACCAAGATTCATACAAGCTAAGCGGTCTTGGAGATTCAAAATTCCCTTATTTGATCTGAATTTGTGAAATATGGGACCAAAAGTAGAAGTTATTGTTGATGTATTAACATGAGAGTTTCAAAGGGTTTTTTCTTTCCCCTCCCTCATGGTGAAAGAATGCATGCAGATGTCTTTTCAAAATATAATTTTCCAAATCATTTTGATAGGCTAATGAATAACCTTATTCTAGGGACAAGAAAGTCCTCTATCTTGATTCTTTAGTACAAGAAACCTTTACAAATGTTTATCATTATTCAATAAAATGAACATAATTGACACATTAGACATTCGTCAAGGGCATGACAACTTTTCGTCCGCTTTTAGAGGACAACAATGTGTTGCACATTGCTTTGTGTTCTAATCATTTGTTAATAAAGGGCATTGTAAACGTCTTGTAATAAGGACATTTTACACAAGATTTTGGATATTGGGGACGTGTTATACCAGAGAATTGCAAAATACATGCTAAGGGGGAAAGACTTCTTAAATAATTGTGATATTCCCTGTCTTTTGAAATTTGACTCCGATATCTTTTTTAAGCTAAAATAAACTTTTAGTGGATTACTTTGCCCAGAATTTAAACGTCAGCAAACATTCTGTTCATTAGAAAAATCATTTGGAAAAGACTCTTTAAAATGGATGATATTCATAGGTGTAGGTATATAATTCTGCCATATTTATATCTTTGACCCCAATGCTCGTGATAATAATGGTATGTCTTCAGAAACATGAACATAAATTTTAGGTGCTATCAGTAATTTATCAGAGGTTTGCATTTATCTCCGAAAATTGTCCATTTGACATGTTCAGCTTTGAATAAGGTGCAATATGATCTGCATGATATTCATATGAATAACCCAAAGAGAGTTTATAATTACAAAACTCATTCAAAATCAACTGTATTTACACAACTGTCATATCAAAATTTTAGGCATTTTAGTGTAAGATGGTTAACAAAATGAAAATTTTAAAATTTATTATGAATCCAAACATAAAAGGAGTAAATCAATTTTTCTTTTCAGACAAATCAGATAAACATACTTTGACTGCAGTTCTCACTGGGTGGGAACTGACCCCGGATATTGCATCTAAAAATTGCTGCCATGACGTAACGATGTTAAACAAGTGAAAGTATTTTCTAGTTTTATTTAAATGAGTTATGTAATCAGACCAGGTTAGCCAAGCATAAATGGCATATTGTGTCTACAATTTAGATTTCTTACACAGTGCAACCCATACTCAAAGGTTTATAGATGAAATTAAGGACAAACCACGTACCTCCCGAGAAAATCTATACCCCTCACCTATTTATTCAATCACAATGCAGAAAAAATAAAAAAAAAAAACACTAAAAATAAAAAAAATATTAGGAAAACTGAAGCGAGCAATCTTTTAAGAAGTTACCAAAGAAACATCCTGAAAATATGAGCTGTGTTCATAAAGATTTTACCAAGTTATGGTCATTTAACGGTGACCTGTGTCAAATTTTAGGGTACTGGGGATTGGTTTCTTAATCTTCCTTTTTAAGTGGACTGGGAATTGCAGAAAATCGTACTGAGTATTGCACTGTATTGCACTTCAAATATTTGCATGTTTGAGAATGGGTATTGACTGTATGTCTTTAACAAAGCCACTACATTTTAAAAATACATATCATGCGATCTTGAAATTAGATATTTGGCATGTATTTGGTAGATTTTCCAATATTTCGATTTTCTAGCTGCCCTAAAGAGTAATCAAGGATTATTCCATTGATAAATACTGTTTAAGACCTTTTAGAATTATGTGTGACTAATCTTTTGTTTCAGTCAGTAATTTGAGAAATTAAAATTGATAGACAGATACACAGTAAGTCTTGTTCTAGAGAAAAAAAAACCCTAAAAGCTTCACAGAGGTAAACATGAATCTGTTTAATTTTCATTGGCCAAATCGCCCTGATATGTCATATCCCGAGGTCATGATTGCGGATCCCGGTAAAGTCAATATGCATTTAAAGTTTCAGCAGGCTTCAACAAAGTCTACTTTTTTCAAAGATAAAAGTTTTCTTTAAGTATCAGTTAACCAAGCTAACTTCTAAAATCAGCAGAGATCGAGACGCACATGTAGAAATTATCAATTTCACAGTCTTCTGGATTATAAAAAGAATAACATGAATGTGTTAGGCAAGATTCCTTATTTTGCGATAAAACATAATTTCAGAATATAATGTGTATAAACTATGCTATTATGAAACATCTTTTTGTGTGTTACATAACTAAGATCCATTTCTCTATTCATAAGATATTTCCATGTCATTCAGCAAAAGATTGTATCAAAGATATATTTGAATTAAGAAGCTATCACAGGCAATGATTTCTCTGATTGATAAGGAAAGGAATTTTGTTAAAAAATAAAATTGTAGGGAATTAGGGAAGTATTTCAAAGATTGGACTTGGAATCAGATTATAAGAAAATATAGGATTTGGATGACAGCCAGAATTGGACAGTGTGACACATGTCCATTGTTTCACACCAATGAGCATATGATTGGTAATATCCTGGCTTCAGAAGATTTCTTTTTGAACGGGGTGTAATGCCGCTTTCGACAATTTTTCTGTCATATCGCTGCAGTTAGAGCATCTAAATATGGATTCCTGTATTTCTCGCATAAGTGATATCACTATATCTTTCCTAGCCTCCGGCTGCTACCCCACACTAGTTTATGATTATCTTTCCCTTGGCGGGTGGCTTCTGTAGATTAAAGAAGCTGGTCTCTCAACAGGGATATTGTGCTTGGTGAGACCTATTTAAAGGATGTCAAAGACAGTGATGGTTACCTAGCTGCAAAATATCCGAATTGTAGTTGAAATTTGCATGCAAACTTGTCATAGATACTCTTTGTTCTGTGAATGAGTATATCTGCCTGTATCCTGGTCTTAACAACTAAGTACAGGCCATAAAACCTATGTTAATGAATGGATTTTAATCGATTTCATAAAAGACGCAGATGTGATATTTGACACAATGTCAAGGAAAAGGTATTCTATGTTTTTCACTAAGACCTCGATATATATGAAAATAAGGTATTTTCACTGACATAAAATAGAAATCTAAATTAAAAGTCGCCTTCAATAATCAGATGAGTTTTTTTGTTGTTGTTGTTTTAATTTTCTTAGAATATTAACAAAATATAGAAACAAAGCAATGTTATATTTAAATATAAATTGAGGGCAGATATTCTAAATGAAAAGATGCACTATTTCACTATTTAACGTAAGATGAAACATTACGGATACTTATGAAATAAACAATGGTGCCACGATAAAGTAATTTTATCGTTTGGTATGAGGTATTTACTAATTCAGCCTTATAAAAGGCTACAAAATTTGAGGCGTCAGAATGATTGTCAACACCAAGTACAAAAATTGCTGACAAAATGCAATCCACAGTACCCCTTTTTTAATCCCTAGTAGAGCCGCCACAATAGCGCAGTTGGTTAGGCAGAAGTCGTGGGTTCGATCTCCGGTGGCGGCAAATACCCTTTCCGACGTTTGTCTCTCACCAATGGGTATAAAATCGTAAACCTATGTGAGATAGCAGTCGGAGGCTAGGAAAGGATGTAATGGTAGTACAGGTGAAAGAAATACCTGAAATCCATTGTTAGGTGCTCCGGCCGCCGCGATTTAACTGCGAATTTTTTGAAAGAGGCATTAAACCCTTTCAAGCAAACAAATTAATCCCTAGTACCCTATCGCGTCAGTACGAGAACACCTATTTCAGTTCATATCTCAGTCAGTTTTGAAAGTAGAGGGCTGAAATTTTCTGGACATCAAATTGGACCACACTTCTTCAAAATGTTTACTTCAGAGTTTTTAAATAAGATTCTCATATTTTTCACAAATGTAGAATGAAGGACAAGAGTATATGTTTTTCATCGTGCACGCCAAGGAGTCGGGCAAATTTTCTAAAAGAGCAGGGAATTTTGAGTTTGTATCATCATAGCAAACACGAATTATTGTGTTTAAGAGTCTTGTAAATATTCTGATTAGTGCTATAAGATACAAGGGTAAAAGGAATTACGCTTTAAGTTACCTGTGTTTATGATATTGGTGGTTAAAAAAGGCGAATTTCGGGAAAAATTTAAGCAATATCTGGAGTCAGTTCCAACCCAGTGGTTCTGGATTCAGATTTTAACACTTTACAAGCAAATATAATTAAAAGTACCGTTGATAATGTATGTGATAGAAATGAAAATAAATTCGGCTTCAATACAGTAAATTCGCAAATCGCAGAAAGGTTTTAGCAAAGTCCCGAGATTAAGGAACAGATATCGGAAACAGTAACAGAAATTTAGAACTTTCAGAAGTAAATGAACAACATTACGAGTATGTTACCAATCTGTTCAATTCTTTGCAATCAAAAGTGAAGCATGGACCAAACTACATAAGTTCTTCGAGCACTAAGCCTTTTTTTTTCAGACATTCGTTATTTCAGTTAGAGTTAGTTAAACAACTGCCCCCAAATATAGCTAGTATTTGTTTAACAGAGAGACTATGTATAAACCGTAAAGAGTGGGTCTATCGGACTTGTTTACTGGCAATCAAAATGGATAAATCCTTGCCTGTTCAGTAGCAAATAAAATGAGTTTTCTACCTATTCCGAAAGAACTTGATATAACCCAAATGGAAAGAAGACTCGTTGCAGCAAAACTAGCATTTATGCAACTAAAAGAAAAACCAAGGGGTGGTGAAATCAAATTAACAGGCAATGTTGTAAAAGAACCAGCAGATCTAAATTCAACTGCTAACATGGACATACAGTTCACACCTGATCCGTATGCTTGTGTCTCTTACATAGTTTCTTACATATCCAAAGGTCAACGGGGTTTATCAAATCTCCTTTGTAATGCATGTAAGGAAGCTAAGCAAAAGGACATTAGGAGTTATTGCCCTTTGTTTGTTTCAGTTAGCAAATTCGTGTCTGGTCCATAGTTTTGAAACTATGAGGCCTTTGGTCTTAAAAATTCACAGGTGTATAGATCTCGTAGCTAGGATGTGCAGAGCGCAATAACCCTAACTCTACCTTTTTTGAGTTATTGTCCTTTGTTTGATTCAGTTTGAAAATTCGTGTCCGGTCCATAACTTTCAAAATACAAGGACTACGATGTTGAAACTTCACATGTATGTAGAACTCATAGCTAGGATGTTTGATTACATTATCTCAATCTGATTGCATTTGTGGATATTTTAGTATTACTCGGGTACATAAAATTACCTGAAGAATAGTGGTGATATCCAGAAGTAATCCACAGTTCCTTTTATTTGCCCAAAAACACATTTTCCCAAAGACCTAAGAATCAATAAAAAGTTCAAAACATCACCTATTTATTTCTTAGCTTCGGGCGTATAATGCCACGTCCAGCGTTGCTCTTATTAAGTCATGATGAGATTGAAGCTCAAGAGGCAGCATATTTAGTTCTGCAAATGCCATTAAGAAAATGTACAAGAGAAATTGTCTTTATTGATACAAATGTACCTGAAAAGCGAACAGTTTTATGAAATCTTACTCATACTTAAAGCTAATGGAATTGCCAAAGTCATCAACAAATGTTCAATCCGACAATATTTTCAAATGCTACAAAAGAAGACTATCAACAACTTCTGTTATGCAGACTTTGTTTCGTGGTTTAATGTTTCCTTAAAAAACTTCAAGAAAAACAGTGAAATTGAAATTGATTCAGAAATACCAGAAGTTGAGTATTGTGATGATTGTGAATATAGTATTGAGCAATGTATGGAACAAGATAGTTATAATTCAGGCCCCGGAAAAATGTTTTGATTTTAAGAAGGAATCATTTTGAAAAGGCGGAAAAGCAAATTTTATTCGTTATCAGCCTCTTTCCATGAATGCAAATAAAGAAGGGTATTTCAGGCAATAAGTGGTGTTGTTCACAGTGTGGAGAAAAGAAGAAGTAGATCTCTATCATGGCTGTCAAACATTTAAAGAAAAATATATGAAATCTAAAAAATGAGATAGAAAACAACATGGCGAGATATAAGTAGATAAATTGTAACCTAGATGATAAAATTTTTAGAAATGGTGCAAAGATAGAAGAAAATCAAAGGCAAATTGTTGCACCAGAGATTTAACATCTGGAATTACTAGACAGCAGCACTGTATCTACTGCATCAGAAACATATGGTTGTTTTACAAAAAGTAACAGTTCAAGCTTTAAGAATGTTATGTTTTATCATGAATATGACATTGGGCAAGATTTCGGAATAGCAAGAGAGCGTTTAGAAACACATCAACTAGAGAGATAGAAAATACAGAGTAAAGAAAAATGATGCAAAATTCAAATAACAAGCAAAACGTTTTTTACAACACTTTTCATCATTTCAAAACAAATGATTTGCCTTTGTATACATTTTTGACTGGTGGTGCATGTGTTAGCAAAAGTGTTATTCTAAGGTAATTGTTTCAAGCAGTAGTGAAGTATTATAACAGCAAAGTTGGTGAAAACCAAGTAACTATCAAAGTTTTGTTATGTGCACCTACCAGGAAGGCAGCACACAATATTGGAGGAAACACAATTCACTCTAGTTGGAAGAGACTTCAATTTCAAACCGCTTGACATGCATCAAATTGATACTTTGCGATGCAAAAATGTTCATCAACGAGTAATATTTATCGAAGAAATATCAATGGTTGGTAGCAAAATTTTAATTTCATTTATCTTCGGTTACAAGAGATGAAAGGATGCTGCAAACCTTTTGGTGGAGTAAGCATTAGTGCTTTTGGAGATTTATTTCAACTAAAACCTGTGATCCATGGACATTTTCAAAAACAGGTTTTGCACTTAAGAATCTTGGCTCTAACCTATGACAAGACAATTTTAGTGTGTTTGTACTAGATGAAATAGTGAGACAGAAAGATGATTTGCTCTTTGCTCAATTGCTGGTTAAGGTTAAGGACTGGAAGTCATTTAATTCCACTTGACATAAATTTCCTTCAATCAAGACTTTTATCTCTAAACACCCACTGAAAATGTTTTGGATTACATTCCTCATTTATTCACAAACACGGTCAGAAAGTGACATGCATAACTTAAAGGTTCTTTCAAGAAGACATGATGCATTAAAAATATGGTTCATGTTGTTGACAATGTATCTGGAGATGTATCAAAGTGTCTAAGCGAAAAGATTTTTAAACATGATTCCAAATGATGCTTGGAAGACCATGGGGCTGCAGAAAAAATTATATCTTGCAATTGACCCACCATTTGAATTGGTTGTAAATATTTGTGTGTAAGATGGTTTAACATATGGGACTGCTTGTGTCATTAAAAAAATGATAACCGTGTCGAGAATTCTAAAAGATGCAGAATTGTTTGGGTGGAACTTGAAAATAAATCTTCTGGTACACTTTGGAGACAAAAATATTGTAATTTATACATTACAAACACTACAAGAAGTTGGGCATCAATATTAGAGGTCATAAGAGGTTTTGGAATCCAATATCATAAATCATAAACTGTTGTAAGAAGAAAATTTCCTCTTGAAATGTCAGCAGGCAAAACAATACATAAGGCTCAAGGATCAACTTTGGAAGTGAAGAAATGACCATATTCGTTATGTTGGGTTGAGTCGTTTCACAAAAATCAGCAACCTTAATATTTTGGATTTGAATGAGAAGAAAATTAGTACATCCGATTCGGTTGTTGAAGAAATTTATCTTATGAAAAAGTCAGCTCCTGCGTCATTGAAATTAAACCCCCTTAATGAAGGCCTTGTTGAGAACGAAGTTATTGTATGTTTTTAGCTCACCTGAGCACGAAGTGCTCAAGGTGAGCTTTTGTGGTAGGGTGGATGTCCGTTGTGCGTCGTCCGTCGTCAACATTTGCCTTGAGTATGCACTCTAGAGGCCACATTTTTTGCCCAATCAACCTGAATTTTGGTCAGAATGATTGTCTTGATGAAATCTGATGAGTTTGAAATTGGGTCAACTTGGGTCAAAAACAAGGTCACATGGTCAAATCATAAATAAACCTTGTATGCACTCTAGAGGCCACATTTTTTGCCCAATCGATCTGAATTTTAGTCAGAATGAAGGTCTTGAAGCAATTTTTGATGAGTATGAAATTGGGTCAAAAACTAGCTCACATGGTCAAATCTTAGAAAAACCTTGTATTCACTCTAGAGGCCACATTTTGCTGGATCAACTTGAAATTTGATCAGAATGATTGTCTTGATGAAATCTCCGAAGAGTTCTAAATCGGGTCAACTGGGGTCAAAAACTAGGTCACGGGGTTAAATCTAAGAAAAACCTTGTATGCACTCTAGAAGCCACTTTTTTTGCCCAATCAACCTTAAATTTTGACAGAATGAATGTCTTGATAAATTCCGGACGAGTTCGAAATTCGTCAACTAGGGTTAAAACCTAGGTCACATGGTCAAATCTTAGAAAAACCTTGTATGCACTCTAGAGGCCACATTTTTTGCTGGATTAACCCGAAATTCGATCAGAATGATTGTCTTGATGAAATCTCGGACAAGTTTGAAATTGGGTCAACTGGGTTCAAAAACTAGGTCACGGGGTCAAATCTTAGAAAAACCTTGTTTGCACTCTAGAGGCCTTATTTTTTGTTCAATCAACATGAAATTTCGTCAAAATGATCGAATTGTTGCAATTTTTGATGAGTATGAAATTGGGTAACTCGGGTCAAAAACTAGGACACGGAGTCAAATCATAGAAAATCCTTGTAAGTCAACATAAAAATTGTAAAAAAGGTATTATCAAGTTGTACAGAGGCAGAAAAATATTGAAAGAATTTGGACAGTTCATTCAGGTGAGAGATTAAGGGCCACTATGGCCCTCTTTTCATAATTTCAGGTCTTTAAATAACGTGTACAAGACATAAGAAATGACCTTTTTCGATGCTGATGTATTTGCTTTTTGTGAAACAAGAGTAACACGATTTTTTTCATAATGAACAGCAAACATTTGATATAGACAGATTTTCCTTATATTGTGCTGGTGAACAATGTAAACATGGAATGGCATTGTATCACAAACAAAATATAGACGATATCATGTTTCATTGCATGAATATGGAAGTAGTAGATATGAGGCTTGAAAATGTCAATGTGTTTCTTGTTTGTTCCTCCTAAGAATGGAACAAGAGAAAATTATATATCTTTCATCCATTTATTGTAGTCAAAAATAAATTTTCTACAAAGTTTTCTATCCATTCTTTTAAAAAGGTTTTTCTTTTGGTCATATCCAAAAAAGACATATGGAAAGGGTTATACTGTTGAAAGAATGTATATGGCAAATTAATTCATTTCGACCCATCAAGTTACAACCGATAATCTCGGCTAATTCTCAATTTATGACAGATATGCTTACATTTTACTATTTGTTTTTACAAGGGTGTTAATTTCTCTTAAGGATACTATAGTAAGTCCCTTCTATCTTATTTATTATTTCAGGCTGGAATGAGTAGTCTTCAAAGTTTATTGAGGGAAGGTTGGCAGGCACCGTACTTGAAAAGCATTAAGTGCAAGGTTGTTGCTGTAGAGGTCATCATCAGATATACTAATGATAAGCAGGAGGAGAAAAAGTTAATAAATGCTTCTATATGTGATGTCTCCAGAGCTGTTCAAAGCGACTGTTTATGATGAAAGGCAGTTTCCCGATTCACAGTTGGATCAAGTGTGATTTTAGATATTTGATAAAGAAACCCGACAGACTTGTTGTGACGTCTGACACAAAGGTATTCCAAACATCGCCTCTGGATGTACCAGAGGCTATTGAGCTAGATGGGAAATAGTTGATCAATCCCTCACCAGCCCCAGTGAAATCTCTCAAGGATGCCCTTGGCTCCGTGTGACTGAATAGGGAAAATATTCAGGTTAGTATCAATGCTTCATATCGTACATTGCACTTGTATTTCATATCTTACTGTTAGCACGATCATTTGTATACAACACAACAAAGGTATCTTTATCCCCCGCCGTTTTCGGCGAAGGGATATAGTAATGGTCTCCGTCCGCCATTCCGAGGTTTGGTCATTCCGAGGTTCCGTCACTGAACCTGTCCGGAGCATATATCCTAAAGTATAATAGCTATCAACTTGAAACTTTATGCGTGGATAGATCTCATAGAGGGGAAGTGCAGTGCATAAGAACAGAACTACAACTCTTGCTTGCATAATTTTGGAGTTATTGCCCTTTGTAATTTTTAATACTTAGATTTTGTCCGGAGCATATCTCCTAAGGTATAATAGCTATCAACTTGAAACTTTATTGGTGGATAGATCTCATGGAGGAGAAGTGCAGTGCATAAGAACAGAACTACAACTCTTGCTTGCATAATTTTGGAGTAATTTCCTTTTGTTATTTTTAATACTAAGATTTTGCCCGGAGCATATCTCCTAAAGTAGAATAGCTATCAACTTAAAACTGTATTGGTGGATAGATCTCATGGAGGATCAACTTGAAACTTTAACTATAACATTTCCTTGCAAAATTTTCCAGTTTTTGCCCTTTGTTATTTTATAGACTTAGATTTTGTAGGGGGGTCAATCTCTTAAGTACAAAAGAATCCTTAATGTATTAGGCCTCCGTTTACTTTCAAGCTTTTATGGCGATGATTGGCCATGTCCGACATGGCTCTTGTTCCCTATTATTGTGCCCTTCCATACGAATTTTTATGCCCCCGTATCGAAAGATCGGGGACATGTTGTTTTACCGTTGTCCGTCTGTCGGTCTGTCTGAAAAACTTAACTAAAAACCTTAACATTGCCAATATTTTCAAGGCTATTCAAATAGAAGCCTCATATCATGTATGATGATAGATCTCAATGATACGCATCTGCTGATACCAAAGTCAATGTTATGTGTCAAGGTCAAATAACTAAAATCCAAACCAAAAAAATACATTGTCAATATTTTCAAGGATATTCTAGAAAGCCTCATATTTGGCCCATAGCGGTCCTTAATTGCTCGCCTGAATAAACAAGCATAAAAAAAGGTTTTTATAAGATTTGACCCCATGACCTAGCTTTTTACCCAACCTGACCCAATTTCAAACTTGTCTGAGATTTTATCAAGATAATAAATCTGATTAATTTTCAGGTTGATTCGGCATAAAATAAGGCATCTAGAGTGTCCACAAGATTTTGCTAAGATTTCACACGGTGACCTAGTTTTTTTTACCCATTTGACCAAATTTCAAAATTTTCTAACATTTCATCAAGATAATCATTCTGACCAGTGTTCCGGTATATTGGGCGAAAAATTTGGCGTCTAGAGTGTCCTCATTTTTGTACGCCCGAAGGGTCGTATTATGTTATCGTCTGCCTGTCCGTCTGTCTGTCCGTTAGCAAATTCGTGTCCAGTCCATAACTTTGAAACTATAAGGCCTATTGTCTTGAGACTTCACAGGTGTATATAACTCATAGCTAGGATGTGCAGAGCGCAAGAACCACAACTCTACCAATTGTAATTTTTGAGTTATTGCCCTTTGTTTCAGTTAACTAATTCGTGTCTGGTCCATTACTTTGAAACTATAAGGCATATGGTCTTGAAACATCACAGGTGTATATAACTCATAGCTAGGATGTGCAGAGCGCAGTAACCACTCTTCCATTTGTAATTTTTGAGTTATTGCCCTTTGTTTCATTCAGTTAGCAAATTCTCGTCTGGTCCATTACTTTGAAACTATAAGGCCCATGGTTTTGAAACTTCACAGGTGTATAGATGTCATAGCTAGGTTGTTCAGAGCGCAAGAACCACAACTCTACCATTTTTAATTTTTGAGCTATTGCCCTTAGTTTGATTCAGTTTGATAATTCATTTCCGGTCCAAAACTTTCAAAATACAAGGACTACGATGTTGAAACTTCACATGTATGTAGAACTCATAGCTAGGGTGTTTGATTTCATTATCTCAATCTGATGGAATTTGTGGATATTTTAGTAGTACTCGGGTACATATAATTACTTGAAGCATAGTGATGATATCCATAAATAATCCACAGTTCTTTAATTGCCTAAGAACACATTTTCCCAAAGACAAATAGGAAAACAAAACAAACACTACCATCTTAATTAATACATTATACTATAGTGGTTGCTAGAAAATACATCCTAAGGATCAATAAAAAGTTCAAATCATCACCGATTTATTTCTGAGCATCGGGCGTATAATGCCACGCCCAGCGATGCTCTTGTTTTCTAAGATATGACCCTGTGACCTTTTATCCCACTTTGAACATGTCCGAGATTTCATCAATATAATCATTCTGACCAATTTTCAGGTTGATTGGGCCTTAAAATAAGGCATCTAGGGTGTCCACAAGTTTTTTTCTAAAATTTGACCCTGTGACCTAGTTTTTTACCCCACTTGACCCAATTTCCTTGCTCTTTATTTCATTAAGATAATCATTCTGATCAATTTTCAGGACCTAGTTTTTGACTCCACTTGACCAAATTTCGAACTTGCTCCGTATTATAACAAGATAATCATTCTCACCAATTTTCAGATTGACTGGGCTAAAAAATACGGCCTCTAGAGTGTCCACAAGGTTTTTCCAAGATTTGACCCCGTAGTTAAGTTTTTGACCCAATTTCGAATTTGTTCGTTATTTCATCAAGATAAACATTCAGACCAATTTTAAGGTTGATTGGACTAGAAAATGTGGCTTCTAGAGATGATAGATGATAGACCTTAATGATGTTCATCTGCTGATACCAAGGTCATCTATTAAGGTCAAACTTCTTTTAAACTCTATTTTTGATACCTATCTCATAGTTTGCATGATGAAAATTATTAGTGATGTGCATCACTAGGTATCAAGGTCAAGGTCATATAACAAGGTTTCAGGTTGTCTGTAAAGGTCAACATTTTTTTAAAAACAAGAGGGCCATAGTGGCCCTAAATCGCTCACCTGAGTTAACTGTCTGATACTATTTGGAGAAAGTCTTTGGTTTAATGACAGGGCAGTAACAACAAATATCACAAATTTGTACTTGTCCGAGATTTCATCAAGATTATCATTCTGATCAATTTTCAGGAAGATTGGGCTTAAATATGGCCTCTAGAGTGTCCACATGGTTTTTCTTAGATTTAGGCCAATGACCTAGTTTTTGACCCCACTTGACCCAAATTAAAATTAGTCCAAGATTTCATAAAAAGAATCATTCTGACTAATTTTCAGGTTGATTGGGCTGAAAATATGGCCTCTAGAGTGTCCACAATGTTTTTCTAAGATTTGAGTCTGTGACCTAGTTTTTGACCCTAATTGGAACTTGTCCGAGATGTTGGTAAGATAATCATTCTGACCAATTTTCAGGTTGATTAGGCTGAAAATATAGCCTCTAGAGTGACCACAAGAGTTTTCTAAGATTTTACTCTGTCACCTATTTTTTTACCCTACTTGACCCAAACTGTTACTTGTCTGAGCTTTCATCAAGATCATCATTCTGGCCAATTTTCAGGTTGATTTGGTTTAAAATATTGTCTCTGGAGTGTCCACATGGTTTTTTCTTAGATTTGACTCCATGACCTAGTTTTTGACCCCACTTGACCCAAATTCGAACTTGTCCGAGATTTCATCAAGATAATCATTCTGGCCAATTTTCAGGTTGATTGGGCTAAAAATATAGCCTTTAGACTGTCCACATGGTTTTTCTGAGATTTGACCATGTGACCTATTTTTTTACCCCACTTGACCCAAATTCAAAATTGTCCGAGATTTCATAAAAGGAATCATTCTGACAAATATTCAGGTTGATTGGGCTGAAAATATAGTCTCTAGAGTGTTAAAATGGTTTTTCTAAGATTTAACCATGTGACCTAGTTTTTGACCCCAGTTGACCAAAATTCGAACTTGTCCGAGATTTCATCAAGATAATAATTCTGACCAATTTTCAGGTTAATTGGGCGAAAAATATGGCCTCTAGAGTGTCCACAAGGTTTTTCTAGGATTTGACCCTGAGACCTCGTTTTTGACTCCACTTGACCCGAATTCAAACTTGTTCGAGATATCATCAAGATAATCATTCTGACCAATTTAAAGGTTGATTGGGCTAGAAATATGGCTTCTAGAGTGCATAAAGGCTTTTCTGAGATTTACCCCGTGACCTAGTTTTTGACACAAGTTGACTCAAATTCGACCTTGTTCGAGATTTCATCAAGACAATCATTCTGACCATAATACAGGTTGATTGGGAAAAAATGTGGCCTCTAGAGCGCATACAAGGTTTCTCTTGGATTTGACCCTGTGACCTAGTTTTTGACACCAGTTGACCGAATTTCGAACTCGTCCGAGATTTCATCAAGACAATCATTCTGACCAAAATTCAGGTTGATCGGGCAAAAGATGTGGCTTCTAGAGTGCATACAAGATTTTTCTTAGATTTACCCCGTGACCTAGTTTTTGACACAAGTTGACCCAAATTCGACCTTGTTCGAGATTTTATCAAGACAATTATTCTGACTAAATTTCAGGTTGATCGGGAAAAAGATGTGGCCTCTAGAGTGCATACAAGGTTTTTCTTAGATTTGACCCTTTTACCTAGTTTTTGACCCTAGTTGACTAAATTTCGAACTCGTACGAGATTTCATCAAGACAATTATTTGGACCATAAAACAGGTTGATCGGGCAAAGAATGTGGTCTCTAGAGCGCATACACGGTTTCTCTTGGATTTGACCCTGTGACCTAGTTTTTGACACCAGTTGACCGAATTTCGAACTCGTCCGAGATTTTATCAAGACAATCATTCTGACCAAAATTCAGGTTGATCAGGCAAAAAATCTGGCTTCTAGAGTGCATACAAGATTTTTCTTCGATTTAACCCTGTGACCTAGTTTTAGACCTCAGTTGACCAAATTTCGAACTCGTCCGTAATTTCATTAAGACAATCATTCTGACAAAATTCAGGTTGATCAGGCAAAAAATCTGGCTTCTAGAGTGCATAAAAGATTTTTCTTAGATTTTACCCCGTGACCTAGTTTTTGACCCCAGTTGACCCAATTTCGAACTTGTCCGAATTTCATCAAGACAATCATTCTGACCAAGATTCAGGTTGATCGGGCACAAACTGTGGCCTTTAGAGTGCATACAAGGCAAATGTTGACGACGGACGTCGCAGGACGGACGACAGACATCCAGCTTACCACAATAGCTCATTGTATTGTGGTCACTCACTGTCTTGCGTCCGTTATGCATCGTCAACTTCGAATTAAATGATATCTCTCCCTAAACCCCTGGTCAAATTTTTCATGAAACTTCACCGAAATGTTCCCCTCATTGCCCTGTAGTGTACCAAAATAGCTAGAATGGTTCCGCTCCAATGAAGAAGGTGGCCACCATAGCTAAAAATAGAAATCTTTAAACAACATCACCTAAGTCAATGGACCAAAATCAAAATAATTTTACAGGAATTTCCCCTCATTGGCCTCTACCAAAATAGCTAAAATCGGTCCGTATCCTTTAAACGACATCTCCTCTGAAGCCAATAGGCCAAATTCAAAATATTTTCGTAGGAATGTTCCTCTCATTGACCTTAACCAAATAGCCAAAATCGTTCTGCTCCGATTAACAAGATGGCCGCCGGAGCTTAAAATAGAAATATCCTTTAAATGACATCTTCTTTAAAGCCAGCGGGCCAAATTCAAAATGATTTCACAGGCATGTTTCTCTCATTGCCTTCTACAGAAATAGCCGCCCCCAGCTGGGCGGGGGGAAAGAAATAGTCGGCTGCTGTCCATGTAGTACATGGTAAGACCCCAAACAAATGGACCTGCCCGTTTGCCGTGGGCTGCGACCCGTAATGCCTGATGACGGGATCCTGGTGGTTGAGTGACCTCAGGGATTGGCTAGGCCCTGTGTTTGCAACACACCACTTTGGCCCCGAGTTGGGATAAACGGGAGGTCGGGCGGGCCCGACCCGATCAATCGGCTGGTCATGCCTTGCCCTAGGGCGTTTTTATCGAAAGACTTGTCTTTTCATTGTTTTTTCATCAACCACCGTTTTCAAATTAAATGACGTTTTCACTTGCGCCTTAGAAGGCGGTGGCTCATGGGCCAATCGGGTATATTTGGTGTTTGATCGACAATTTTAATGTCTGATGTCTACTTCATGCTTGGTTGAAATATTCATCAGCGTAATTTTGCTTGATCTAGCCATTTTGCACGAGTATATCGGCGATGTATCCCCGGCACCTCTCCTGAGATGGAATTCCCCAGGTTAGGTGTCCCCTTGTAGGACTCCGAGGGCGGGTGGTTTGGAGCATCGCCGATGAATTCAATTAACTATCATGGCAACCCACAAAAAAACCAAGCGCTATTTATCCGACTCTGAAGACGAACCACAATTCTCACAGTCATCTTCAAAGTTTATCGTGGTTGAAAGTATCGACCCAGAAAACCCAATAACTGAATTATCTCCATTTGTCATTGAAAAGCAGATACATGCTATCTTAGGTACCCCTAAATCTGTGAAATCTTTGAGAAATGAGACACTGTTAGTTGAAGTTTGCAAAAAGAAACAATCTTAAAATCTTCTAAAGATAAGGATGTTCTTTAATATTAAGGTCAAAGCATATCCCCATGAAAGACTGAATACATCCAAGGGCGTCATAAGATGCAAAGACCTATCAAAATGCACTATCTCTGAAATTAAAGAAAATCTTAGAAGTCAAGGTGTGACGGAAGTTAAACGCATAGAATTTAAAAAAGATGAAAAGACTATCAGAACAAATACATATATCCTTACCTTTGATGAACCAACACTTCCTTCAGATATAAGAATTGGATATCAAATTGTTAAGGTTGACGTTTTTGTCCCAAATCCTCTCAGATGTTTTAATTGCCAAAGATTCGGTCACCATGAAGATAGATGCACAAGTGTTAAAGTTTGCAGGAAATGTAGTTATGCTGGGCCCGAAGACGAACACTATGAAAATGACTGTGAGAATGACTTAAAATGTTTCAACTGTGGACAGGATCACGCAGCAAATTCCAGACAATGTCCTAAGTTCATCATTCAAAAAGAAATACTTGAAGTAAAGTTCAGGAAATCTGTCTCATTCTACGTGGCCAAAAAGATTGTAGAGTCAAGGCAATCTGAAAGTAGCTACGCAAGTAAAGCTAGACCTGATCCAGTTGAAAAGAATAAAACTCATCAATGTGATAGCTGTGAACGACTTTTAAAAATAGTGACTGATTTATTTCCGCAGGCGAAGGAAAAAATTAAACAAGCGTTGTCTCAAGAAACAACAACACATGAGCCTTCAGTTACAGATGACAAAAACAAAGATTCTTCTGTTGAAACTAATGTATCTGCTGTATCATCAGCAAAGGTCACTCCAGTTGAAAATATAAAATCGTCAAAAAATAACAATAAGAATGTTGTAAAACCAGAGACAGTCCGCCAGAGGAAGATACGCCTTCAGTTAGAGAAGGCACATCCCCCCTCGGTCGACGTTGAGAAATATTCTACCCCTCCAGTTTCGACTGGAAATCGCTTCGCTCATTTGAGTGATTCAGGTGAGGAGGATATGGATGTCCGGGAGGTCTCGCCTCCAAAACCTCCAGATCAGCCTCCTTCTAATCAAAAGCAATCAGATGCTATAAGGCAAGGTGCTAACAAAATTAACTTAACAGGAGTTAAATAATGGGAAGTTTCTTACTACCATTAATAAGTGGTATTATTTATTCATTAACCTCCATTATGGCGAATAACATAATACAATGGAATTGTCGCAGCATCAAGGCTTATTTCGAAGAACTCAATCTTCTAGTTTCGAATGATAAACCAGTTGCCGTTTGTTTACAAGAAACATTCCTTAAAGATACAGACAAGTTTTCTTTCAAATACCATTCTTGCTATTTAACTAACTTTACAGATCGCGAGAAAGCGTCTGGTGGTGTGGGAATTATTGTAAATAATAATATCCCTCACCGTCATGTAAGTTTAGATACTTCTTTGCAAGCAGTGGCTGTAAGTGTCTCTCTTAATAAAACAATTACATTGTGTTCAGTTTATCTTCCTCCTAGTTCCCCAGTAGATGGTAGAAAACTTGATAATCTAGTTGACCAGCTACCACAACCCTTTATACTTATGGGAGATTTCAATTCTCACCATAAATTATGGGGATGTCCCAATACAGACGACAAAGGTCGTACTGTTGAGGAATTTTTGACTAGACATGATCTTGTTTTATTGAATGATAAATCTAAAACTTATCTTCATCCTGCAACTGGAAATTATTCATCGCTGGATCTGACTATTTGCAGTCCTGATATTTCTCCTGATTTTTCATGGAAAGTTCTTTCCGACCTTCATGGTAGTGACCATTTCCCTATTCAGATAGAATAATAATAATATAATAGAGACTTTTCCATTAAGGAATTGAAAAAAGCTTAAAAAAAGTGTCACGACACTGCTGTCGGATCAGATGCTATTCACTATCAATTCCTCAAACGTTTACCTTCTAATTCCCTTCATTGCTTACTTGAAATTTACAACCAGGTTTGGAAGACGGGAAGCATTCCATCCTCTTGGCGGGAAGCTATCGTTATTCCAATACCTAAACCAGGTAAAGATTCCACAAATCCATCAAATTATCGCCCAATTGCATTAACTAGCTGCATATGCAAAACCATGGAAAGAATGGTTAATGATCGCCTTGTCTGGTTTCTTGAAAAGAACCACCTTATTACGTCAGTCCAAAGTGGCTTTCGTAAACAGAGAAGCACTCTTGATCATCTTGTCCGCTTCGAGACATTTATTCGAGAAGCCTTTATAAAGAAGGAACATGTTGTTTCTGTCTTTTTCGATCTCGAAAGTGCTTATGATACCACTTGGAAGTATGGAATTATGACTGACCTCTATGACTTCGGTATACGAGGTCGCCTTGCCTATTTCATCTCAGCTTTTTTGGATGAACGGCAGTTTAGAGTCCGGGTTGGAGATACTTTATCTGATCCTCATGAACAAGAAATGGGTGTTCCTCAGGGGAGTATTTTATCGGTGACACTTTTCAGTGTTAAAATAAACAATATCGTCAAAACGGTTTGTCCTGGGGTTGAATGTTTCCTTTATGTTGATGACTTCTGCATCTGTTACAGATCAAAGCACATGCATTCAATTGAAAGACAGTTGCAGCAAGTTTTAAACAATCTTTCAAAATGGTCGAATGAAAATGGCTTCAAGTTTTCTAAGACAAAAACTAAATGTATGCATTTTTGTCAATCAAGGAAAATGCACTCCGATCCAGAATTAAAGTTGGACGGAGTGCTGATTGAAGTTGTTAAGGAATTTAAGTTTTTAGGACTCCTTTTTGATTCTAAACTGTCGTTTATTCCGCATATTGACAATTTGAAAAATAAATGCCAAAAGGCACTTAATCTTTTACGTGTTGTATCCAGTATGGATTGGGGAGCCGATAAAAAGGTTCTATTGCACCTTTATAGGGCACTTGTTAGATCAAAGCTAGACTATGGCTGTGTTGTTTATGGTTCTGCGCGCCCTTCATACCTTCGCAAACTTGATACTATTCATAATCAGGGATTGCGCTTGGCGTTGGGCGCATTTAGAACATCACCAGTAAACAGTCTATATACAGAAGCAAATGAACCTTCCTTAAATTTACGAAGGAAGAAGCTTTCTTTGCAGTATTATTTAAAACTCAAATCAAATCCCGATAATCCTACTTATAAAGTTGTTTTTGAACCAAAATATAGAGAGGATTTTGAAAAGAAAAAGAACCCTATACTTCCCTTTAGTTTGCGCTGTGAAGCTGATGTTAACTCTCTAGATTTTGACCTAGAGGACGTGGCAGAACATATTGTTCCTGATGTTCCTTTATGGACATATAAAAGTCCCACGTTTCTTTATGATCTTGCTTCAAGCAAAAAGGATACAACAGATCCAACTATTTTTAAAACAAAGTTCATGGAAGTTAAAGAAAAATATACATCATATGAAGAGATATACACAGACGGTTCAAAAGATGGCGAAAAAGTTGCCTCAGCCACTATTTTAGATGGCGAAAAATATCAATTCCGCCTTCCTAATAACTCTTCCATTTTTTCAGCCGAGCTCAAGGCCATTGATCTCGCACTCGATCATATAATCGCAGAACGATTCTCTAGTTATATTATATACACTAACTCTATGTCAAGTATGCAAGCGATTGAGCACGAGAAAACAGACAACCCCCTTATCGTAAGATTACTAGATAAAATTGCTCATTTAGATGATGTTGATCTTGTTTTCTGCTGGCTTCCAAGCCACATTGGAATTCGTGGTAATGAGGAGGCAGATAAAGCTGCCAAAGATGCATTATCACTTGAGGTTTTACCCTTTGAAGTACCTTTTAGCGATTTTAAACCTTTAATTAATGTTTTTATCCTCAATGTCAGGAAAAATTGTTGGAATGATCCTGCTAACCAACATAACAAATTATTTTGTATAAAACAAGATTTAGGTGATTGGTTACCAGGTTATAGATCAAACCGTCGAGAAGAATTAATTTTGACTCGCCTACGCATTGGGCATACCTACCTTACTCATTCATTTCTTTTGAAAGGAGAAGATATGCCAATGTGTATTCCATGCAATGCTCCTCTTACTGTCAATCATATTTTTATAGACTGTATTGATTTTTCTGTTACCAGAGATAAATAGTAGGCAGTATGAGGGAGCTATTTGATTCGATCAAAGTCGAACTTATTTTTGAATTTTTAAAGGCAATTCATTTATTTAGCAAAATATAATTTTATGTTCTATTGATAGTACTTCTTTGAATTTTTAATGTTTATGAGATTTCTTTTCATGATGTTTTGAGTGTTAATTATAATATGCTTATTTAAATGACATTCTTTTACATTATTGCTCACTTTGTTTTACCTTTTCTTTATAGTTAAATATAGACGTTTTGCGCCCAACATGACCTTAGTTGTCGACGGGCCATAAAACACCATTCATTCATTCATTCTACAGAAATAGCTGAATTGTACCGCTCCGACCAGACCTGAACAAGGTGGCCGCCAGAGCTTAAAAAAAGAAATATTTTCTAACGACAACTCATAGGAAGCCAATTGGCCAAATTCAAAACAGTTTCACAGGGATGTTCCAAGATAACTAAAATTGTTCCGATCTGTTTTACAAGATGGCATCCAGAGCTTAAAATAGAAAAATCTTCGAATGGCATCTCGTCCTTAGCCAATTGGCAAAATTCATTATAATTTCATAGGAATATTTCTCCATCTTCATAAATTACTAAAATTGTTTGGCTCTGTTGAACAAGATGACCACTAGATCTAAAAATATGAATATCCTTTAAACAACATCTTCTCAGAGGTCAATTGGACACATTTAAATTATTCACGTGAATGTCCTCTTATCACCCTTAACCCAGAAAGCTCGAATCATTCTGCTTCATTTAACAAGTTGGCTGCCAGGGATAAAAGCAGAAATATCAGTTAGCCTACATGACATCTCCTCCTAAGCCATTGGTAAAATTAAACAAGAATTTCACTATTACTTTAAATCTAGTTCTACATTATGAAAAACTTGATTTTACTTGAAATAGTTACTCCTCTTTTTGAATCACAGTGGCCCCAGGTGACTCATCCAGGGCCATTAGATTAGGATAAAAAAAAATTATTTACAAGCCGACAAGTACAAATTACTTACAAATTTATCTTACAAATGGATGACAAATATAACTTTTCAATTAATTTCCACTCCTGTCTAATATTATGTTGAAAATAAACCAGAGACAAATAATGTTCTGTTTCTTGTAAAGTAGAAAAGATTATGGGAAAAGGAGGCATTGCTTATTCTTAGAAATTTCTCCTTTTGCCACAATGAATTTGAAGATTTTCAATTTTATACCCATGAAACCGGCTTCTAATAGGAGAGGTGTTAAGTAGTCCTTAAAACTTTTACAAATGTTTTAATAGGAGAAGGTAAAAGCATAACTCTGTGATGTACCCAAATAAAATTATGTTTAAAACAGTTGCAATACAGTTGGAACACAGAAAGGAGACGCGTTATAATTCATCAAAAATAGCCAATATGAAATTATTTAATTGCAGGAAGAAGCTAAAAGAGCGGTCTTAGTGAAAGACTCGCCAACCAAACTAAAGGCTATTATGTTAGAAGACGAAACAGTCAAATGCAAAGTGTCTCTCTGGAAAGACTTGGCCAATTCCAGTCTCATTCAGACAAGGGACTATGTGGTTATTCATGTGATCAACATGTATAGATGTGAAGTATCTTTAACATCCATATCCAGAACAAAAATTGAGGTAAACATAGAATAGTTATCTTTGTGAACAAAACTTCTTTGCTAATTTAGGACTAGCATGCCATATTCTGAGGCTGTAAACATTTGCTTTGTATACACGCTTTAGAGATCATTGCCAGAGTATCCTGTTGGAGCTGTCAGATCTTGAATCCCTCTGTATGATAATGTAATGGGGTGTAGTTCTTCAGAGAAAAAAAATATCATTTTTTCTTATACACCAGTTCTGTTAATAAAAATCCATCTAGTAGATTTTTTATACGTTAAAGAGTTGAAGACAGGTGATACAATGGATTGTGGTGTCTGTTTGTGGGATACAAACCTCTATGTTAAAAGAATAGTTGCTATATTTCAAAAGTAGTATACACAAGTATTAAAGAAGATAATTTTGATAATAGATTTTTTTTTTATTATTAAACCTCCTATTTGGAGATTAATTTTTACTTTACTATCAAGTTTCACAAAGGTAAAACAACAAGGAAACACAGTTTTGGGCTGTTTTTCTTGATAATATATCTGGCAGTTATGGATATGGGTCATCTGGGTTAAAATGGTAGGTCATTACAACCTTCTCATTTAAAATAACTGGTGAAAAAAAATCTTGGACCTTAATTTCTGGTGTTAAAAAAATTGTCGGAAAAGAAGAAATTGTCAAAGATTTTACTCGTGTTTAAATCATATTCTATGAAGAAAGGGTTTAACCCATTACGAATCAGGCAATTTGGAACTTTTTCAAATAGAAAGGCATTGTAGACGCAAAATTCAAAACAAAAATGTGCATCTTGTTTTCTTATGTGGCAGAAAACATTGTTGGGGACATAGCCTTAGTTGTCGACGGGCCATAAAACAACATTCATTCATTCATTCCTTTTGTAACAATGTTTCCTAAACCTTTCTCTACAGAGTCAATAAAACAAAGAATTGAGTGGGAAAGGGTTAATTATGTGATAAAACATGAGTTTTAATCCTTGTTTGTGTCTTGTACAAGAAAATTATCCTTTCATTGTTTTAACCTTTGTAGAGAGTAACGAACCGAAAGTTTCAATTTTCACATAGCCATCTGCGATTCTCTTGTTCATATATTTTTCGCCTACAAATCATGATTTGCTTTGGTTTCAGAAAGCAGAATGCCCTACAGAAGAGATATCAGTCAATGTTGTGTCTGTACGTATGGGGGAAGAGGAAGTAATTTTGTTGCTTGAAACTGATGGCGTGTTGTCTGTATATAAAACTCTTTTATTGGAGTAGTTACTGTTAACTGCATTGCAACAGATGATGTTGAAAACTACTTTTTGGGAAATGTTATCCATGCTTCACATTGAAATGTTTGTTAAGTGGTAGAAAAATTGAGCCTATTGAATTTCAATCAAAATTTGCACTTTTCAACATAAGTAAATTTACAAACCAAATGTTGCTGATGTCTGTGTATTAACCCTTTCTCACTCAATCCTTGTTTTCAAGGGTCTGTATCAGATGTCCTAAGAAAACAATGTGGGAAAAGGAGAAATTGCACAAAACATTTTCTTTCCATCCCAATTTATTTTTATATAGCATTACCAGAATGTTCTACTTTTTCACACAATGTTTTTGAAATGGCACTTTTTGGAGGGCTGTTAAGATTTGTGATTGAGTTAGAAAGGGTTTTAAAAAGTTGTTGGTAAAGTTTCGCTCCCAATTATGCTTCATAATGCTAGTATGCTACTTTTACAAAGGATTTTGTTCTCTAGAACTGTCTTTTAAACAGAAAATTGGGTTTGAAGAGGAATAAAGTTATCCGAACAATAGAAGTAATATCTCCTCTTTTTGTTTAAGGTTCTTTGAAACATAATTTGCATAAATCATATTGACAATTCGGTTTTTTAAAAAAGGAAACCATTTAAATTTTTATTTACATCTTAAATTTGTAAAAAAAAAAAAAAAGCATTTGAGCTGTTAAGTGGGAAAACCGGTCTTACTGCATCTGCTTTGAGTGTCCTCACAGATCTGCTTGTGAAGTCCACATTAGTAATCCGGGAGACATTTTACATTTTCAATAGTTTCACACCAAAAGAGAACATCCTAAAACAGAAAAATCATAAAAAGTCTGAAATTATCTATCCGGATCAGCCTAATCTACACAGATGCAAGAAGACCGGTTTTCTCAGAGAACGTCCCAGTTATAGTTATGAATCTAGTAAAACTTCCACAGATCAAAGCCTTATCAAAACCATTTTTTTATTTCAATGTTAGTATAAAATACTACTCCGCATCTAGGCTAGATTTGGATTTGGTGTTAGAAAACGGGACAACATGGTTTGTGTCATGAACTAGTAACTTACTTTAAGCTTTATAGGAGTTAAATAATTCATGTAAAGTGGCTTTGATTCCATCACATCCTTACTTTACAGTGTTTTCTGTGTATATTATTATCATTGTGTTTACATAGAATACATTTCAAATTTACAGCAAAATAAATTTTACATCCAATTTGACCAGGCCATATTACCAAGTTGTTAGTGTATCTGACTCATAGTCGGACTGTCCAAAAGTTGCTGGTCCAATACCACTTGATTCAAAATTTCTTTCCGCTGATTTTATGCCTCTCACTAGACTGGCTTGGCTTTGGATGAAAGATGTATAGGGAAGCCAGGAATACATGCTTAGGTACACTTACAGTATGATATTGACATATTGGAGCATAAAGGTGCTATCTGAATATAAATTTTAAATAGAGAGCACCTTTATGTTCTAAGGAGTCAATGTGTCCGCGGTAAGTCTATACCATGTGTGCATAATTTTACTGTTGACTTTTTAGTTAAACGCTTAATATTCTTTTGCGAATGCTTTTTTTTTCGGAAGTCTTTAATTTACGAATATATTTTTGCTGTAGTTAGAAGTTATTTATTTTTGTTATGTGTTTTTTTACTTTTTATGTCACTCCATGGATTTGGGTCGTAATTTTTTTAAGGCCTGTAAGTCTGTCTACAAAAGCTTTCACATTCGTCCATGTCTTAATTTATCAAAGCCTAGAGATGAATTTAGTCAGGACATGTCCTTAAAATGATGTAGTGAAAATACAGACAACCCTTTAGTATTGCTATTTAAAAGGCTGATAAGTATATGAAAACATTGAGACAAAATTAGAAATGCTCATTATGAACATTTTCTGCTTTTGCTTCAATGTTTGCCGGACTCGTCCTTCAGGCAATGAAGAGATGAAGTAAAAATGTGGAAGGCCTTTGTTTTTAAAATGAGCCTATCTCATGTTTAGACCTTTCTCCCGTTATCTAAGTCAAGGTCATATTTCAAGGTCAGTCATAATCACCTTTGTTTCCGAATATAAGTGGGAGGGGGGGGGGGCATTTGTCTTTAACAAACACTTCTTGTACATTCATAAATAAGATTTATGTCTGGGTTTTCAAGTCTCACATAGATGTATGAAGGAATGAGAAAACCAGATATTGCTTTTGAATGAGCATTTTCTTCCTCTCAATATTTTAACTTTAAATCGAAGAAGTAACCAGGATGTGTGTTTGGTAAACATTTCAGTTTTTGAAAACTATTTTGGATTGACCCTTTCCTACTCAATGCCTTGATTTTACGGGTCTGCAGCAGATCACTTCGGAAAACATTGTGAGAAAAAGAGAAATTACACAGAACATGAAATTTATCCATTTTCCACATTTTTTTTCAACGCAATCAGAAATCCAGAAGCAGTTATTTACAGTTTTAAATGTGTCAGCTACAAATTCTTTCAAATTGAAAAGTTGAAAATTACATGAGTGGAAATGGGTCAGGGCAATATAGTTTTTGAACTCAGTTTAGTTTTGGATAATTGGTGATTACTTTAAATAACAGAAAAAAAAATAAACATAACAAACTGAAAGGCTTCATAATGACTGTTTTTTTTTTCATGTGCACTATTCACCTTAATATTTAGTTTTCATTTGAAAAGTGTATGGTACAGAAACTGGGGAAACCAACAACTGCATTTGGGTGAAACTGGGAGCGAACCGAACTGAAACAGTATCAATATTGAAAAACCGCACCATGAAAATTGGAATGTTACTGTAAATAGAAATAACGCTATTGTAAAATGAATTGTTTTAACAGTCTCTCAGTCACAAATATCTGCAAAAATGCAATTAATGACCAAACAATTCGTACTTGGATGCCTCGGACGTGTTTTTTTTTAAAAAAAACCTATGAATCCTATCAGATCTAGATTATCCTTTGATCAGTTCTATTTTTTAAAACAGAGGCGAAAAAATATTTTTTTTTAAGGGAACAAACCATAATCGAAACGAATGCACTACCTGAATGCACCGGGAGCGGAGTGAAACAAGAAAAGTCGCCACAAAGGTTGCAGTCCCGAGTTTCTGTCCTGTAGCATTACCAATTGTCAAATTGATTCATTGCCAGAAATGCCGTTTAAATGTGGAAAGATGATAATATGGTCCTGTGTTGTAAATTATACTTAATTTCATTTCCTGAATTATACCCCCACCTACAAAGTAGAGGAGGATAATACTGGTTTCACCATGTCTGTCCTATTACATCAGACTTTTTTGTTTCTGTGTCTTATCTCTTGAGTAAGTGGAATAAGGGCCTTGAAAAACCTTTTGAAGGTATTTGCGCTATGTAAATAACAGTTCTAGCAATTATGCGCATGATACAGTTGTCAGTGTAGACTTATTCTTTAAGCAAATAGCTGGTAGATAATAGATAAGTTATGTTTTGATTCAGCTTAGAGCGATTTTTTTCAATGATATTAGATTATCCAAATTTAAAACATCTGCACATGACAATTTTGAAATGGATACACATGGCATGTAGATTTCTGACAAGGTAGAAAAGATCTTGAGAAATGGACAAAAATGCTATAAATCAGCAACTTCTCCTTTTTCCACAATCGTTTCTAATGTCAGGTGTAGAAAGTCGTAAAAGGTTGAAAGAGGAAAACTAGTACGGCAATGTGTTGTAATTCCATGTGTATTATTCGCTTAATTTGAACACTTGAGCCTCTGATACATACTGATTTTTAGCTCCACTGGCCGAAGGCCAGCGAGCTATTGTCATAGCGAGGTGTCCGTCGTGCGTCCGTAAATTTTATGGGTGGATTTTGACGAAACTTGGCCAGAATGTTCCTTAGGTGACCCTCTTCTTAAGTTGTTCAAGAAATTTGGATTGACCCCCAAATAAGGGCGGGGCTTATTTTGACCCCGAAATCTTTGAACAACATCTCCTGAACCATTTGGCCGGTTTCAATGAAACTTTACCAGAATGTTCCTTGGGTGACCCTCTTCTTAAGTTGTTCAAGAAATTTGGATTGACCTCCAAATATGGGCGTGGCAGGGCGGGGCTTATTTTGACTCGAAATCTTTGAATGACATCTCCTCCTGAACCATTGGGCCGGTTTCAATGAAACTTTACCAGAATGTTTCTTGGGTGACCCTCTTCTAAAGTTGTTCAAGAAATTTGGATTGACCCCCAAATATGGGCTTGGCAGGGCGGGACTTATTTTGACCCTAAAATCTTTGAACAACATCTCCTCCTGAACCAATGGGTGGATTTTGACGAAACTTGGCCAGAATGTTCCTTGGGTAACCCATTTCTCAACTTGTTCAAGAAATTTGGATTGACCTCCAAATATGGGCGTGGCAGGGCGGGGCTTATTTTGACCCCCAAATCTTTGAAAAACATCTCCTCCTGAACCATTGGGCCAATTTCAATGAAACTTTAATTAGTAAAATAAATTCATTCCTTCATAAGTCAGTTTCAACTTAGAAAAAGTCTGAATTCCTTCTGAATGCTGTTCACTTTCATTACCTTCTTTTTTCAATATCTCTCTTTCAAATCTTGAGATTTTTAAGCCAGTGGAGCGATACAGGCCCTCTTGGGCCTCTTGTTAAGAAATTATTATATTTTCATTCAGTGATGTATCCTTTGACTTTAGCAAAAGTAATGGTTTAAGTAAGGAGCATGAAAAAAAAGCTGTAATGTTTTTTCTACCCCTGGTTCTCTGAGAAATAACTTGAGGATAATTTGTGCCCTTGTTTAAATTACGTCTTATGTTCTTATTTTTAGTGCTGGAAGAATTGGTTAACAAAAAGATAGATATGTGACCCATGTTTTATGGTCAAAGTACATATTATTTAAATGTTGTCCATTGATCCTCCTAATTTGGATCAGTTTAAACGTGTTACATAGAGAAATGGGTTAAGTGACCTTCAAAAAAGAAACTTTATGTAATCAACTCTATAAGGAACTGACTTGTATCACAAAAAATGTGGACAAACTTCAAATAGAACCACCTAAGGTATTCGTTTATTTATTTATTTTTGGTTGTAATGTTTACAAGCCATCATAACCCTCTTTCACATTAGTTTTGTTACGACTTCTAATACATGTATTTAAATTTGTCTTATGACATAGTGTGCTCATATATTACTGTCAAATAAGCTTAATTGTGCAATTTCATTCTAGCATGATACTTGAATAGCTTTGGATTAAAGAAATCTAGTCAGTTTTAACTTCATGGTGAATGTACTCAGTAATGATATCAATAGCATAGGATAAATGGGATCTAGTCATATCAAACTTAATACATGTACTCACATAATTTTTTATCTCACCTGAGCACATCGTGCTCCAGGTGAGCTATTGTGATAATTGAATGTCTGTCGTCCGTCGTGTGTCATACGTCATCTGTGGTCCGGTGTCAACAATTTGATTGATCAAACTCTAGAGGCCACAAATATAAACCAATCTTCATGAAACTAGTCAAATTGTTGGTCAGATCACAAGGATGAAGCCTATTGAAAATGGGAAGGATCCATGCCAAATCACGGGAAAAGGGAACTTTTTGACATTTTTTACACTCTTGCGACCACAAATATGGCCGAATTTTCACTAAACTCGGTTACAAGGATGAACCCTATTAAATATGGGATGAATCCAGGTGATAGTAGACTTAAAGGAGCCTTAATGACAAATTTCTTGTTTACACTCTTGAGTCCGCAAATTCGGCCAAATCTTCATGAAACCTTGTCGGAATATTGGCCAAGTCACATGGATAAATCCTGTTGAAAATTGAAAGGATCCATGCCATATCACGGGAAAAGGGACCTTATGACAATTTTTTGTTTACCCTCTAGAGGCCACAAATTCGGCCAAATCTGCATGAAACTTAATCAAAATGTTAATCGGGTAAAAAGGATGTACCCTTTTGAAAATTGTAAGGATCCTTGCTTTATCACAGGAAAAGGAGGCCTAATGACAATTTGCTTGTGAACGCTCTAGAGCCCGCAAATATCGCCCAATCTTCATGAAACTAGGAACTTATGTTGGTCAGGTCACCAGGATGAACCCTAGTATTGAAAATGGGAATGATTCATGCCATAATACAGGAAAAGGGGTCTTAATGATAATTTTCTTGTTATATTTCTAGAGGCCACAATTTTTGCCCAAACTTCATGAAACTTGGTTTTGTATAGAAATTATCTCCTTTATGACACCAGTCTATTTAATTGATGTTATGTCCCAGGGGCCAAAGAGACTCAGGTGAGCGATCTATGACTATCTTTGTCCTCTAATTATTAAATATTGGTGTGAGAGATACATGGACTCGGGGTTTAATGCACATTTAGCCATAATATGTCTTGAGGAAATTAAAATAGTGTTCAATCCAAACCAATAATAATCTGGAAAAAAAACCTGCTGCAAGCTCAAAATTGATGGGCGCCTTACTTCTGTATAATTATGTGAAGAAATATAGACCTAAGAATATAAATATGTTAGTTACCAATAAGTAGGATCAGAGAGTTATTAGTCTGTATCTAAAATAGATGTCAAGTCATGGAAAGAAGTTTGTTGACTGTTCAATGCCTGGAGATGTATTTTACCAGCCTGAATCGTACACATCTAGAACAATTAAACAAGAATTCAATAAATCTTTTTGTATTTGTATTTTTCTAAGCAGATAAGGTGTGAGATCATTGAGGCAGAATCAGAAAGTGTTCATTAGGTTAGTAAAGTAGCTCATAATATTGGCGGAACACATTCTGCTCTTGGAATCCCAGTTGGAAAAGGTATCACTTTTATGCATCAACCTGATGCCATGAGATACAAATATTTCATTTACAGGTTGTATTCATTGATGAAATTTCAATGGTCGGAAAGATGTTTAATTTCATTAATCCTAGGTTACAAGAGCTAAAAGGTTGCTGTAAACCCTTTGGTAGGGTAAGTTTTTTGCTTTCGGTTATCTGTTTCAACTTCGACCTGTCATGGATATTTTCTGAATCAGTTTATGGCCCTAAAAGCTGAGGTTATAATCTATGAAAAGACAATTTTACTGTCTTTGAATTAGATGAATTAATGAGGCTGAAAAAATTGTGTCCTTTTTGTCCAGTTATTGATTAGATTATGGAAAGGGAACCATTTGAATGTAAAGGGTGTAGACACTCTGAAATCTAGGGTCTTTTCTGGTAATTTACAAAGGATAACATTCCCAATCTTTTAACAACATGACCAGAATGTGACATCTATAATTTGACAATTCTTTCAGAGATATCCATGTCACTGAAAAGTACAGTTCCTACATTATATAAAGTATCTGGAGGAATTTGAGAGATTGAGTGACAAATCATTACATTAGGTTCCTGTTGATGCTGGTATGACTATTGGACTAAATAATTTTCTGCATATTGCCATTGGCCCACCATACGAACTATGTCTGAACGTGTGTGACGAGGATGGCTTAGCAAATGGAGCATCATGTATATCTAAAAAGTTTAATTTTCGAGTTAGGAGTTTGAACAGGTGAAGTAATGTTTGGGTTTAGCTTGAAAATAAATCATCCGGTCAGTTTGGAGACAAAAGTATAACACACTTATTTAATGAAACAATTCCAAGGATTTGGACGCCAATTTTTAGAAGTTACTAGAAGCTTCGGAATTCAATACTATAAATCAAACTGTATTTGCAACAAGAAAAACAATACACGATGCTCACGGCTCAACTTTGAAATCTGATGTGCTCCATTTTGGCATCAGAAAGAATGACTACATGCATTATGTTGGTTTAATTAAATTAAAAATCATTCTTTGGTCAGCTGCTATTAAATTCTGCTATTATTGAATACTGTCTCTAATTGATTTTTCGGCGACTAGTTGAGATAGCGATGTCAAGATCTTTGAATATGTAACACCTGCCAAAAAGTCTGACAAGGGCCGAAATGATTGACTTATCTAGAAATTGAGGTTTTAAATACCGCAATATATCTGCGATTTTTCAAATATTGATTTAGATTTTTAAACTAAAACTTCACAACCATTGAGTTTTTGAACGTTTGTACGATGTTTGAATGGTACCTTTATAAATTTTCATTCACAAGGCGTAACACGAGAAAAATACAATCTGATGACTTTTTTGAGGTAAACAAAGGGAATGCAACACTAGGACTGTCTAGTCGAAAATCGTTTCATCATTTTATTTCTTTATTCGTCTTCAAACCTGCAGAACTTTCAAATCATTTGTTAGTAAGATTCAAAGAAATGAACTGAATTAAGAAAATCCCATGTAAGTTGACGTATTAGGAAAACGTATTTTCGAAAACATTTTATTACAGATTTTTGCATTCCAATCTTCTGGTTCCTTTATAATAGTTTGGATTGGCCGAACTTCCAATTATTGGAGCAAATAAAAAAATCCAAAAGGTGTACGAGCTTCCGTTATTTATCTGTATTTCCAAATGAGATCAATCAAATAATGGAAAACCATGTCTTTACCAAGCACGAAACAGATGTAACTGCCTTTGTTTGCGCCGAGACTTTGATATGTAAAAGTCAATATTAGTTTTGAAATTTGAATGATTAAATACAATCCTATCGAAAGTAAATTATGTCTTCTACTGTACTTTCAGGCTGGATCAGTTCACTAGGAAGATTTTATGCAGCTAGTGGGGCAAGCCCCCCTACAGCTTGAAATGTAACGTTGTGGAAGAAGAAAAGAAACTCATGCATGTCGCCATTGAGACAGCAGCATGGCTGTGAAATCAATTGTTTACGACGAAACTAAATTCCCGAGGTAAATGTAATGTTACTAAGGGCAATCTAACAGCTTCAATTGAAAATAGTAATTTCAGCTTTAAAGAACCAACCTTACTTTAGACCCGTTGCATGAATAAGCTCTACCAGGGAACTCGGTCAAATAAATATACGAAAAGGGTTATATTCGAATAATAATGTCATAGGAAGGTAGAAAAAAACATTTAATTTTCGAAAAATGATCTATGTCTGGAAACAGTGAGTAAACTCTTATCAGACTGTGCAGACCGTACTATTTGACAATGGTTGGCACTTTACTAACTTCCCAGATGGTCAGTAGTCATCTAACAGGCCATATATACTAAATTATCAATGGCAGTGCCGTCCTATCAATTATAAAAGTTTTAAAAGGTAAAATAAAAGAAAAAATCTGGTCTCAGTAAATTTTGGGAGGTAATGGATTATCATTTTTAGCTCTACTTGTCACAGTTAAGAAGAGAATACTTTGAGCTCAAGTTTCCAATGACTGTAATTTGGGTCTGATTTCGCAGAAAGAATAACCGGTATAGATGTGAATTGTTTCTTTTGTTGCAAGATCTCTTTTCGCATGAAAAAAATTTCAAATGTAAACAAAGTGATTGATCTTTCCTCGTTGTAATAAATAACAGCTGATCAGAGGTCAATATGGATCTTGTAGGTTACAAGTAAAATTTTGAAAGTAATTTTCTTTGTGTACTTGCTTTTCTAGATTCCACGAAAGACAATGAAAAGTGGCCTTCATATGACATTTCATCGCAAATTCAACAATACTACCAGATTATTTTGAAACATCCACAGATCGGTCAATTGTAGGACCATAAAGATCATTGCTTTCAAAGATTAGGACTGTCAACTGAAAACATTAGTGAATGGATCTTAATGTAATTTGCCCTTAAAGCCTTTTTCACATGAATATAAGTAGTATGTTGAAGTAAGCATTGACAAAAGTCATTTGAAAAATTAGTAAGCTGAGTGTATACTGCGCAGTTAATCAACGTAGGTCAAGCTGATCCATGTTCATAATATTACTTCTGTAGGTCAAAATGACACACCATCATGACCAAAATGTCAATTCAACCCCGAGTTAGGCTTTCAAACAGCCCTTCATTCAAGATACAAAAATGATAAAGAACATTTAAAGTTATCCCAGCTTTGGGCACACTACACAGTGAATGCAGGGAAACATCAACAAATATGTTTGAATTTTGAATCTAGAGTTGTTGAAATGGTTTACACAGGGTGAAATTAACTTTATTGTAATGCAATCTAGCCTTTATTACTGTTCTTGAAGCAGCATATTTCGTATTTGTCAATGGATGAATATTGAAATTTTTTTTTATGAAATAAAGAGCTTTACGATGGCAGATCCCTTGTATTAGAAGAGGATTTATTAGTTACAAATAAGAAAAAAATGTTCTTTTATTATTGGCTTACTCTGACATATTTTTCCTAATAAAAGTGATGAAAATATTAGGTTCTAGAGTTAGATTCCTTAGGCATTACTAAGATTTTGAAAATAATTTACACTCTTTAGGTCGACCACCAAAGAAAAATATAGGATAAAAGCATTACGTGGACTGTGACAAAAGATAATTGCTAATCACCCGGTTGCCCCTTTTTTATGATTTGTGTGTTAATGAATTATCAAAACATCATAACTTCAGCTTGTAATGATCATTCATCAATTATTATATCGCAAGAGGTTTCAATTGTGTTACGCGCTTAAGCTTTGTCATGCCTGTTGATCTGCCACTGCCTTCCCACAAACTGCCATTCAATGCAGCTATTTTCCATGATCTGGGCTTTTTTAGATTTCTTATTTATTTATTTTTATTTTTTTATTTTTTTTTTTTTTGAAAATGTGACAATAATTTAAAACTCTAGTCACCTGGTAAGAAATTTATCTTATGTGTAAATGTTAACAAACTATTATTCTTTCATTCATCTATAACAGATAAAAGAGAAACTCCATTAAAGGTTGATGTTTCCCCACATTTTTGTAAAAATGTCAAAGGTAATTTGTGATTAATGACATTTTTAACTTAAAAACTCTCTAATTTCTCAGCATTATCAAAGATTGTGCATGATGCAGATATTGCATTTAAGATGATATTTCACATTTTCTATGACACTTTCCATTGATCCTTTTTTAATATGGGCTTAAAAGAGACCGGTTGTCGAATAAGAAAATTATAAGGACAATTAAGTAAATTTTGGGAGGTAATGGATTATCGTTTTTAGCTCTACTTGTCACAGTTAAGAAGAGAATACTTTGTGCTCAAGTTTCCAATGACTGTAATATGGGTCTGATTTCGCAGAAAGAATAACCGGTATAGATGTGAATTGTTTCTTTTGTTGCAAGATCTCTTTTCGCATGTGAAAATAAATCAAATGTAAACAAAGTGATTGATCTTTCCTCGCTGTAATAAATAACAGCTGATCAGAGGTCAATATGGATCTTGTAGGCTGCTAGTAAAATTTAGAAAGTAATTTTCTTTGTGCACTTGCTTTTCTAGATTCCACGAAAGACAATGAAAAGTGGCCTTCATATGACATTTCATCGCAAATTCAACAATACTACCAGATTATTTTGAAACATCCACAGATCGGTCAATTGTAGGACCATAAAGATCATTGCTTTCAAAGATTAGGACTGTCAACTGAAAACATTAGTGAATGGATCTTAATGTAATTTGCCCTTAAAGCCTTTTTCACATTAATATAAGTAGTATGTTGAAGTAAGCATTGACAAAAGTCAGTTGAAAAATTAGTAAGCCGAGTGTATACTGCGCAGTTAATCAACGAAGGTCAAGCTGATCCATGTTCATAATATTACTTCTGTAGGTCAAAATGACACACCATCATGACCAAAATGGCAATTCAACCCCGAGTTAGGCTTTTAAACAGCCCTTCATTCAAGATACAAAAATGATAAAGAACATTTAAAGTTATCCCAGCTTTGGGCACACTACACAGTGAGAGCAGGGAAACATCAACAAATATGTTTGAATTTTGAATCTAGAGTTGTTGAAATGGTTTACACAGGGTGAAATTAACTTTATTGTAATGCAATCTAGCCTTTATTTCTGTTCTTGAAGCAGCATATTTCGTATTGGTCAAAAGATGAATATTGAAAATAAATTTATGAAATAAAGAGCTTTACAATGGCAGTACCATTGTATCAGAATTGATGAATGGATGGAGTTTTAAGGCCCGTCGACAACTAAGGTCATGTTGGGCGCAAAACTTTTAAAATATCAAAAGGCGACGACCATATATAACAAAAAACTAAAATATTTATAACATAATAAAAGAAATCGCTGTACAGTACGGAACATCAGGAATTTGACAATCCGATTGGGACGTGATTGAACGCTGAGCGCTGATTGAACGTTTATGAATGATCGTGATTGCCCGCTGAACGTTTTTTCTTCTGATTGGATTGAACGCTTTCTATGCTAAATCCGACCGTTCAATCAAATTGAACGGTGCGTTCAATCATTCAATTAAAACATAAATAACGAAAGAAATTAAACGAAATATGAAAATTATATTTTTCCAAGCATATTTTTTTAATTTATCCGCAGGGGTCCACAGCAAATTACTTACCATCATGGGGTAAAGATTATTTCCCTTGAATAAAAAGCCGCCATTTACACACGCAACTGAACTCTAATTAAAGAAAATCTTTTTGGAAAAATTCCCATGTTTCCAGATTTTTTACTTGAAAACCATTGGCTGGAGTTAAAATAAGCTTCGTTAAGACTGGACATTGATCTTATTTAAGAATACTAGGATCGCCAAAGAAATCGACAGTTAAATCTGATGTCAATTTTTCGGACCTCGAACCTTTCGACCTGTCGACTTAACTGCATGTGGTCATTAAGCCTACAAGATGCCGTTGACTAGTCGGGTCGCCAACGATAGTGGCTGATTCCAAAATGAAGTAAACAGGTCAGAAAAGAATATAAAACTGTGTGTCTGTGATGTAAAAAAGGAAACCTGAGCCAACCAGATGATTAGACCTAGCCCGGTCCATTCACAGGGCATTGCATCGAATGAATGAATTAGATGTCAACTTATCAGAAATTTGTCATCAATTTCATCAACTATTCTACATTAAGTCATCAGTGATGCCTCTCCAAAGCAAACAGAGTGTTTATGTGACAGTAGCTTAAGCAAAAGAGGAACATACACTTTCTATCGGTGGATATATTTGTCACTATTTATCTATCGCATTACAGTCAATAGTTCAAAAATTAAAGTAAAATACATGTATACAAGCAACGTTTGAAATAAAATAAGGCCCGGCTCGTCTGATTTGGGGCCGGTTTGACTATTTTTGGGGGCCGGTATGACCGTATTGGGGCCTGTTTGACCATTTGACCATGGGACTGGTTTGACGAGGAGCTGGTTTGACTGGTTCCTTATCTATCTACTGCCTATTTCCCCTTTCGGGTATACTGGCAAGTGTGTGTCTGTCACTGTGCTGAATAAAAACTGTTAGTCATTGGTTAGGGTGCCAGATACATTTATTTCAGATTGTGACAAAAAGCTGGGTGAACTGGGGCTGGATACTAAGTGCCAATTTATTAACACCTTGGCTTGATGACATTTGGGCTTGAACCACTAACTTCTAGGTCAAGAATCAAGTTCCTTTACCACAATGACACTGAGTGAGATACACTGTTTTATCCAAAGTGAATGCTAGAATTAGTTCTAGTTATAATCTCTCACATAATTTACCTCAAATATTTTACATCTCGACTAAAAGTGGTCAATCTATGCTGTTTGTGACTCATAACATTTCATAATGTTAACAACCTAGTTTCCAAATGAAATCATTAGGACACCTCGGTTTAACTTGTTAAAGTTCATGCCTCCTGAAATGTTGCGGAACTTTTACGAGTCCACTATCTAAATAGGGTTCCTTGTGTAAAGTCTGAGCAGAATCATAATAAAAGGGCATCACGGAAAAGTCTGAGGCAGAGCAATGTTTGGCTTATTTTGTAATGGCAGAGGGTTTCGGATTTGGTGAATATTGATACAGAATCAACAGAGTGGAGCCTAATGATGTCTAGGATATTCCAGAATGTTTACATTTTTGCCCCTTATGAAAGATGTATGATGCTGTTTTACGACTAAAAATGGAACAGTAAATGCATTTTAAAAGCAAATTATCCACTATCTTCGATTTATAACATAAACATTATCTTGGGAAAACCTTGTTTGGGTGGGGAAATTCGTTTGGGAGGGGAAAAGGTCCATTTTGGGGGAAAAATCGCCGAGGGGAAGGGGCCGATACTCAGCCCCAGTTTCTCAGTAAAAATCACCTGCAATTGATAATCATTAGGAAACCTCGGTTAACATTGTTCAAATTTCATTGCTTTGAAGTGTTGTGAAACTATTACAGGTCCACTACCTTCAAACCAATACTGATCTGGCAAAATATTGATCCCTGTTGGACTATACACTCTGCATTGACTGAGCAAGATGGTAACATTTTTAGTAGAATTCTAAATACAGAAAAAGCCATATTACTTATCTTTATTGAATTTAAATTGACCTGAGGTGTGTTTTTTTAGTTTGAAGAATTGTAAGATTTATTTTTATTTTTTAATCGGGATATCTCTGACTGCTATGTAGAATTTCAACTGAATTGCTCGGGATATTCCGATTAAAAATCTTAAGATATCTTCAAAATCTTAATCTATAAAACACACCTCTTTGCTTGATCATTATTGTTTTATCAAATGCATTTTTATGCCCCCGCATCGAAAGATCGGGGGCATATTGTTTTACTCATGTCCGTCTGTCTGTCTGTCTGTCCGTCCGTCTGTCCGTCCGTCCGTCCGTCTGTCCATCCGTCTGTCCGAAAACTTAACCTTGCCAATCTCTTCAAGCCTATTCAAGATACAAAGCTAATATTTGGCATGATGATAGATCTCAATGATCCGCATCCCCTGGTACCAAAGTCAAGGTCATGTGACAAGGTCAAGGTCATCTGTCAAGGTCAAACTTTGAAAAACTTAACCCGAAAACTTAACCTTGCCAATCTCTTCAAGCCTATTCAAGATACAAAGCTAATATTTGGCATGATGATAGATCTCAATGATCAGCATCCGCTGGTACCAAAGTCAAGGTCATGTGACAAGGTCAAGGTCATCTGTCAAGGTCAAACTTTGAAAAAAAAAGCCGTTACGGGGGCATTCGTGTTTCACAAACACATCTTGTTTCAACTAATGATTGAATTTATCATTGGACAAGAGACAAAAAAAAACAAGTTTAATTGTACTTAGCTACTGTTGTTTCACCCTGAAATTGAATTTTATCTGTAACAAATTAATCAAATGAAAAAGTTTGAGTTTAGTTTAAACTCTGAGACTTCACTTCCTTCTATTCACAATTTGACTTTATAGTAGGGTAGAATGACTCATTGATATGGAAAGGAAGGTGCTACTTAAGAGAATAAAGAATCAGATAGGCAGTTATTAAAAACAGTTAATGTATTAATTGAACAGGTCATATACAGATTTTTTTTAGGGACTTTTGCTTGGTATGTCTTGTTTATAGAATTAAATAAATGTAATTACACTCTATTATGCATTTTGTAAATATTTGGTCCAATAAAAGGTTCAAATCCTTTTGTTTTGAACATTTCTACAACAAGAAATACATGTGCTGATCCTGAATCTTTAGTGAAGTAGTTGCTATAGCCTTGGTTGTCGTCTTGCATGACCTTTGACATTTTGTGATATCTATGGTATTCCTAAAGGTATTGAATTGGAACTTGTCTCATATTTTCTCTAACCAAAGAACCAACTCTACTGCCAAGATGTATAAATCTAGATGCATATTTTGCAAATTGTGCCCCTGTTTTGACAATTTTTTTCACCAACAGCCAAGCATAGGCACCCACATGTGGTGCTTTTCTTTTCTATGACAGCAGCACAAACATAGTTGTCTATTAATCAATTTATCAGTTGGTGAGCAAAACGTTTAAGGTAGTGGACCTGTAAAAGATCCGCAATGTCTCGGAAGTAATGATCTTTAAGAATGTTAACCGATGTTTCCTAATGATTTTCATTAGGAAACCTCGGTTACATTGTGAAAGATTATGAGTTCCGAAATGCTGCGGAACTATTACGGTTCCACTACCTTAAGCTAAACCTCAAATGAGGTAGCATTTTGGTCACCCACTGATGATATATTTGTATAAAATGTATTCAATGTAATCTTTTTGTCCTGATATCCCCCTACTGGATCCGCACAAGGGAAATAGCTCACCAATGCCAATGGCCATTTACCCTTCTTATGCTAAGTATAAATCCAGGCTAAATTACACTAGTTTTAAAGCAAAGTGGTGAATGTCTCTGAAAGAAAAATCATCTAACAAATTTTGTCTTGAAAATTTAGTCTCATCACAGTTCTTGGTCAAAAAGATGGTGTAGACTAAGATCAGAATGCACATATGTTCAGGATGATCCTTGTCTAAATCTCCTGTCAAAATGGGAATTTCCAGGTTCAGATTGAATTGGATTAAGGTAGTACACCAGTGATAGATACACGACATTTTGAGAGTAATGTACTGTAACAGTGTTAACTGAGGTTTCCTAATGATTTTAATTATGAAACCTCTGTAAACATTGTGAAAGATCATGAGTTTGGATATGTGGAGGAACTATTAAGGGTCCACAACCTCTATACAAATCATGGCCATATTTAGCATGTGTTGTAAGTGACTCAAGGATATGTGAAATATATTGTCATCACAACTATATAGGCGGATGTATTTGGGTAACTGCCGTGGTAGTGTATCCGACACCCATTCATTTGCTCCTAGAGCCAACGTCCTTTCCTACAAGTTGTTCCCCCGAATGGGTTGGTATGTTTTGTGTGCATGGGGTTTAATACACTTACAATATTAGTGCAGTTATATTATAGTTGGCCAGTGCACCAACTCATATCCTTTCTCACACCAGTAAAACCTCAACATTTCTTGTGAGCCACTAGCTGCTCATCCATCTAAGGCGTGCTACATTTTATGGTAAGTAAAATATCATTAGCCGTTGAGTCTAGTATAAACAATATTGACGGATGAAAGTTTGCTGAGTCGGGGTTCTAACTCGCTACCCCATGTTTGACAGCCCTGCGTTACTGCTAGGCTTAGCCCCTGTGGATTAATAATCATAAACCTATGTGGGATAGCAGCTAGAGGCTAGGAAGGGATCTAATGGTAGTGCTTGAAAAGCTGAAAAGACTCTAAGATTGTTAAAAGCAGTGTTAACCCCCTTTCTAACACACAAATTGTTAGGTCCCAGGCCCAATCTCTGATGGTGGCATCCATCAAATTTGACTTTCTTCTCCCAGCTGATGGTTCAGAAAAGGTCTTGTGTAATGGCAAATCACATTGTGAAATTGACATTCATCTAGATCAAAACCAATCGAAATCACTCGCCTAGTGCTCAAATATTTCATTCCTAACACTCAATCCAATCAATTTAAAACGCTCTAAAATCATTAAAAAACCACTTTGAATCTGTGCAAAATAATCAGCATTCCAATAAAATGATTGTATGATTTTTTAAGGCTGTCGTTGATTTTTAAGGGGTCTTATTTGTCTTTTAAGACACAAATCCAGAAAAGTTGGTAGATCTTTTAACGGGAGGTAATCAATTAGCACTAATTTATTGTCGATTTTGTTTTACCTCTCTTGAAAATCAATCTAATTTTGCTCATCACACTCATTCAATTTCATTCTAAGGTCATTCAATTTTCAATTTCCAGATTCTTCTTACTGTATTCACTGGTAAAATACAGTAACATCAAGAGTCAATAATTAGGTGCTCATACCACCGGCATACGACTCAATAGTAAAATATAAGAAGTTTCGATACAAGTTGACCGAAACCTTTTCATAAAAAATGCAGCCGAACAATTACCCTAGACTGCAGTTGCGGATCTAAAGTAGCCCCTATCGTGAGTCTTATCATTCATTTTCCTAGGGAAATTTAATTAACTTGTGGTTAACTTTGAAGACCCAACTGTAGAGTAAAACCTACATTACGGTTGGACTGGCGAGCCTGCCTCAATCTATCGATATAGATCGGAGGGTAGCGTAGATGGGACAGGTTTACCAGTCTACATTACAGTCTCCATGAATCCACCGTATGAAAATGAGATGCATGTCGTGGCTGGTGAGCATGTCCTAATCAATGAAATATTGGAGAATAAAATGGATAGGATTGGTTTACCAGTCAATTGAAAGCACTTTCATAAGTAATATTTCATAAGGGTAACAATGTTCTTGCCTTTAATAAAACATTTTGGCCCCGGTAAAGCCGGCCACTGAGGAGAGAAATTGTTTAAAGAAAGTAAGGAAAATCTCTCGGCTGTTCATCCTTTCATTTTCTACTGGCGGACTAGGTACGAACTGGCACTGAGGCGAAAACGATATTTGGATCGAACTGGAATAAGAAACGAACACTCGCAAGTACTCGTCGTCTCGCCTTTAATTTGCCTTGATGTTTCCGAAACTCGCTAGAGCTATTTATCTCGAGAAGATTGTGAATTTGCTTTTTTATTTATCTATTCTATCAACAAAATGAATTATTTTTAATCAAACGAAAATAATTTCGTTAAAACTGATTGAACGGTTTCTTATCATATAACCGATCGGAATGAGTGAACGGTTCTGATTGAACGCTTTGTAACGATTCTGATTGAACGCTGATTGTAAAATTGTGATTGAACGCTGATTGAACGCTGAACGCTGATTGAACGTGATTGCCCGTGAATGATCGGATTGTGATTGAAATGATTGTCAAATTCCCGATGTTCCGTACTGTAAATCGTGAAATAAAAAAATATGTAAACGGTACAAATATAAAGAAATAAGTGATACTTTCAAAACTAAAAAAGAAATAGTGCTCAAAAGAACACTCAATATTAATGTTAAAATACAAAGAAACACTTTTAAATCTAAAGGAAAAATGGATTTAGAAGAACATAAAATCATATTTTACTATACAAATTAATGGCCTTCAGGAAATCAAATATCAGCTCAATTTTAACATGGTTAAATAAGTTATTCATACTGTCAACTTTAAAATATCTAACTCTTGTAAAAGAGAAATCTACACAATCAATAAAAATATGCCTGACAGTAAGAGGGGAGCTGCAAGGAATGCACATTGGAATATCTTCTCCTTTTAGTAGGTAAGAGTGCGTAAGATAAGTATGACCAATGCGTAAGTGAGCCAGGATAAGTTCTTCGCGAAGGTTTGACCTGTAACCAGGCAACCAATCGCCAAGATCCTGTCGGACAGAAAATAGCTTATTATTAATATTGGAAGGATCAGTCCAGCTGTTCATCCAGACGTCCTGAATGAAACCATGAATTAAAGGTTTAAAATCGGTAAAAGGTACTACAGAGGGTAAAATCTCGAGTGATAATGCCTCCTTGGCAGCTTTATCTGCCTCTTCATTACCATGAATACCAACGTGGCTAGGAAGCCAGCAAACAACGAGATCAACATCATTAAGATGAGCTATACTGTCAAAGTAGCCTTACGACAAGGGGATTGTCAGTTTTCTCATATTCAATAGCCTGCATACTTGACAGAGAGTCAGTAAAAATAATATAGCGAGAAAAGCGCTCTTCGATGCTATGATAGAGTGCGAGATTAATCGCCTTAAGCTCAGCTGAGAAGATTGAAGAGTTATTCGGTAAACGAAATTGGTATTTTTCGCCTTCTAATATAGTGGCTGAGGCAACTTTTTCTTCATTCTTAGAACCATCTGTGTAAATCTCTTCATATGATGCGTATTTCTCTTTAATTTCTAGAAACTTTGTTTTAAAAACAGTTGGATCGGTTGTATCCTTTTTGCTAGAAGCCAGATCGTAAAGAAACGTGGGGCTTTTTGACGTCCACAAAGGAACATCAGGAACAATATGTTCTGCCACGTCCTCTAGATCAAAATCTAGAGAGTTAACATCTGCTTCACAACGTAAACTAAATGGGGGTATTGCACTTGTTTTTTTTTAACAAAATCCCGTCTGTGTTTAGGTTCAAACACAGCTTTGTATGTCGGATTCTCAGGATTTGATTTTAGTTTCAGATAATATTGTAATGAGAGTTTGTTCCTTCTAAGATTCAATGAAGGCTCATTAGCTTCAATATAAATACTATTGACAGGTGATGTTCTAAAGGCACCCAAAGCAAGGCGCAAGCCTTGATTATGAATAGTATCAAGTTTGCGAAGGTATGAAGGTCGTGCAGAACCATAAACAACGCAGCCATAATCTAACTTTGATCTGACAAGTGTCCTGTAAAGGCGTAATAAAACCCTTTTATCAGCTCCCCAGTCCATACTGGATACAACGCGTAAAAGATTAAGTGCTTTTTGGCACTTATTTTTCAAATTGTCAATATGTGGGATGAAAGAAAGTTTCGAGTCGAAGAGGAGACCTATAAATTTAAACTCTTTTACAACTTCAATCGGCACCCCGTCCAATTTCAATTCTGGATCAGGATGCATTTTCCTAGACTGACAAAAGTGCATACACAGGGATTATTTTGGGATGGGCCGAACTGATTTTGAACACAAACTGTTTGTTTTAGGCTAAATCTGATTACAGTTTTGGATGGGCCCCATATATAATCTATTCAAATCTGATGCTTATTTTATTCTAGGATAGGTATTAATGATTCTTGGGCCCACCGTTTTTTCCTAATGGCCCATCAATTTGGCATATGGCCCATCAAAATCTTAAATTTTATATGAAATTGAATAGGTCATGGGCCATTGGCCCATTTCAAGGCCCATCCTGAGTTTGGTCCAGAAATATCCCTGATACACTTAGTTTTGGTCTTGAAAAATTTGAAGCCGTTTTCATTAGACCATTTAGAAAGATTATTCAAGACTTGTTGCAATTCTCTTTCAATGGTATACATATGTTTTGTTCTGTAACAAATACAGAAATCATCAACATACAGAAAGCATTCCACGCCAGGGACAACAGTTTTAACGATATTGTTAATTTTGACACTAAATAGCGTCACTGACAAAATACTTCCCTGGGGAACACCCATTTCTTGCTCATGAGGATCAGATAAAGTATCTCCTACACGGACTCGAAACTGGCGCTTATCCAAAAAAGCAGATATGAAATAGGCAAGGCGACCTCGAATACCGAAATCATAGAGGTTATTCATAATTCCATACTTCCATGTGGTATCATTTTTATGAAAACTTATCTGTATCTCTCAGAAAGGTTTCTTGTAGACATACTGCAACTTGTTTTAGTTTGTTTACTAGAAGATTAAGTTCTTCAAAATTTGCCTTGATGCTGCGACAGTTCCATTTTAAAATGTTGTTCGCCATTATAAAGGTTAAAGGGATAAAAATATATAGTAATGTTGGAAGTATGTAATTATTCATTTTTTACCAGATAGTTTAATAATGCCTGCACCTTGCCTAATGGCATCCGGATACTCACTTGTTTTGGATTGTGAGACATCAAAGGATGCGTTTGCTTTGAGTGTTTTAGATTCATGGAGAGGATCTCTCCATTGTTCTGGATTGTTGTTCCAATCCGAAGGATCACTATCTTTAGAATCGTCATCCATTTTAACATCATCTTTATTGTCCTCCTCGTTAGTACTCAAATCGGCAAAGCGATTAGAAGTAACTATCACAGGAGGATTGAGCTTTTCAAGCTGAATCTGAGCTTTCTTTCTTAAAATCATTTCTGCTTTATCTTCTTCTATTACCTTTTCCATCTCGACAGATTCCGGACTTGGTTTCCTTGGAGCGGAGGACTTTTCATTTCCTGAATTCGATAACTTTTGAGCAGCGGTGACGATGTGGGATTGAGCAGCAGACTTATTCTTTTCAACATTTGAAATTGTGGGAGTTGGAGGTATTTTCTCATTGCTTAAGGATGTAGATGGCAAAATGGCTTTAGAATTTGGGAAAAGTTTAGCGATTTCATCTTTCTTTTCAGGGAACAATATGCAGAGTTTTTGAAATAGATCTTTACAATTTGGACATTCATCTTTGTTAAGATGAGCTGAAGCTTTCTGTTATTCAAATTGACTCTATTTTCTACTATCTTCCTTGCTTCTGGGAAAGAGAGACTTTCTTTGTACTAATGAGTGACAATTTCTTTCTCTCTTTTCCAGACAGGGCATTTTCTTGATGTTGCTGTGTGCTCGCCGTCGCAATTAATACATTTTATTGGATTAGTACAATCCTGGCAGTGGTGGAGGTACTACTCCTCACCACAACGACTACGCAGATCATCAACTTTTTCCCTACATTTGTTCTCGTGGTGCCCGTATTTATAGCATTTGTAACATTGGAGGGGATTTGGGATATATAAATCTACATTAAGCCTCAAATATCCAACTTTGATTGTTTTTGGAAGAAAGGCAGAGCCAAATGTCAGAATGATAGTATTTGTTTGCTTCTTAACTCCATCCCTATAAACAGAAATTCGTTTTGCATTGATTACATTTTGATTCTTAAGTTCCTCCGTGATTTCAGTTTCAGGTATCCCCTCCAAGTCTCTACACCGAATCACACATCTAGATGTATTTAGAGTTGGATGAGGCGAACAAGAGACTGGAATGTTGAAAAAGGTCTTCATCCTAATCAATTTTTCGGCATGGACTTGTTTCTCTACTTCAATGAGTAGTACACCAGATTTAAGTTTTTTTAGGGATTTTGGTTGTCCTATTACCGATTGCATTACTTTCTCAAAATCAAATGGTGATAGTTTAGTAAGATTAGTGTCTTTGTCTGCTGCTTCAATGATCAAAAATCGAGAGAATGCTTGGTTTATTGATTGTAATCCTTGTCCGAAGTTGGAAGGTCTGTGTACAATATCTTGTTCGTCGTTTTTTTCGTTTTTTAGTTTGAGTCTCCATATTAGTTTTGTTGGTATTCACTATCCGGGGCCACCACCCTCCACGGAGTCCTACAAGGGGACATAAAAGGGTGGGTTTCAAGCCCCCCCCCCCCCCCCCCCCGAATAGTATACTCGAGCAGAAACGACAAAATGAATGACAGCGATTGAACAAATAATTTCCTAACAAAGAATCAAGCCGTGCAAATGATGCCAAATCACAAAATCCATTCAACCCGATTAGCCCATGAGCCTATATAGACAAGGACTAAAATACTACTAAAATATAAAATATGAGTGACACGGGCATTTAAACCTTTGCACTTAGTACAACAATGACTTTTATACCAAAGTGTTTTCAAAAAAACTTTGGTACAACAAAATGTTTAGTAATGTGTCATTAGAATCATGACAGAACATTTTTAATACAACAAAATATTTCATATTACAAAAGTAGATGCCCCAGTCTTAAACGACCAGCCGATTGCCTAGACCGGGCCCATCCAGGCTCCCGTTTTAGCCGAAGACGAGGCCAAAGCAGCGTGTTGAGAAGCTGGAGATCCCTGGGCTTCCCTCAACTACCAGGACCCTCTTTTCCGGCCTTACGAGTCTCCACCCACGGCAAACAGGCGGGCCCATTTGTTAGGGGTCTTACCATTGACTACATGGGCGGCAGCCGACTATTTCTACTCCCCCGCCCAGCTGGGGGCCCCCCTTGTATCAGAAAAGGATTTATTAGTTACAAATAAGAAAAAAATGTTTTCTTATTATTGGCATACTCTAACATATTTTTCCTAATAAAAGAGATGAAAACATTAGGTTCTAGAGTTAGATTCCTTAGGCATTACTAAGATTTTGAAAATAATTTACACTCTTTAAGTCGACCACCAAAGAAAAATATAGGTTAAAAGCATTATGTGGACTGTGACATAAGATAATTGCTTATCAACCGGTTGCCCTTTTTATGATTTGTGTGTTAATGAATAATCAAAACATCATAACTTCAGCTTGTTATGATCATTCATCAATTATTATGTAGCAAGAGGTTTCAATTGTGTTACGCACTTAAGCTTTGCCATGCCTGCGGATCTGCCACTGCCTTCCCACACACTGCCATTCAATGCAGCTGTTTTCCATGATCTGGGCTTTTTTAAATTTTTTTTTATTTATTTTTTTTTTTTATTTTTTTTTTTTGAAAATGTGACAATAATTGAAAACTCTAGTCACCTGGAAAGAAATTTATCATATGTGTAAATGTTAACAAACCATTATTCTTTCATTCATCTATCACAGATAAAAGAGAAACTTCATAAAAGGTTGATGTTTCCCCACATTTTTGTAAAAATGTCAAAGGTAATTTGTGGTGAATGACATTTTTAACTTAAAAACTCTCCAATTTCTCAAAATTATCAAAGATTGTGCATGATGCAGATATTGCATTTAAGATGATATTTCACATTTTCTATGACACTTTCCATTGAACCTTTTCAATATGGGCTTAAAACAGACCGGTTATCGAAAGTTAGAAAATTATAAGGAGAATTAAGAAAATATGATGGAATAATTTGATTGATTGGAAAAAGCTAATTAAACATTTTGTATAGATTTTAAATTCAGTGTTGGAGAATCAAAACATTGTTTTCTACTTAATTAAGAGAGCAGTAGTTATATTTTAGCCTTCCACTAATGAAATTCCTCAATCAGGAATGCATTTTAAGCGTTATTCATCTAAGAGGGTGTATGAAAAATAAGTTAAAACACTTTTTGATACCTTAGGGCCCATTTTGTTTGTCTATAAGTTGATACTTCTGAGTTTTGCGCCCTGAGCTTGTTTACATACTAAAGGTTTGATGACTTAAACCTCTTTTTTTTAGGTGACCGGTAAACAACAGATGATTTATTAACAGGATCAGGTTTCAGAATGTTACTTTCGAAGGACTCATCGAAAGAACGGTCATTTCCCCCGGCTGCATTGCCGCTAGTTCAGACAAGAACTATTCAACGTAGTCATAACAGCTAGATAACAGTTCGGTAACTTCGAAGTTGTATTTACTCATAAACTGTCCCGTTTCTAAAGAATTCAGAACACCATTTTCTACTATAACCTCGAAGATATAGATAACAACCCTCCAGTGGCTCGATTATTCAATATAATTTAAACTTTCATGCTTTCAAAAAGAACACAATTGTTCCAGCTTCTTGATTTCTTGTGGCTAATGAACTTGACTTTTAATGGGATAATCCTAGGTTTGATTACCACCACAGGTGACGTCAAGAGGAACTCTTACAGCCAGAGCCAAAGTCCACCCACCTCCAAAAGAACAGTTTGAGTGATAAAAAAATTGAATTCTCGAGTCAGGTTTTCAAAACCATTATATGTTCTTTATGAAGAATTGTGGCTTTTCAATAAGAGACGCCTCTAGGGACTATGAGTAAATGCCAAGGGACATTTTAAAAGAAAAATGTTTGCCTAGTGTACACTTCCGCTGCAGAGGCCATTTTAGGCAGTTGTTCCTGAATGAAATTCGGGCAATTTATTCAGCTTGCTCAAATTGAGCTATTGTGATCGTCCATTGTCAGTCCAAAATTCTTTAACTTCGATTTCAGTCTGATTGTCTTAAAAATTGGCAGGAATGTCCTTTGGTCAATCTTTTTTAAAACAGAAGGCACACGGCTTTCATATTGGCCCATGATGTAGCATCATTTTGCAAATAATATTCATATCTCTACCACAGTTAAGTTGATATTGCGATGAGACGATCTTCCCATTGATATTACCCTGCATTTTCAGGCTATCCTGTGACTATTTTAAGAGAAAATTGTTCGAAAGCAGTTTTTATCACGAACGCAAGACTACATTTATGATTTAACTATGATGAGACCATTTAGAAAAAGGGCGATTACTTCACGATCTCATTTTCGTCTACTGGGTTGTCAAATTAGACTAGTACAGATGTAAACTTATATGACAAAACTCAGATAACGAAACAATGTCATTTGAATGGCAATCACAGACACTGAAATTTATCAGATGTGACATAACGGAGGCCATGTACCTATCCGGAGGCAAACATTGACTATATATATACTTCTTTAGGTTATCGTCTTTCAAATTTAAAAATTGTCTGGCCTTCAGTACAATCAGTTTTTTTTTTTTTGTTTTTTTTTTTTTTTTTTTTTTTTGATTAAAAATGATTTGAAGGTATAATTTGTTCTGAATTTACCTTATCAATTGCAATATCCCCAACTTCTCTTTCCGAATAATTCATAGGACGATTAATGAGAATTGATTCATTTTCGGGTGTGTTTACATTTGTTGAAATACTCGAATCATGAAAGATTGATTGTACAAACGAAAACCTAGTGTGAATCATCTACAGAATCTTTTTTACTAGCATTAATTGCGTTATATGATAGAAGCTCTTCTAACCTTTTGGAATATTGATATCAATAAAGTAAGGTGTTTCACCCAAATCTCCCGAAACTTCCAAATAGTTGGTCATTTTTTGAGTTCTAAGTATATATTTATAAAATTCTATAGCTAATCTTTCTAGATTGGAAAATCTTTCTAGAATGGAAAATTCAAAATGTCATTTCTATCTTAAGCATTATTTCATTTCTAACAGAAGCCGAGCTCAATTTCGGTGTTTAGTGTCTCATACCTCACAGCCTTATAATAATATCGGCTTAACCATATGATCAAAGACATGTAAGCTTGTATCAATACTTATTGAGAAGTTCTCAAAAAGTCCTTTTAGCTTTAAGTAAGCTTTTAAAGCTCTCCCATAGAGGTCAACTTCGCTTTCGCAAAAGATCTATTAGAAGAAAATATAATACCTAGATATTTGTAATGTTAAACAATTTCAAATTCTTTATCATTATAACAGAATTTAGCCGGATATCTTCTGACTCTTTTATAAGACAATTATTCCTCAATTTTCCGAAACACTCCTAAAGCCCTCTTCACTCCTTGGGATGAAAATACATCATCAACGTACATAAAACAATTTAACTTAAAATCTTTTAAAAAAAAACCAGAGTGACATGTGTCATTATAAATTTCAACTAGGTCATTTATAGATACTTTAAATAAATTTTGGCTTAATGTCCCCTTGTCTAACATCAAAATTAGAAAGGAACATGTCTGTTTTCTGATTTCTTAGCTGAACTCTAAATATTTCATCGGTATACATTGTACATACTTTCACTTATGTCATTTTTACAAGCAAAACCTGGTGTAAAACAGAAATGCTTTTCTAAAATCTACAAAACATGTAATTGGCTAAGACTTGTGGATGTAATGGTAGTACTTGTATCAGAAATAACAGGAACCCATTGTTAGGTGCTCCAGCCGCCGCGATATAACCGAAAGAATGTCGAAAAGGGCGAAAAACACCATCAAACAAACAAACAAAAGCATTTTAATTACCAGATTTGTAAATTGATATTCCGATTTGTTAAATTTTATTAAACGGTTTGATTATATATCATTAAAGACGATCTACCATTTTTAACTATTTCATTGAAAATGCAGTTCAGTCCTGTTGATTTATTGCTTTTTAGACATCCTATTACCTCATTTGTGAAAACAAAATTAAATGTTAGCAAAAGTGGATATATTGTCCATTAGCAAAAGCATATCTTCAACTTCTCTAACTAATTTACTGAGTCAATATCAAACCATTCCTTATTTTGCTTACTTTTATTCTTATTCTGCGAGATTTGTTTGCAGCTTGGATACTTTCATTTGATAAGTCGAATAATGTTTTATAAATATCAGTAGGGATGTCAGAAGGGCTGTCAAATTCATATTATTCAACTTTTGTTTGATACCATCTGAATTTCAAGCTTCTTTAAATAATCGATATGACTCGGCGTTCTATTTATAGATCTAAGGAATAACATGAAGTGTTGTACAATCAATATTTCTATGAATGTTTGCTTAACAGATATTTTAGAGTGATCAGGCAACCTAAAGATTGGGTCTTCTACATTATATATATGACACATTAGATAACTGCTCTTCAAAAATAATACCTGACTGCCTCCGTGGCCTAGTGGTAAATGCACTCGACCATTGACCTGGAGGTCCGTGGTTCGAGCCCCACTGTCGCCGGGTTGTGTTTATGGGCAAAACACTTAATAGCCAGCCCCAGTTCACCCAGCTGTAAAAATGGGTAGCAGTGGGTTTAAACCACTGCCTCTCTCTCGGGGACGTGAAAACATCAGGATTGGGTGTTCGAGAGCGATTTTATAAGCTTAAGCTTTCGTCGCAATCGAACTTAAATAAATTAGTATAAACTAAAAATAATACCATAATCTTTTACGCTAGCACCATATTGATATGACGTATGTAATCTCCAAAAGTTCTACTGTTTAGAATTATTAGTTTACTTGAAATGGAAATTTATAATAACTCTCTGCCTCTAGAACATATCTTATTATCTTGACTTTTTCTTCCAGGCACGAATTCATCAGTTGAGTAATATAAAATTCAGGATAGGTAGCTGTCTTCGTCATTACAGATTAAATCTGGTTCAGTAGAAGTTCTATTGTACAGGTCACCGATAATAATTATCGTCCTTTGTTTCTTTATTTTCAAGTAACTCAAGAAACTCTTCATTTTGATAAAAAAAAAATGAAAAAAAAAAAAAACAACAACAAAAAAAAACACGGCGAATACTGCGGAGGAATGTATGTAATGCAAACATAAAAATCCAATTATTCCAAATTAAGATTTATCCAGAATTAGCCGTAGGAACTCTTAAGAAGTAATCGATAGGTACATAACCCCTTTTCTTATGTTTCTCTTAACCAATGTGCATTAACCACCGTAAATCTGCTTATTAGTCATTAAGCTTCCTTTTAAGTAATGTACCTTAAAGTCCCCGTCTGTGTTCGTGAACATTTCCGAAATGCAAGACAATGATCTAAACCTACTATGTACACAAAAACTACTTCTTTCTCAAAAATAAGCTTAAATTTGTCATTTCAATATTCGGAAATGACGCGATGATCTAAATATAGGCCTAACCTGATGAATATTTATGACCCAAAATATTCCTTTACTCGCATTCCCTTGTGTATGAGTGTTTTCTTTAAATTTATCCTGAAGATATCTTGTATTGATAACTAAAACTGGTACATTGTAGGCATTTTTTATATGAAGGGAAATGATAGTCAAAATAATAATAAAAAAACTTTAAAATTAAAAAACGTTCTTCTTTCGAAAAGAGACAAGTTACCAAAAGTCCGGTTACTTGTGCCAAGGGTCACTTTATCCAATTGCAACCTTTCACCATATCAGAAATGTTATTTTTCACAAGATGTTTATCTTTTCTTTTAGAATCCTTGTATGAGAAATTATAAAATGCATTCCAAAGAGAATGTAGGCGGAAAAGAACAAATTTCAAGGTGGACTATTTAGAGTGAATTTTAAATTGATTGAATGGAGTTAACGCCGTTTTCAATATTTTTTCGGTTATATCGCGGCGGCTGGAGCAGCTAACAATGGATTTCTGGTATTTCTCTCACCAGTACAACCATTACAACCTTTCTTAACACCCAGCTACTATCTCACATTGGTCTACGATTATCAACCCATAAGTGAGAGACAAATAGTCCGAAAAGAGTAGTGCCGCCGTCGGGGATCGAACCCGGGACTTGTAGATTGACAGTCCGACGCGTTACCAACTGCGCTATGACGGCGGCGACTAAATTTTAGATTTGAGGCGAAATATTAGGAAAGATGTTCATGGAAATCTAAAAATACGCCTGAAATTTATAAATTAAACTTATTGATGGATTATGTAAAGTTAAAAATGATAATTTGATAGATTATGTAAAATTGAATGAGAAGAAAAGAAATATCGAAACTTATTTAAAACCTTCTGTTTTGTGAGGTGGGACATGCTTTTGGAAGTCTTCTCCGGGGACACATTATTTCGGGAAACTTGCCCCCCCCTTACAGAGTTATTTAACCCAAGACTGATTATATTTTCTATAAGAAGTTTCCTATATAATTTATCATACCCCCCCTCCCCCCCCCCCCCCCGCACACACACCTACGAAGTAGAGGTGGCATATTTGTTTCACCATGTCTGTCTGTCCTTCCGTCCGTCCGCAGACCTTTTCGTTTCCGGACTCTTACTCGAGAACCAAGTGACCTAGAATCATGAAACTCACACAAATGCTGCTTATGACCCAAGAAAGTGCCCAATTGTTTTTGGTCTAAAAGGTCAGGGTCACAGTCAACCTTTATTCAATTTTCGTTTTCGGACTCGAACTCGAGAACCAAGCGACCTAGAATCCTGAAACTTCATGCAAATACTGCTTATGACCTCAATATTTGTTACAAACACATCATGCACTAATGGCACTTTCATTTTGACAAAGCGCTGGTGGAGGGTATAAGTCCGCTTTGCGACAGTTCTAGTTACCAAATGAACTCCTCTCAAGAAGGAGTTGGAAATGTACAAATTTCAAGGCAGCCTCATTAAGAGATTATTTTGAGGTGAAATATTTGAGCTAGTTTATGGAATGAAGAAAATAGAAGTAAACGATATAACTTCCTCTCTTTGACGTGGAGCAGGCTACCCAAGCTTGGGGAACTTGTCTTTAGGGACACGTTACCCTGGGATAACCTCGATAAAGAGACAAAATTCTGGTTTGAGACATTTTTTTTTAAATTTAAAGACTTCATTTAAAATATTAAAGAATGTTTAATTCACGTTTTTTAAAAGAAAAATGCCTCAAACCAGAATTTTGTCTGACTCTCCCTTTAACTCTGAAGAAAAGGTAACTGTTCTAATGAAAAGTACCATTCCTGATAGGGGGACAGATTATCCCGGGGTAACGAGTCCCTTGAGACAAGTTCCTCAAGCATTATCTGGTTTGAGGCGATTATTTTTAAAAAAATGTTTACATAGCAATCCATTCTCCATCTGAAATTAATTAATTATGGCCATTTCTACATATATAAAACTTCATAAATGTTCAATGAAAAGAATAAAAAACAATATCAAAAATATGCATTTATTTTTTTTTCTTTGGTAGGTGGGACAAACTTATCAAGCATGGGTAACTTATCCCCTTGAGAAACGTCCCCCCTGTGGTAACCTTGCCCCCTATCAGATTTTTTCTATATTATTCATTAGCATGATTATATCTTCTTTAAGAAGTTCCCTGCATTATAAATTATCAGATGGATTCACCTTTTAGGAAACTCATCTCAGTTTATTTCAGAGACGAATCATTCCCAGTTTAACGAATGCAGAATTTTGGATGTCAAAGATACATGAAAAAAGGTTCTTGTGACAAAATAATTTATGAAACATCTTTCACATTTTAAAAGATGAATAAACTTGTAAACTAATGAATATTAGTAAACAATATTTTTTAAAATGAAAAAAGGCAAAGTACCTGGCCAGGGTCGATAGAGATCTACCCTTTTTTTAAAAAAAAAAATCAGCTCACCGCAGCACAACGTGCTCAAGGGGAGCTACTAGGATTACCCTGAAAATTTTCTTCCTCTCCTGAACCACTGGGCCGATTTCAGTGAAACTTTGCAAGAATATTTCTTGGGTGACCCTCTTTCAAAATTGTTCGCGAAATTTTGATTGACCCATAAATATGGGTGTGGCATTTTTTAACATTGAACTCTTTTAACGACATCTTCTGAACCACTGGGCCGATTTCAATAAACTTTAACTGAATGTTTCTTGGTGATCCTTTACAAAAATTGTTCGCGAAATTTCGATTGGCCCATAAATATGGGCGTGGCAGGGCGGGGCTTAATTTGAGCCCGAAAACCTTTGAACGACATCTCTTTCTGAACCACTTGGCCGATTTCAATGAAATGGTAACATTCTTGTTCTCGAAATTCTGGTTGGCCTATAAATATGGGCGTGGCATTTTTTCACTTTGAGAACTTTGAACGACATCTCCTCCTGAACCACTGGGCCGATTTCAACGAAACTTTACAAGAATGTTTCTTGGTGACCCTTCACAAAAATTGTTTGCGAAATTTTGATTGGCCCATAATATGGACATGGCAGGGCGGGGCTTATTTTGAGTCCGAAAACCTTTGAACGACATCTCCTCCTGAACCACTGGGCCGATTTCAATAAAACTGTACCAGAATGTTCCTTTGGTGACCCTTTACAAAAGTTGTTCTTGAAATTTTGATTGGCCCCCAAAAAATGGGCGTGGCAAGGCGGGGCTTATTTTGAGCCCGAAATCTTTGAAGAACATCTCCGTCTGCACCACTGGGCCTATTTCAATGAAACTTTACCAGAGTGTTTCTTTGGTGATCCTTTTACAATAATTGTTTGACCCTTTTCAAAAATTGTTCGCAAAAGAAAGATTTGCTCATAAATATGGGCGTGGCAGAGAGGGGCTTATTTTGAGCCTCCTCAGTAATGAATGGGTGGGCAGCCTCTTTTCTCATTTTAAAAGCCTGGAATAAAATGCCCTATTTAATAATTAGGCAAATGTGAATGAAACTTTGCCAAAAAGTTACTTTGATGAGTTCCAATGGACCAATACATTTCAGGTGAGCGATTTAGAAAGGACCGAATAAGTTGACATATTGATTTTTTTCATATCCATAATTTCACTAAAATATCATGTAAAAGAATTTTTGGAAACTCGGAATTTCTGCAAAATTATTAAAACGTTGGTAATAAAATTTCAAGCCGCCGCAATATAACTGAAAGTTTGTTGAAAGTGGCGTAAACCCCAATTGAAACAAACAAATTCAAAGAAAGAAAACGTGTGACGTCGGGACTCGAACCTTTGGCATATGAAGCTGAAGAAGTGCTTGATAGACTACTCGGCCACGCAGTCTCGGTTTACATCATATGGTTAATATTATAAATAGAAAAAACATCGATATTTGAAAATTGTAAGTTGAAGACTAGAACTTCTGTAATCTCTCTGTCATCACGCTTATTTTTATCGACAGTTAAAAATTAATTTCAGGAAAATTCGCAAAGGATTGAAGGTTAACAAGAAAGGCAATACAAATAAGTTTCCTCCTGGGTTTAAATTCGATAAAAGATGATATAGCTGGAATAATTTTAGGGCCTCCTATCCTTAGATTACAAAAAACCTGAAAACCAGAAAACAACCGCAAAGGTAAAAACTAACATTGTCGGTTCTAGAACATTTGAATAACGTACGTGATGATATTGTCCTGATGATCTAAATAATGTACATCTGTTTACCGAGTGAATGATGTCGCGACCAAATAAAATTCAATGGTAGCGTTTTTTACCCTACCGAGTATTCGGCCCATTTGGTCTATCCTTGGCAACAAGAGGTGAACGCGCAGTACACCGAAAATGTGGTAAAGGTTTAAAACGAGGCTGATAATTGCATTCAAATACACAAATAAACGAAAGCGACTTGTTTAATCTATGCGGATAAATGTATAATACCGTAAGCCGGTGTCGAATACCATTCGACCGCGGTAAAAAATTAAAGGGGGGGGGGGTTACCCCGTGGTGGATAGGCCATCCCGGCTTATTTCTAGGGTAATCTGTCCTTGGGGACAGTCTACCCCGGGTTACGTTACCCCGAGGAATGCCCTGATTTTGTCTCACATCCCTTTTCATAAGTGCTTAATTCATGACAGGTTGTCTATAAAGAATCTTCCAAAAACATTTTGCCAACGAAAAATGAAAGCATTAACCTCGGAAGATTAAACTGCAACGTGTTTATTCTCTTTTTATTAAAATTGTATGCTTGTGTCATCAATTGTCATGCCAAGATACCTTATAATACAAAGGCTCGATTTAGTTTTAAAGTTTGATATGCGATATTACCCAGTTGCTCGGGGAGTAATTTCGACGACAAACATGGTAGGCCCTACACAGTTAGTTACATCACGAAACTGACATTTAACTCAATCAAAAACATTCTAAATCGCTCACTCAGCGCCCCATTCATTCATTTTAGACACTCTCTCAAACCATTCAAAAACGCTCCAAACTTACTGAAAAACATGTAACAACATCTTCGTTAAAAATAAAAATAGCTGGGAAAAATTGGGATTTCATTTATCTAATTGAAATTGTAAGCGTCTGATAGGTTTTTGAAGAAATAGGGGGCTATCTCTAGAATTTGTATGCATATCTTATTAAAGGGAGGTAATCAATATTGCTAATTTTGTTCATCCTGAAAAAAATTTCCAATACTGGATTACCTCCCATTAAATTCTCTCAAAAGTCGCTCCACACATTCATTCAATTTCATTCCTAAATCGTTCCATAATCATTTACCTTGTGTTAACTGTAGTTAGATTATGTGCGGTGAGTCGTAAATTTTATATTCACACATAGATCTCTGAGCTCAGTTTTGAAAATACAGCTATTTTTTTTATTATTATTATTATTTGCAAAACCTTCATATCTTTAGTGGTGCATTTAAAGAGGCCTTTCTTAATAAAATATGTGGACAAAACTGATTATTAATCGGTCTTTTGCGAAATGTTTGCTTATTTTTCTCTTTCTTTGTGGTTATTAAAAGAAAATAAAAGAAAACCTAGATACCTAGGATCATTCCCGTCGATCGTGTTTTAACTATAGAACATTAGAATCGAAGAGGAAAGCCTACGATGAAAATTGGCTTGATTACACTTAGTGGTCAGTAATCTAGTCAAAAGATTCAATTGTGGTCTAAGTCGGAAGACTTGTAATCGGTTTATCATTACATCATGTACTTCGAATCTCGGCGAAGTTTTCTTCTTTTTTTTCCATAGTTCTAGTCTGTTAGTGCGAGAGCACCAGGGCATGACCCTGCAATAGCTTCTATAAAAAACTTTATTGCTGAAAGTTGTAGATAAGGCCACCCAGATATGAAATCCGGTTGATTCCATTTTGGGCAATTCAAGATGGCTGCCAAAATCCAAATTGGCTGCCAAAATTTTAGGGTTGATCCAAACGTTCGTAAAATGAGGTAATTAATCTACAGAGAAGTTAACTATCAAAATGAAAATAATACAGTCTTTTAATTCATCATCTGTGTAATTAATGCGGAAAAATTTAGATGTTGTTTAAATTTAAAAGTCCTTTAAACAAGATAGAGACCCCCACAAAGGCGGGGGAGCAAGAACGTCAAATGCGATGCCATGATTTACTTACTTCTACATAGTCTCCGCCAACATTCATGCCTTTCTGTGTCTGATACATCGACTTGCAGGAATTATCTACATATAATTTGGAATCAAATTTGTTTACGATTTGTTTATGCATGTTTTTTTCTTGTAAGGTCGACACCCAGACGCAGGACCTTCATTTTTGGAAAAAATGAGAATCAATAGGGACAAATTCGTTCATTGAAACTCTATTAGACCATTCTAATTCCTCCTATTAAGCCTTGCTCTCTTTAAATTAAATTGGGGTAGCTTTAGGAAAAGTTCTCTACTGCCAATTTTCATCATTTTTTCTAAATTATCTGAAATGATTGGGTTGGTGAATAACAGACCATGACAAAATTCGAAAAATAAACGGAATTCATATTTTGGTGTTTTCGCCTGGTCATTATTTCCTCGGGTATTCTGTATTATTAAAATTTGTCTGCTTCCGTAAAAAGTCTTACAATAAGCTTTTAAATATGACAGATTACTTTCTATTTTCGACTAGTTCATTTAAACCAAGGAATTTCAACTGAAGTTTGAGAAAACTTTCAGAAAACGCGATTTGTTTGACGAACTTTCCATATTTTTCATGCTCCACCGCCCAAGCATACATATGTTACTATGGTTACGTATTCTTAGACCGCTAAAGATAATTCTGCAAAAATAATAAGGTTTATGCTCAGCGAAGCTTCTAAACTGCACATTCTCTAAATTATATACTGAACAAGCTAGAAATGCCGGAAAAGCCGACTATACAAACTTCTGGATCATCCCTCGTAAGTACCTTTTCCATGTTGTTTATTCTATGCGACTAGGAAATGACCCAAAATGATCCAAATAGTATTCAAATCACAGAAGGTATAACTTTAGATATTTTCTTGGTTGAGTTACGAACTATAATTTTGCCGCCAAAATTCAAGATGGCAAAAGTGATTTTCTACAAAGTTTATACTAGAGATATAATTCAAAATGGTATCTGAATTTCAGAAGCTCATTCTCAGAATATATTCATTTTTCTATTATGCAATGAATTAAAATATGGCCCCCCAAATCCAAGATTGCTGCCAAGATTAGCAATGTTCTATAATGATTTTTACATATGTAGTCGAGACATAATTCAAAATACTACAAAACGGTATTCAAAATTTCACAAATTTTATACTTAAGACATTTATACTTCAAAAGAGAAGTATAAAGATGAGCATGAATCATACATAATATGGCCGCAAGAATGGGTGAAAGGGAATATGATTCAAATAGGATGGATAAGGGATAATTTTGGAGAGATGTGATTCAAATTCAAAATTAATCAATTTAGTCACAATTCCGAAATTTCGTATTAAAGTATTATCATCGAGAATTGTGTAATCGACCATAAAGGCCAAATGAGACACATTAATATATAATTATAGTTGCTTTCTACTAGCACCTGCAGATGATTTACTTAGAAATGCGCGAATATTGCGCATATGTTAAATACTGTGAATTCATTTTCATAACTATCAATTTAAATATGTTATTTTTTATCGCGAAAAGTTTAGAATAAACTATACATTAAGTTGTTGTATCAGTACAATACAATCTAGTCGCATTAGTGCATTGGAAGTTATTTAACCCAATATACTCATATATGTACATGCGAAAAATAGGTTCGATGCCAACTTTATCAAAGCAAAACGATAGAGATGCAAATTTATGAAAAAGGTCACAACAGTCATTTGATCACAATTTAAAGTCTCATGGTGCGCTATTCTGTTAAGTCACCGGCATTCGTCAGCTGTCAATCCGGCATTTTATTTCATCATCCTTTCAGACACCATTTTGCCAATAGGGCTAACATTTTGTAGGGGTGTAACTTTAATAAAGTTCTTTTTTTAATGTTGCTTTATGGTCCATCGACAGCCAGGGTCATTTTGGGTGCAAGCACGATAGACATAAGAAAAACACAAATATATCAAAATACAATAAACGATATCAGAATATCCAATGTGAGCACGAAGGTACAACGGCTCTCCTCAGACAAGGAGCCACCCATGGACAAGCCTCTCGTTGGAGAATTCAATTTACTATGATATGTAAGCTTGATAGTATAAACAGTTACTATTATGAATTAACTGTAATAGTTATGGTCTAGAAAATCATAGGCGATGAAGGCCAATCTCTTTTACATAGTCAATAATTGTTTCAATACCTACAGTGTCAAACATATCTTTGACACTGTTTGCATCAAAATATCTAGAACGAATCTTGAAAGTCAGTGCATTCTATCAAAATATGTTGGATAGAAAATGGGGCACTGCAAGGGATGCATTCTGGAGAATCTTCCCAAGTAAAGAGCCAGGAATGCAAAAGGCTTGAATGACCGATACGAAGAAGAGCAATAATTACTTCTTCACGACAAAAGACCTTTATGAGGGGTACCATTCGCCCAGGCTCGGCTTAATTAAATCAAGGTCATTATGAATATCTGCATCCCACTCGGAGTTCCAAAGTTGAAGGATGTGGTCTAAAATCGAAGATCTAAAATCGGGAAAAGGAACTTTGAACCCCAGAGAAAGTGCTGATTAAGCGTATTTATCAGCCAGTGCAATATTTTTGATGCCTACTCGGCTTGGAAGCCAGCAGAACACCAGTCTTTTAAAGATAAAAACTTATGAAATGCGTAGGAGGAGATTGAAAACAAGAGAATTCTCAAAATTTTGGTTTGTAACAGCCTGAAGAACTGATAAAGAATCCGAGAAAATTACAAATCGTTTTGATCGACACTGTTTCACTAGATTAAGAGCAAGATCTTTAGCTTTTATTTTTGCTGAGAAAATGGATGATTTTTCCGGGAGACGACTTTTTGATATGCTATTTGCATAAACAGCCGCAGAAGCTACAAGTATATACGTCGTGTATGCCAAATTATTCTAAATCTGTCAGTAGTGCCTCTGCTCCTGCTCATCCATTTTAACGTTTGACATTGAGGTGTGACATTGCTCTAAGACTAAGCAATCCATAGTTACGGCTAATAGTAGTTTTAACCACAAAAATTTGACCTAAAAATACCTTGACCTTGCCTAATGACTTTGAACTTTGTACCAAAGGAAAGGCCTTGTCCCTGGCAATCACAATGTGAAATATGAAGGGCCAATCACTTATAATGTAAAAGTTATGGCTTATATTTGTGCGTGTTTTTTTTTTCTTTAAAAAAATAACCTAGAAAAATGACCTTGACTGATGACCTTGAACTCGGTACTAACAGAAGGGCCTTGTCCAAGGCAATTATCATGTAAAATATGAAAGCCCTATCACTAACTATTCAAAAGTAAGGTCCAATCTTCAACTTGGAATTTTTTTCTCACAAATTTGACCTAAACATGACCTTGACATTGACTGATGACCTTGACCCAGGTAATCAGCATGTGAAATATGTAGACCCTATCACTTACTTTTCAACAGTTATGGTCAATGTTTAATTGTTTTAATTTTTTAACAAATTTGACCTTAAACATGACCTTGACCTTGATTGATGACCCTGGACTTGGTACCAACAGAAAGGTCTTATCACATGTAAAATATGAATACCCTTTTTCATTCTATTTAAAAAGTTATGGCCAACTTTGAGTTTTATGGTGGAAATTATTGGCTTTGAAAATTTGACATTGACGTTTGGCGAGATCCTTGATTTAGTTTACTTATTAAAGGCATTGCCACATGTAATAATCTTTTGAAATATTATGGCTATATTACTTACCTTCGCAATTATGGCCAATTTTAAAGTTTTATTTTTTTTTTAAATTCAGACATTGACAGATGGCCTTGACTGATGACCTGTAACTTAGTACCAACAAAACGGATTTGTCACATACAATGCACATGTGAAATATGAAAACTATATAGGTAAATATTTAAAACTTTTGGCCAATATAAGTTTTCGCATGACAAATAGACAGTTTACGTGAAGCTAATAACATTAAGGCCCCTTTCCCATGACACACTTTTAGCTCACCTGAACACAACGTGCTCAAGCAGAGCTATTAGGATCACCCTGAATCTGTAGTTCGTCGTCAACAATCTTAAAAAACATCTCCTGAACCACTGGGCCGATTTCATTGAAACTTGCCAAAATGTTCCTTTGGGTGACCCTTTTCAAAAATTGTTCCCAAAATTTTGATTGGCCCATAAATATTGGCGTGGCAGAGAGGGGCTTTATTTGAGTCTCGACAGAAATGAATAGGTGTGCAGCGTCTATTCTCACTATGAAATCCTCGAATTCAATCTCCTCTTCAACAATTAGGTAAATGTGAATGAAACTTTGCCAGAGAGTTACTTGTATGAGTTCCACTGGCCCAATAAATACCAGGAGAGCGATTTAGGGCCATTTGGCCCTCTTGTTTTAAGAGGTCAAGAGGATCCTATCGACTACTCAAATATGAAATTTCACAAAATTCTGACTATAAGAAAAGGAGAAATGAGCAAAAAACTTAGATTTACATTAAAGTCCCTTTTCGATAACGCTGTCTTGAATTGAGAAAATTAAAAAAAAAATGTTTTGAAAATTTTGAGGGAAGATTATATATGAAATTTCAACCCCCAATGGTTCCTGAGATATGATGTCAGACGGACGACCGCACAAGTCGGCGACTATATGCTCCCCCGAAAATTTATCGGGGAGCATAATAAATTATGCATTCCTACAATACAGTTTGTCGGACTTGATCACTTGGTATCCGGAACGTGTCAGACTATCGTTTATCTTGCTAGTTTTTGGAAATAGACTCTAATGAATATCATGAAAGTTTTCGAGCGTATATATATCTGAACTCTAAATGAGTACATCGTCTAACTCTTATGAAAGAATTGCACCGCCTTTCTGGGTGCGACCAACAATGCTTACGCCAGGGAAGATCTTTGGCTTAGTGATAAGCGCTTTGGTCTTGTCAACCAACAGTTTTATTATTACTTGTCCGGTTCGAACCCCAGTCCGCGCCGGTTAATTATCAGCTTTGCAGACATCTTCGAAACAGTACACGTATGCGAAAATATAAAGGAATACTTGTCTCCTAAATGCCTTTTTAAGATTTTCATATTTCACATCAATTTCGAAAAAAAATAAGAGGGCAATAGTGGCCCTAAATCGCTCATCTGAGTTAGCATGATGAGTGTCTACAAGGTTTTTCTAAGATTTGTCCTGTGACCTCATTTTTGACCCAACTAGACCCATTTTCAAAGTTGACCTATATTTCATTTAGACATTGATTCTGACCAATTTTTTTAAGTTGATTGAGCAAAAAAGACGGCTTCTTGAGTGTCTACAAGGTTTTTCTAAGATTTGACTCTGTGACCTCATTTTTGACCCCACATGACTCAAATTTGAACGCGTCCGAGATTTTATCAAGACAATCATTCTGACCAATTTTCAGCATGATTGAGCAAAGAATATAGCCCCAAGAGTGTCTACAAGGTCTATCTAAGATTTGACCCGTGACCCCATTTATGACCCCACTTGACCAAATTTGGAACTCTTCCGAGATTTCATCAAGACAATTATACTGACCAAGTTTTAGGTTGATTGAGCAAAAAATATGGCTTCTAGAGTGTCTACGGGGTTTATCTTAGATTTGACCCTGTGACCTCATTTTTGACCCCACTTGACCCAAATTTGAATTGATCTAGATTTCATCAAGACAATTATTCTGACTAATTTACAGGATATTTGGGTAAAAATTATGGCTTCTAGAGTGTCTACAAGGTTTTTCCAATATTTGACCCCATGACCTCATTCTTGACCTCACTTGACCCATTTTCGAACTCCTCCAAGATTTCATCAAGACAATCATTCTTACCAATTTTAAGATTGATTGAGCAAAAAATATGGCTTCTAGAGTGTCTACCAGGATTATCTAAAATTTGACCCTGTGACCTCATTTTTGACCCGACATGACCAAATTTGAACTTAACCGAGATTTCACCAAGACAATCATTCTGACCAATTTTCAGGATGATTGGACAAAAAGTATGGCTCAGAGAGTGTCTACAAGGTTTTCAAAATATTTGACACCTTGACCTCATTCTTGACCCCACTTGACACATTTTCGAACTCGGCCGAGATTTCATCAAGACAATCATTCTGACCTAATTTCTGGTTGATCCGGCAAAAAATGTGGCCTCTAGAGCGTCTACAAGGTAAATGTTGACGACGGACGACGGACATCATGTGACCACAAAAGCTCACCTTGAGCACTTCGTGCTCAGGTGAGCTAAAAAAAATACAGGGACAATGGGGTCAGTCAATTTACTTATTTTCTGATTTCATCCTTTTGGTCTGATCAACATAGGTTGTGACCCATTGAAATTAAGTCAAAGGGTCAATAAATACTTGACTTGTGCAGCTACCAAAAGTTCCGACATTCCAATTAATAAAGCAAAGGGTTATAAATATTTAAGAAAAATATTAAATCTAAAAGGCAAATTGTCAAAGTAGGAAAAATAAAAGGAAATAATTCACTTTTACCCCCCGGTCTCACAGACCCCGATTTAATCCCGATTTCGAAAATTTCAAAATCGTCGCGAAATCGGCTAGCTTCGGGAGAGTCGTAGTGCCTCCTGACTCAAATCGGCATCAATTCGGGATCGAAAATGAATCGGGACAAAAATTTCAACATGCGCAAATTTTTCTCCCGATTTCGAAAATCGTGCATAAATCGGCGCACCTCGGTGTACCTCGTTCTAAGTCGTCGTTGATCGTAGTAAGCAAATCGGCGTTATTCGGCGACAGAATCGGTCCTAATTCGGCGAACCTACCTCGGCGATGAACCCCGAATAACACCGATGCACTACGAGTAACTCCCGATTCTCGCCGATGAAGTACGACGAGATACGCGACTAGCAACCCGAGCTACACCGACCTACACCGAATAACTACGAACTTCTAAGATATCATCCCGTAGTACTACGAAGTACCCCGAATTTCGAGGAGTATAAAAAGGCGAATCCCCTTTGAAAACAATTCATTCAGTTCAAAACCTTTGAACGAGACGCTTCCCTATTCTTCAATACAAGGGACCTAAAAACAGGCAGCTACAACAGATATGCCTCATCCATCGAGCGACCAAGCTCCAACATTAAGCACAGAGAACCAACCTTACCCTATTGTTATGCCGGATCAGCCAGTTGTCCTGCAAAATGAGTTTGAGGCTGTCATAAAGAAAAAGAAGCCGTTCAAACACGGCGTCCTGACAGAGTATGAAAAGGACACGATCCTCCTCGAATTTCTCACTGTCACTCTAATATCCATATGATAACTGATTTTGTTGCTGTTAAATCACGGAATTTATATACCCAGTGTACGAAATCGGGGCATAATCCTGAAAAAAGATTTGGAACTCGTAGTCGATTCGGATCTGTCGGCGTATGTCGCATTTAATCTTTGTGCATCGAAGTCCAGTAAGAAATCGGGACAGTCGGTCTAGATCGTACTGTTTCGTAGTAACTCGGCTCCTTAACTCGGGGTACTTCGGAACAAAATCGGGGCAAAAGCGTAGTAAATCGTATCGCATCGTAGTTTTTCGCAACCCATCGGGAACACACCGCGTGTATATCTAAAACTACGCCCCGTCCAAGGATGATCGGAGAAAAACGGCCCGAATTCGTATTAAATCGGAGAAAATGCGTTCTCCCGAAGCACTACGATTATTTTGGAAATCGGGGTCTGTGAGACCGGGGCGTTAGCTAGATAGATTTACGGTTCTTGTACACTGTATTCCGTTGTCATAAGAAAAATACAACTGTAAAGTTTCAAATTAAACGAACATAAAGAGAAAAAAATGTGCTCCGGATAAAGAAAAGTTGACACCGGACTCAACGAGTGATCCCACAGTGCGCCCTGCCTTTCGACGGGCGCAAGTTAGATAATGAAATGGGTAACCGGTTGTTTGGGCCCGCAGTTTATTGGGCCTAGTTTTTTGGCCATAGTTGTTTGGGCCCTAGGTTGATACGGCCTATATTTTTCTAGTTGTTTCGGCCCAAAATTTGATTTTGAATTAACATTTATATTATTTCACCAGAGAACTACTGTGGATCCTGAAAAATGTGAAACCGTAAACCAGACAAGATTATCTATGCATGATTAAAATTTGTTTGTGCACATGTTGATTTTTATATATAGCACCGTTGATAGTGCATCGGGTCCAAAAGGTCCTGGGTTTGATTTCTCACGGCACAATTCATCCTTTCTGACTATTTGTCTTTCGCCATAGGAATCCATTGTTAGTCGCTCAAGTCGCCATTTTATCAATAAAAAAATTGTTAAGGGACTATTATATACTATCTATTGGTATATCATAGCATATTTTTTCTTTGAACATAGTCAAAAGCTATTTGTATCGCTGATTTCCATTTAAATAAAAGTATGTATTGACAAGTGGAATAAAGGATAAGATGTGTACAAGTAGAAAATCTGATGATTTTAATTAAATTGAATTGAAATGAGTTTAGGTAATCTTATCACCTACATTTGTCCCTTACAAATTATTCAGTTATTAATGCACCATTGAATAAGATGAAATAATTAATAAATTTATTTGTTTGTTTAGTCTATTTTTAAATTTTTCCTCGATTTTTTTTTCATCATTTTTTTTAAATATTATTAATAACATTTATTAAATTTTTGTTTACTAATTTATTTCTTATTTTAGCATATTTTCACTCAATTATATGATATCACCTAACATTAATTCAATCTTAGAGGGTGTTAAATTGACACTTTGCATGATAATTAAATGCCCACATGTGGCACACTTATGATAATTGGAGAGTGATAAACCACACTTTATCAATTACATCACCTGATGTCTAGAATGTATACTGTGCCAGGTATTGTTATTTCTCAGCAAGAGTGACAAAATCACTTACACTTGCCAACATGTACGTGCCCTTGTATAAATAAAAGAAGAGAGAGAGAGAGTAATTATTTACAAGAAATGAAGTTAAACAGAAAAAGTCTAAACTCCTGAGTTTATTGGTTATAAAGTAGCAAGATGTCCTATCTATTACCATTGTGCGCGAAATGCAAAATGCGCGTCAAAAGATGTGACCAGGCAATAACGTGTATTTCATGTTCAGGATTAACTCACAGACACTGTAAAGCAGGTAAATGAATTGACGAATTAAAATATTTTATAATTCAAAAATTCAAGAATGAAATACAAATTAATAAAGTCCTAATTTTACTTAGAGACCCCTTTTCTCAACATTTTATTTACAAACTATTTTTTTGTAATTTTCTATTTTCTTGACGAAACTTAAAAACATGTACTTTTATATAAGGAAAGAAGATAATAGTTTTGAATTCACACATATATGAACATAATCAGCGATCGAATGCACAAACAGAATTCATATATAAATGTGATAAGGATATTATTTCCATATTCAAAAAATTTATCAAATATATATAATGATATCATCGTACACAGAAATGATTGAACGATTCGGCAAAACAATGAAAAGTAAATTATGATACATGTAATATCATAAAAGGTTGTTTCATTACAGGCATATCTAAAGAAGAATATGAAATCACAGATGCGATTGATTCAACCTTCAATTATATTTGTGATCCTTGTAAAATTGCAATTCCTGCTTTGGAGGTATTTTTTTTTCCATTTTAAAATTGATTGGTTACTGTGAAAATGCATCTAGCAAGGAGATTCATGTGTCTATTATTACATAAATTCCAATTAAGTCACTGTCTCTGAAAAGTTTTTTGTTCTGCACTTAAAAATATGAACTTGGATTAAAGAGACATTTAATAGAACTAATAAAACATTTCTGAAAATGCTAACAAAAAAAAAAAAAAAAAAAAAAGAAAGAAAAAACGACTGCGACCAGTCTATAATTCTTCGGTCGTAAATACAGTTACAAAATGCGATTAATGTAAAACTATTTTAAATTTGGGTTTATGCTTTAATTCTAGTAAAACGATGTTTTCATGGAGAGTGCATCAACCAACAACTCTGAAAATTTACAATCGACCATGATAAATGTAAGCTATATTTATACATATGTTTGCTTGTCTCTTACTCTTACTGGTAGGGACACACTTATACATCAAACTTACATTTATAAGGGATTTCTTTATCAATAGAACTTATCCAATCATTGATGTATTTCTGTTTCTTAATTAATTACAATGCATTAATTATTTAAGTTATATTGATCACAAGTTCTCTTTTTCATTTCTTTTATTTGTACCATTATCACTCCTAAAATGTCTCAACTTTATTTCTAGATAAATGCAGATTTTTTAGATGCTTCATTCATTATCGGTGATATCCGGGTAGGAAATGAGAGGCATATCCTTTTTGCAACACAAGATCAGCTGCAGCTTCTGAAAAGAGCTAAGCGTTGGTTTCTAGATGGAACGTTCAAAATAGTTTGCAAGCCTTTCATGCAGTTGTTTGGAATCCATGCATTTGTATCATCTTGTGTTAATAGGAAGCAGATTCCGCTGGTTTTCGTGCTGATGACCCGAAGGCGAAGAGATGACTATGTTTCTATAAGACCAATCTTACCTCAACACATTTACATTATTTTTAATAAATGCCAAAAATCGATAAAACTTTAAATTTTTGCTGGGTCATAAGTAATTAGAGAGATAGAAATAAAATGTTATGCATTGTTTCTTTGACATATAATGTTTTTGTTGTTTAATTTGTCTCTTTGAATAGAAGAAAATTTTTGTTAACGTGGTGAATGAATTGTCCTTTTTGAGTATTTAGAATCATTGAACTTTAATTGTTTACATGGTTAATGAAATATATTTTAGGTGTTTGAGAAGTTGATGGAAATTGTCGGTCCTGTAGATGTTGAAGGCTTCATGATGGACTTTGAATCAGGTAATCTTGTGTTAATTAAACTAAATAATCTGAATATATATTAAAAAGAATAAAATGAATACTTTGTAGAAAACGACTAATATTATATAAAACCTTTTTGCATTTATGATTTTTAAGATTACAAATATTTTATGTTAATCTATATTGTACTGCATATTGCAAAAAAGTAGCACGTCTTAGAATGTTTTCTTCATGTTTTGTAGGTTTGTGGGCTGCCGTTAGAGATATCTTCCCTGGGACCAATTCAAAAGGATGCGTATTTCATTGGTGCCAAGCTGTATTCAGAAAAGTTGCAAATCTCGGTCTGAGAACAACATATGAGAAAAGAGAAGTTGTTCATTGGTTCATCGCTCGTTTGTTAAGCCTTCCTTTTCTTCCAGCTGAACATATCCAACAAACATTCCTAAACATGAAAGACAGGGCATCAACACAACCGTTATTGGAGCTGTGTGAGTACATTGATGCTCAATGGATACACAGCTCCTCATGGAACATACAGGAATGAAGCTGCTTTAGACAGAACATCAGAACAAACAATGACTGCGAGGGTAAGATTTCTTTCTCGTTAAAAAATATGAATGAGTTACTAAAAATGAATTTACTGCTGCTTTACAGTGAGCCATTGATATGCATTCTTATAAAAAATAATGTGATATTTGTAATGTTTATCACAATTAAATCGCAATTTGATTTTCGTTTGACAAATCAAAGAGAGTAAGTAACTTTCATTCGTTCTCGTATTTTATTACAGGCTGGCACCGGCGAATAAATGGGAAGGCAGGAAGAGCAAAACTACAGTTCTATGTTTTAGTACCACTTCTTAAGGGAGAAGCATTATCTGTAAAAAGACAAGCTCAGCTAGTGCTTGAAAATGTTCAAAATAGACAAACCAGGACCTTATACACACGACTAGATAAGAAAACTGAAGAGTAATGGGACCTTTATGAAACATCAAAAATAAAAACATCAGTGTTTCTAAAGGAAATAGCAAAATTTTACCGTCCTTTGTAGTGATGTCACTGAGTAACATTTATAATTATAGTAATATCTCTAATAGGCAGTGAATCTAAGATTATCACTCACATTTACGGATAAATCTTAGACAACTATTTTCCACAAAATCTTGTATTTATGGTTATAATTAGACTGTATATAATTAAATTGAATTTAATGATTTTACAAAATCAGAGTTTCGTGTTGTTCTTTAAAACAAGAATATTCCTTCGTAGACTAATTTATTTTGTTAACAAACAATCAGTAAAACAACTTAAAAAGTAATATAAAAATTAAATGTATTAAATTTGCTAAATAACAAAATTATCAGAACTTCTAGATTAATTAGAAAAATAACATTTTTGGAAAAAAGAATTGATTTTAATAAACAATCTCTTTATTTCCATTATGTTTTCTCGGTATATGAAAGCCATTTATAGCAAATCATAGATGTTAAATGGTAAAGGGTTAAAGATGAACATTTAAAACCTGAAAAGATCAACAAACATGGCTTTTACTTGGTATGATTTTGTTTATTTCTTTGAAAAAAATGTTAAGGCCGAAACAACTAAACTCTGTGGGCCCAAAAAAACTAGGCCAAAACAACTTAGGGCCATAAGAATACAAGGGCCGAAAAAACTTTGGGCCCAAACGACAGGGAACCATGAAATGTTGGATGCAAATCTTGCACTTAGATTGGCTGGAAGTATTGGTTTTACGAGGTATAGTCCAAAGATCTAGGACTACGTATGAAACGTATTGCAAAATAATTTTGGTACCAAAATATAGATTATTACGTAGTCTACAAATTGGTTTTCTTCCATGAACAGTCTAATTGCTTTTAAAGATTTACTACACTCAAACTATATCTAAAACACAAAAAGGTCTGTAAATTCAAGATATGCCCTAATTAGTTGCTCAGTGATTTTAGTACCATGATTTTTAGCTCACCTGCAAGGGAGCTATTGTGATTCAGCAATGCCCGGCGTCCGTCTGTCCGTCACTGCGTCAACAATTTCTTTAAACGTCATCTCATAAACTTCCGAGTCGAAATCAACCAAACTTGGCAGAAATATTCCTTGGGTGGTCCCTTGTAAAAAATGCTAAAATTGAAGGGATCGGTGCCATATCACAAGAAAAGCGGCCTTAATAACAATTTTCTTGTTTACACTCTAGAAGCCACAAATATGGTCGAATCGTCATGAAACTTTGTCTGAATGTTTGTTATGTAATGAGAATGAACTCTATTCAAAATGGAAAGGATCCGTGTCATATCACGGGAAAAGGGACCTTAGTGACAATTTTCTTGTTTACACTCTTGTGGCCAAAAATATGGTCCAATCTTCACGAAACTTGGTCAGAATGTTTGCCAGGCCACAAGAATGAATGCTATGTAAAATTGGAAGGATTCGTGCCTTATCATGGGAAAGGGACCTTAATGATAATTTTCTTGTTTACACTCTAGTGGCCACAAATATGGCTCAATCTTCATTAAACACAGTGTTGCATCCACGATTTCTATCAAGAGGGGGAGCTCCCACACTCATAACTGAAATGGGGGGAGTGACAAAATCTAAGGGGGGGGGGGGATTTCAGACAACATCAAATCTTACTATTTATGAACCCTGAAATAAGCGTCTTTTCTCTTTTCCCTTCCACACTCTTACACAGGTTTCACAGTCAAACATTGCAAAGGGTGATCCCTCAATAAGAATAAGCATTGGCTGATTTACTGTTCTTGGATCCAAATTCTAGAATTTTTGTGAATGTTATTTTGGCTACTTCTTCCTCGCTCTCAGTCAGCTGTCTGGAGGGGTATATGTAGTGAAAGTTTGGCCGATTTGATTAAATTGGGACAAGAATCGTTCAGGGAATCGTCCACCCCTCTAACTCCGATATTGAGACTCTTGAAAAAGTCGGTGATGCGTTTTGGCGGCATGATATGTGGTTTTAAATAATTGTTCGTCGAAAGTTCATCATCTTTTCAAGAAACCGGAAACGGAAAGAACTGGCCGCGCATGCGCTTTGTAGGGTTACCTGTATATTATAAATCATCGATTTCGAGTAGGGGACCAGCTCAAAAATACTATATGCGGTAATCGCTATAAATAGCCTAATTTATCGGAAAAAATACCATTTATACCAGCAAGACTTGTCTTGTTCATTTTATGCTTTGTCGGATTTTCAACAGTCCCCCATAACTTTCTCGATTGTGCGGGAGTAAGAACGTTGTTGCGCGATTACTCCTCCATCAAATTAGTAAAGTTGCGCGAGAGAATGAAAAAAGGGGATTCCCGCGATCGCGCGGCCTAGATGCAACACTGTAAACATGGTCAAAAGGTTTGTCAGGTCTCAAGAATGAACCCTATTGAAAATGGAAAGGATTCGTGTCATATCATGGGAACAGGGGCCTTAATGACATTTTTTTGTTTACACTCTGGAAGCCTCAAATATGATCCAATCATCATGAAACTTGGTCAGAATGTCTGTTAGGTCATGAGGATTCACTCTTTTGAAAAGGGGAAGGATCCGTGCCATATCACAGGAAAAAGGGCCATAATAACAATTTTCTTGTAAGAGCTCCAGACGCAGCAAATATGGTCCAATCTTCATGAAACTTGGTCAAAATGTTTGCCAGGTCACAAGAATGAACTCTGTTGAAAAGGAAAAGTATTCATGCCATATCACAGGAAAAGGAGTCTTAATGATAATTTACTTGAAATAATTCTAATGGTCACAAATATGGCCCAAACCTTGTGAAACTGATTTTTATGTAGAACTTTTTATCTCCTTTATGACATCTGCCTTTTTAATTGATGTGATATCTCAGTGATCAAAGAGACTCGCGTAAGCGATCTAGGACAATAATGTTTCTCTTGTTCAAGTGATCTGAAGCACCATTTTCTTCTCAGAACAAGAAATACTTAAGGCAAAGGAGGGCCAAGTATTGCTTTACTAAATTAGCCCATGGGAACCAGAAGAAACATTAGTTTCCTTTAAGCGAACTTAAGTAATTGACGATTTTAGAAATCTTGCTATTCATTTCATACAGTCCTCAACCCTATTATTCTAGATTTAAGAAAGTAGGTCATGGTCCAAAGGTAATGCAGGATGCTAGAATAAAAGACAATCATCCCCAACTCTTAAAATTAGTTTTATATTTTAGAAAAAAGTTACAAAATTTGGATGAAAGGTTCATCATAATGCCAGGCTTCAAAGCCAATCATCAACTAAATATAACATTGACATAATACAGTCGTAGACCCTTTAAATGTAAGAAAGTAGGTCATAGGTAAAGAAGTGGCCCAAGGGTTCAACATGATACAGAATCAAAGACAATCAAACACTAACCTTTTATTGGTTTAACACAGTCCTAGCCCTAATAATTCAATATTTTCGAAATTTGGTCAAGGGATCCACATGATGTCAAAATCAAAGACAATCACCTATCAAACTTTTTTAATGATTTAACACAGCACAAGCCCTAATAATTCAATATTTACGAAAATAGTTCAGAGGTCAGGGTCAAAGGTTTATCTTGATGCCCGAATCAAGATAACAATCGTCTAAAACCATTAATATTGTCTTAACGAAATCTAAGTCAAAATAAATTGATATTCAAGAAGGTCAAATGTCATAATCTGTGCCAATATTTCACCTTTTTTGCAAGAAATAAAAACAAGAGGACCATGATGGTCCTATATCGCTCACCTTCGTATCTTTGTCTCATTTAATAAGCCAATTTCAAGAAAGGTCATATTTTCTTCTGTGATATGGCACTGATCCTTCCCATTTTCAATAGGGTTCATCATTGTGACCTGGCAAACATTCTGACCAAGTTCCATGAAGATTGGACAATATTTGTAGCCTCTAGAGTGAAAACAAGAAATTTGTCATTAAGACCCCTTTTCCAGTGACATAGAACAGATCTTTCCCGTTTTCAATAGGGTTCATCCTTTTGACCTGACAAACATTCTGACCAAGTTTCATGAAGATTGGACAGTATTTGTGGCCTCTAGAGTGTAAACAAGAAAATTGTAATAAGGCCCCTTTTCCCGTGATATGGAATGGATCCTTCCCATCTTCGATAGGGATCATCCTTGTGACCTGACAATCTTTCTGACCAAGTTTCACGAAGATTGGACCACATTTGTGGCCTCTAGAGTGTAAACAAGAAAATTGTCTTTAAGGCCCCTTTTCCCGTGATATGGCATGGATCCTTCCCATTTTCACTAGGGTTCATCCTTGTGACCTGACAGACATTCTGACCAAGTTTCATGAAGATTGGACAATATTTGTGGCCTCTAGAGTGTAAACAAGAAAATTGTCATTAAGGCCCCTATTCCTGTGATATGGCATGGATCCTTCCCATTTTCGATAGGGTTCATCCTTGTGACCTGACAATCATTCTGACCAAGTTTCATGAAGATTGGATCATATTTGTGGCATTAAGAGTGTAAACAAGAAAATTGTCATTAAGTCCCCTTTTCCTGTGATATGGAATGGATCCTTCCCATCTTCGATAGGGATCATCCTTGTGGCCTGACAATCATTCTGACCAAGTTTCATGAAGATTGGACCATATTTGTGGCCTCTAGAGTGTAAACAAGAAAATTGTCTTAAAGGCCCTTTTCCCGTGATATGGCATGGATCCTTTCCATTTTCAATAGGGTTCATCCTTGTGACCTGACCAACATTCTGACCAAGTTTCATGAAGATTGGATAATATTTGTGGCCTCTAGAGTGTAAACACTTAATTTGTTGACAACGGACGACGCACGACGGACATTCAACGATCACAAAAGCTCACCTTGAGCACGATGTGCTCAGGTGAGCTAACAATCATCTACCAACCTTAAGTATTGACCTCACACAGTCCTTTCCCTAATAATTCAATTTATAAGAACGTAGGTCAAAGGTCACGATTGGGATCAAGGGTTCATGATGATGCCAATTTCAAAAACAATTATCTACAAACCATTATTTATTGCCTTAATACAGTCCTAGACTTCAATATTGAAAAAAAAGGTCAAAGATCAAGAAAAGGGTAAAGTTTTTAGATGATACAAAAATAAAAGAAAAAAAATAAAATAAAATTGTTTTAATACGGTCTGACCCCTAATAATTCAATATTCAAGTATGTCGGTCAAAGGTCAGAGTAAAGTAAAATGATACGAGAATAAAATGCAATCAAATACCAACATTTAGTATAAACTTAATACAGGGCGACCCCTAATAATCAAACATTTAAGTAAGTAGGTCAAATATCAAGATCTCGGTCATGGGTTCAACATGATGCCAGAATCAAATACGATTATCTACCAAGCATTTTTTATTTACTTAATACGGTCCAAGTTCTAGTAATACAATATATAAGATAGTAGATTAAAGATCAAGATCTAGTTCAAGGGTTAAACATGATGCCAGAAAAAAGACAATCATCTACCAACCTTTATCATCTTAATACCGTCCTACACAAAGTCATTCATATCAAATCCCTCGTTTTACACATTTTTGTTTTTCCATACTGTTCCTTTTTATGCTACCCGAAGGGAGAGCATATAGCCGCCGCTTCGTCTGTCTGTCCGTCGGTCCGTAATTCCGTCCATCCGTCCGTCCCCACCTATTTCTCCACAACCCTTGGGCCAAATCAAATAAAAAAAAATTACCATGTGAACTCCCTATGATATAGTGTTGATGCTTCTGTGACGGTTTTTGGATTTGGGGCATCGTCACGGGAAAAGGGTACTTAGGGTAAAAACAGTTTTTCCCAAATTTCTCCTAGTCCAACAGTTAGAATTTAGTGAAATTTCATATTTGAGTAGCAAATAAGATGCCCTTTACTATAAACAATTTGAAATTAACGTAAAAAAAAAAATATCATGGAAAAAGGGGGCTAAATGTTTGTTACCTTTCCACTAGCGCGTAAAATACAGTTATTCTTTCATTTCTCCTAGTCTCATGCTCAGAATTTGATGAAATTTAACATTTCAGTAGCAAATCAGATTCCCTTTGCCATAAAGTATTTGAAATTTGTGTCTCAAAATATGTCATGCAAAAAGGGGGTTTAATGTTTGTTACCTTTATGTTTGCTGTATAAGATAACACCTTATTTGAGTCCTTGCAATCTGACCACAGAGCATATCTCCTAAAGTACAATAGCTATCAACTTGAAACCTAATGGGTGGATAGATCTTATGGAGGAGAAGTGCATTGCACAAGAACTACAACTCTTGCTTGCATAATTTTGGAGTTATTGCCCTTTGTTATTTTTGATACTTAGATTATGTCTGGAGCATATCTCCTAAAGTATAATAGCTTTCAACTTGAAACTTTATGGGTAGATAGATCTCATAGAGGAGAAGTGCAGTGTACAAGAACTGCAACTCTTGCTTGCATAATTTTGGAGTTATGGCCCTTTGTTATTTTTGATACTTAGATTTTGTCTGGAGCATATCTCCTAAAGTATAATAGCTATCAACTTGAATCTTTATGGGTGGATGGATCTCATGGAGGAGAAGTGCAATACACCTGAACTACAACTCTTGCTTGCATAATTTTGGAGTTATTGCCCTTTGTTATTTTAATTACTTAGATTTTATAGGAGTCAAATCTTTGACAGTACATAGAATCTTTTATCTATTAGGCCTCAGTTTACTATCAAGCTTTCTTGGCGGGGGATGTCCATGTCCAACGTGGCTCTTGTTTTTGTGACAATGCCTTATTCGGGGAGCATAATCCGTCTCTGACGGTTCTTGTTTGATAAGGAGAAAGCCTCAAGTACCTAAGTTCATTGCCTAAAACGAATAAGGACCGAAATCTTAAATATTATTTTCTTAGAATTCTGATAATAAGTTTCGATGAGAAAATATAAAATGATCCGGAAGGCCCTTTCTTTATACGTTGTAGCCCATAGCACCCAGACAGACAACCTGCCACGACATAAGCTTTGCTGGACTTAGTCCAATGGAGCTAAAAAATTTTTTTATATTTTATTTATTCCAAAAGTTGATATTTCACTCAATATTAAGCACAAAAATGAGCTTGTTAAACACCAATACCCCCGCAACTGTCATTTCTTTAAGGAAAGTGGTTTGAAACATGAATATGGAAATCGTAAATTTAAAGATTTTATTTTCGAAAAAGGCTGCTTCATATATATTTTCAAAAGTAAGAACCTACTAATCAAAATCTTTACCTAATTTTAAAAACGTTTTTATGTCACCAATGAGTGACCTCCACTAAATTATTATGACCTTGATCCATGACTTAGACAGTGTTATTTGTAAACAGGTCTTGTTATGAGAAACATGTCATATAAGGGCTGTTTAACTTATCATCCCAAAGTTATGGAAAAGGCTAGTTTATATTTTTTCAAAACTTGACTTTGAATCAGACCATGACATATACATACGACTTCAATGATGGTGCCTCCTGAACGGTGTCGTCCCTAGAAAATAACTTGTGAAATGTGAAGGTATTTTTACTTACCAATCAAAAAGTATAAACAATGTTTAAGATTTGATATTGAAAAATAATGACCTCAAATTGACAAAGACTTTGACAGACGACATTGACTATAGTTTTCACATAGATGTCTTGTGACAAGCAAACTACATGTAAAAAATCAAGGCTCTATCACTAACCAATCCAAAGTTGTGACCGATGTTAACGTTTTAATTTTCATAAATTTGACCTTGAAAATGACCTTGACACAAGGCATTGAACTTGTTTTCAAAGGAAAAATCAAGGCACAAGCAATGCACATGTGAAATAGCAAGACTCCATCACTTACCAATCAAAATTATGGCCAATGTTAAAGTTTTTGCGTTGAAAAATAGTGACCTTGGAAAACGACATTGTCCTTGACAGACGTTCTTGACTAAAGTATCATTAGAAAGACCTTGTCACAAGCAATGCAAATGTGAACTATCTAGGCTCTTTATACTACCAATCCAAAGTTATTGCCAATGTTAACGAAATAATGTTTCACAAATTTGACCTTGAAAAATAACCTTGATCCATGACCTTGTGCTAGATATCTACAAAAGAACTTTGCACATGTAAAATATCAAGGCTCCATCACTTACCAATTCAAAGTAACGACCATTGTTGAAGTTTTAATTGATGTAAAAATTACCTTGACTTTGACACATGACCTTGAAATTGGTATCTTCAAAAAGGTTTTGTCATAGGCAATGCACATGTTAAATGTCGAGGATCTATCACTTATTATTCAAAGGTCATGAACAAAGATGAGGTCTTCATTTGCACAAATTTGAACTTAAAATGGCCTAGACATATAACCTTTAGCTTGTCATCAACAGAAAGTTCTTATCCCAAGCAACCATCATGTGAAATAAAAACGCCATATTACTTATCATTCAAAAGTTACGGCCAGTGTTTAAGTTTTCTTTTGGACTTTTGGACAAATTACTGACAAACAGACAGACCAAAAAAATATGCCGCCCCCCCCCCCCCGATAAATGGATGCGGGGTATAAAATACGTTTGAACAATTTAAACTGAATCGAACGGGAATTATTGGTTATATTGAGCCGGTCTAAGAGCTTTTGGACTTTATCTCGTATTTCCCAATTAAACATACAGCTGTTTAAGAATACACTTACTCTTAAACATAAGATAACATGTCAAATTACAAGACATGACAATATCAAATTCTTTTTAGAATAAAGCTTCAACCATCAGATTATGAGATAATGCATGCTTACAACTCAATAAGAAATACAGACATGTTTTAACATTTTTATACCCCCACAACGAAGTTATGGGGGGGGGGGGGTATACTGGAATCAGGTTGTCCGTCCGTCTGTCCGTCCGTCCGTCCGTAGACATAATTTTGTGTCCTCTTCTCCTCCCACAGTTTTAGACTAATTTTGCTGTAATTTAATCAGATTGTTTCCTATCATATGAAGTTGTGCACCTGCAATTTTCATCAAGATCCGGACATTAGTTTGAGAGTTATGCTACTTTGAACTTTTGAAGGAGGGGGTACATTTCTCTAATTTTGTGTCCTCTTCTCCTCCCACAGTTTTGGACAAATTTTGCTGAAATTTTATCAGATTGTTTCCCATCATATGAAGATATGCACCTGCAATTTTCATCCTGATCCAGTCATTAGTTTCAGAGCTATGCCACTTTGAACTTTTTATAGAAAGGGGGGGGGGGAGTAGTCAAAATTTGAAATTGCAAAACTCAGTATCCATAAGGGGAGTTACCAAATTGGGTAATTAATCCTATCATATGAAGTTGTGCACCTGCAATTTTAATTGTTTTGGGATCACAAAGGTCAAGGTCACAGTAAATTTTTGTTCAATTTTCGTTTCCGGACTCTAAATCGAGAACCAAGCGACCTAAAATCATGAAACTCTATGTAAATGTTACTTATGACTCAAGGAAGTGCCCTATTGTTTTTAGGTCACATAAGTCAAAGGTCAAGGTCAAATTAAATTTTTGTTCAGTTTTCGTTTCCGGACTCTAATTCAAGAACCAAGGGATCGAGAATCATGAAACTTCATGCAATTGCTGTATATGACCTCAATATTTGTTACAAACACATCTTGCACTGTAAGCACTTACATTTTGACAAAGTGCTGGTGGGGGGTATAAGAACGCTCTGCGACAGTTCTAGTTTTATATCTACCGTAAAAATTATAATAGATCTTAGATCTAAAAACATCATTATCTGCATTGAAAGCGCTAATTGATTTATCTCCTTTTTAGCTCACCTGAGCACAACGTGCTCAAGTGAGCTATTGTGATCATCTTTGTCCGGCGTCCATGCGTCGTCAGTCAACATTTTCTTTAGATGACATCTTCTCCTAAACTACTTGGCCAATTTTAACCAAACTTGTCAGAAATGTTCCTTAGGTGATCCCCTGTGAGAATTGTTAAAAGAATTGAAATCGGTGAAAAACTCTGGTTGCTATGGCAACCAAATTTAAAAATTTAAGAAAATCTTTAAAATTTTTCTTCTTCTGAACAAGCAGCCCTACAGGCTTGAAATTTGGCATGGATGATCAGCTCATAGACTCTAATAAAGTAGCTAAAACCATATCTAATGGGTCACCAGGTGCAGAGCACCAGGGGGAAGGGGTAGTACTTTGGGTAAATTTTGTATTCTTTAACCTTTTTCTTCTTCTGAACATGAAGCCCTACAGCCTTAAAATTTTGCATGGATGATCAGCTCATAGACCTTGAGAAAATAGCTAAAATATTATCTGTAGGGCCACCAGGTGCGGAGCACCAGGGGAAGGGGGTAGTAATTTACTGAAAATTCTGTAATCCTTAACATTTTTCTTCTTCTGAACCAGGAGTCCTAAAGACTTGAAAATTGACATGTATCATCATCATATGGACCTCAATACAAATAGATAAAATCATGATTGTATGGCCACCAGGTGCAGAGCTTCAGGGGGAAGGGGAAGTATTTTGGATCAAGTTTGTAATCTTTAACCTCCTTCTTCCCCTGGACCAGGAGCCCTATAGATTTGAAAATTGGCATAGATGATCAGCGTGTAGACCTTATTGGAAATAGCTAAAATCATGACTGTAGGGCCACCAGGTGGGGAGCATCAGGGGGAAGGGGAAATACTTTGGTGAAAATTTGAAATTAGCTTTCTTCTTCTTCTGAACTGATAGCCCTTCAAACTTGAAAATTGGCAAGGATGATCAGCATATGGACCTTGTATATAATTCTTGCAATATATGTTGGAAAGTCAGCAATTTCGCCATGGTCAGGAAACAAATATCTAAAAGAGCACTTCAAGAACTTTTTTCTTCTTTTTTTTTCAGATACAGATAGAAGCTTGTACATATGAAGTATGAAACAAGTGTGGATTGTATAAATCTACTGAACACTATGTTGTAGCTTGAAATCACAATTGAATATCTTCAAAAAGTTGTATTCAGCTTTGTACCTGAGTAACTCTGTTCCATACTTCATTATCAAATTATAATGGAGGATATCTTAATTTAAAAAGGGCAAATGTTTTTACATGAAATCATATCAAAATCTAATATACAAGCTGATTTATGGGACACAATGTTCTAAGAATGAAATTTCTTTTTTGACGACTGAATCATGGTAAAACTTTTGAATCAATGACATACATTGATTGTATTATACTAAATTACTAGAAGTGTGTGTGTCTGTGCAAGACGTCAATCCGTACCAGGTTGGTAAGAATAAGAGTAGGTGAATAAGAGTAAGGTGCATTTTGTAGACTAGTCATGTCATAGTTTGTTATCATTTATATAACGTATATCTGATTACATCTAATGACTATGATTAATAGAAAATAAACTCGCCTGTGCATTGGAAGGGCCTCAGACTGGGTGATATTGCTTTGTTGATAACGCTTTTTTCTTCTTCTTTTTTTCTTAAAGTTTCATTTGCAATTTTATCAACAAAGCAGTTACTCATTTGTAAAAGAAATATTCTTAAATTGATAATATAATTATGGTTTTGTGAGCAACCATATTGTTTCAATAACTTTTAACAGAAAATAATGCCTGAAATAGAATGATTATCATTCTTTATTGTAATCTTCAAAACTCCCTTGCTTAAGGTTGCTTAATTAGGTTATGGTTAGAATACTTCTTCATTTCTAGAAAACAATATAATAAGAAATACATAATAATTTTTTTTTACCAATTTTTGTCTGTATTTAACCCTTTCCCAAACAACATGTTAGTGTGGTCCAATTTGAAAGATGTTGCAGACAGCAAAATAAATCTTATCAAAAGGAGAAAGTATGTTTGTTATAGCCCAGGAAATATTGAGGCAAAAGGAGAAAGTGCTGGTCACAAGCACTTTCTTCTTTGTCTCAATTCTTTCTAAAGCCTTTCCCCTGGGGATGTCAAAACCAAATTTTGTTTGGAAAAGGGTTAAAGCTTTGTATTTCACAACTATTTTTTTGTTTCAGATAACAAAGAACAGTTATAACCACATACATTTTACTATTGCTACAAAGGTTGAACAATAGTTATATTGAATTGTACTAAACTGTGACTGTTATATTTGTGTGTTTAACTATTATATGTGATAAAAGTGAAGAAGTGACCGTAATAAATTTTTAAGAGCTTTATGACTATATTAAGTGTTATGTGAAGACAGCTTGTATGAGTTGAAAGAGTGCTGGAGTTTGGATTTTTACTGCTTGAACACCATTTTGATATCATCAATCTGTAAGTTGAATTCTATTGATATTATAATAACATTAGAGTTACTTTTCTACTAGCAGCTTCTCTTTACTGTTAAAATAAAATAGGAACATATGATGATATTACATATTTGGGTCTGAGATTTCTGTCAAATTGAGGATGTGACCATAACACTGATGGATGCCATAAGACTCCTAACCTTGAGGACCCAGGTTCGATTCAGAAACAGGAAACAAAATTCTCTTACCAATCAGTAGGTAATTATAAACCTATGTGGGATGCGGAGCTGGAGTCTCAGAAAGATGTTACATTATAGTACAGGTGGTAGAAATGCCACTCTGACTTAAGTAATGTTAAGAGTGGCATTAAGGCTAATTCAATTATTCCTCGAAATTAGAGGAAATCAAAATAAAGGAATATTCATTGGACATTAGATTATTCAGTAGATTTTGTTTAAGAAAGTCTTCCCGCAGCCTATCAATGGTTTGCATAGTTTCAAAAAGAGAGTTAAGAAATCTTTGCATTTTCCACTCACCTGTCTTAAATCAAACAGTTAAGCCATCAACATCACCTTCGGGTTGTTGGTGTTGACAAAATTAAGCATCGGTCATATCTTTTTATGCCCTGAAGGTAGGCTTATAGTGTTTGACTTGTTAGTCCATTGGTCTGTCAGTCTGTCGTTCCGTCCGAAAACTTTTTAACATTGGCCATAACATCCATATTACGTAACATATTCACTTCATATTTAAGTACAACATTCCTTGGTATATTACCTTTTACTAGGCTCACATTTTGATGACCTTGACCACTGGATGACTTTGACCTTGTAAAATTGTATAAAAATGTTACGATTGGCCATAATATAAAATCAAAGCAGTGTAGGGGGCATTGTCATCTTACAATGACAGCTCTTGTTATCTAGAATTTCTCACTATCTAGCAATTGCAGCCAAGCATTAGCATGGACATGAAGTGCTCTTATTTAATGGGACATTTCATATTTTTTTCTCCTGTTGATTTTACAATTACTTTTTTCTGAAAGAACTTACATTGTATTTGCTTATTTCATGTCAAAGTATTGCGGAGTTCAAGAGAAAAACATGTTTTCTATTTTATTTATTGAATGTGCTACCCTATAGGCTAAATGGAAATGAAGAGTTGAGCAGGAAAACATTTTTTTGTAGACGCGGCTCAAAATTTTCAAAAGAAAATATGTTCTCTCAGATAAAAAAGTAAAATTTGTGAGAAACATTATGAGAAGTCCATTGAAAGATTTGTACTTGATATTGTCAACTAAATGTATTTGGTTTAATTGACCTTAAAAGATGTGATTCAAGTCAAAAAAAAAAATAAAGTTGTCTGCAACCTTTTTATGTCTGGACAACGAAAAAACTCCCATTTAGCAATTTTTATGTCCCCGTATCGAGAGATCGGGGGCATAATGTTTTACTCATGTCCGTCTGTCTGTCCGTCCGTCTGTCCGTCCGTCTGTCCGAAAACTTAACCCGAAAACTTAACCTTTGCCTTTTCTCCAAAAGTATTTGACATACAAAGCTGTACACAAAAGTCAAGGTCATGTGACAAGGTCAAGGTCATCTGTCAAGGTCAAACTTTAAAAAAATGCTGTTTCGGGGGCATTCGTGCTTCACAAACACATCTTGTTAAACTATACTTTTCTCCTTCTTCAGATAATGCCACGTCAAAAGAATTGGAGGAAAGTTCAAGCACATAAGATGGTTATGGCCAGACAGAAGTTGAAGAGGGACACCTTGGCTAAAAGCGATTCTGACTAGGCAAAATATAATTCAAGCAGCTCTTCAACAAATGGAAGTCCTGTAATCCTACAAGCACTTCAAAGTCCTGTTATCTTACAGGCACCTCAAAGTCCTTTAATCTTACAGGCACTTCGAAGTCCTGTAATCTTACAGGCACCTTGAAGTCCTGTAATCTTACAGGCACCTCGAAGTCCTGTAATCTTACAGGCAAATGCAATTGTTACTAACTTTAGCACAGATGAAGACAATTTTACAAATGAACAAAGTAGCAAAAATCATGACACTGAATCAGGACTAAAGATCAATGTGAAAGACAAGTCTTTTCCAAAGGATTCATGTATTGAAGTTTCTAGCAATGCTCAGGGATTAAATTTGGAACCATCTCACCAGAGAATGTTTATTTTTGGTACATTTAACTAAGCTGACAAGCGTTTTAGTATTGAGTCTCGTGGTAGTCAGTGTACTACAAATGCTTTATGTGAATTGATTTATGCTAATTTCTCTTATCTTTATGATGCGCAAAGCCTTGACGACATTCTTATAGATAGGGATCGAATATACAGAAAAAACTTATGCCTGTCTTAAAGCCAACAATACATTCAAGGGTAAGTTACTGTGCTTTGAAGAGTTACCAAATCAAGTTATGTTATTGAATAAGAAAATGAAAATAATGAAATCTGATTTGATATATGCTCATTTTATTTAACAGTAGGGTGATTTAGATTTCCCCTCCATAAACCAATCACTAAACACAGAAATCATCATATTTGCTTTTCATGATTGGTGCTGTTTGCTCAGCAGTCTTTAAAATAGATGACAAGATTTTTTTTATTCCCATTCACATAATGTAGATGGATTGTCAGCAGAAGACGGGAATTCATTGCTTGCTTCATTCTGCAGTTTGGAAGATCTCGTTTCTTTCATGTATGCACTGTATACAAGCATGAACATTGATATGAATTCACAATTTGATTTTTTACCATTAACTTTTATGGAAATAAGTGATAAAGATTTATTTTCAATGTTAAAAGACTCTTGAAATAGTTCTGATAAATTAAATGCTATTAGAAAGAAGAGTGATAAGTCATGGACTGAAGTGTCTCATAAAACACACGAAAATAAGCAATCTTTATCAAAGTCTATTTCTTACTTTGAAAAGAATGAAATAAATGAATTGCCATCTGAAACACTTATCAGTGGATATTTCAAAGATCAATTAGAAAGGCGTGAAAGCTTTAAACTGAAAAATGCACAAGACTGCAAAAGAAAAACTTATTTCGGATTGTACAAATGGAAACAACGACAGTCAAATATATTCAGGAAAAAAGAAAGACAAACGTCATTATCATCAAAAAGGAAGGCTTCTATCAGTTAATGTATTGATATTTTCCACAAGACAATTTCAGTAGGCCCTGTATATGTCTGCAGTAGTTGCCATCAGACATGGTTTCGTCAAAATGTGTCATCAGTAAAGAGTTTATCAGATCATCTTCAAAATAGGTATTTGACTTGCTTGAAACCTATTGATGGTAAACAGTGGATTTGCTCTACATGCAAAGGAGTTTATCAGTTGTTATAATTGATGAAGTGTCAATGGTTGGCAATTCTTTGCTTAACTTCACAGACCAAAGACTGCAGGAATTAAAAGGAACAAGGATACCATTTGGTGGAGTAAGCATAATTGCTGTGGGTATAAAGCTTCATTTACAACAGAAAAACATTCCAGAGAATTCAATTCCCTCTGCGGGACGTTCTGTACACCGGGCTCAAGGTAGTACATTAGAGAGAGTTGTTGTAGATTTGTCCCAAAGTAAAACCAGAAAAGTACCCCTTTTGCATTTTGTTGCTTTAAGCAGAGTAAGATTACAGAAAAATCTCCAAATATTAAATTTCAATGAACAAGCTCTAAAGGTAGATGACCAGGTTAAAAATGAAATGGACAGACTACAGCAGCAAGCTCAACTGCAATTGTCTTACATCCCTGTTGAATCCATAAATTCATGTATAAAAATTACTTTCAATAATTGTAGGTCTTTACATCTGCATCATAAAGACATAAAACAGAACTTCGGCTTAAATTCTGCTCATGTACTTGCACTAGCTGAAACCAGATTGCATGATTCAGATAATGGTGCTCAGTATGCATTAAATGGATTAAGGCTTTTTCGGAATGACCAAAAAACCGGGTATACATGTGCAAGACCTCCACATGGTTTAGCAATTTAATTAAAGGATGGTATACAGATGAAAACGTATTTCTCTTTCACTTCCAAGCAACTGGAGTTTACCATAGCATGTTTGAGTTTCCCTGCAAATGAAATACAGCTAGTTGTGTTGTATAAAGCGCCAAATATGGCATATGCTAGTTTTGTAAATGGTAGAGAACAAGCTTGTACCTCATTTAGACACAACAATGTCTTTGATTATTGTGGGAGATTTTAATCTTGATATCAATGATAAACACAAAAATACAGTGCAAAAGTTGAGGGAAATATTTTCATGTCAAATGCTTATGCATGAACCAACAACAGATAACAATGCCACGGTAGATTTTATATTCTATAATAGAAATATGAGAACAGGGACAGTCGAATCTTACTGGTCTGATCATAAGATTCTTTTCGCTTTCATGTAAGTTCATAACTGTTCAATATCTGTTCTGTTCAAATTATGTAGTAAGCCCCACAAATTAGAGATTTTAATTCTATCATAATGACCCTGGGATACGGGTAGGGTAAGCACTGACTGCTCAAATTTGCCGCCCAGGGTCGCACCAAGTGGGATCCATCGTCCAAAGTCGTATAGTGTTAAATAACACCAAATAAAGTATATAAAGTTAAAAATCAAAATTAAAACAGTTATGAAATTGGCCCACTTTTATCTACATTTTGCCAATGTCTGCTCCATTTTGCCTATGAGAAACAGGAGGCTACTAAAATCGAAACATTCTAAAAAAAAAAACTATCGTTATTGTGATTTTTGGACCAAAATAAATCTCCATTTTGCCACTGCCAGCTCCATTTAGCTCCAATCGCCAACACTCCATTGCATACTTTAGTTCAACCACACAGTAGTTTCATCTTTAAAATGCGGAAAACTAATTTGCAATCAGTATGTGGGCAAAGTGCAGTAAATGCTCAATATCTTATTTTCGTTCTAAATTCCATATAAGAACCGCCGCGATATAACTACAATAATATTGAAAGCGGCGTTAAACCCCGTTCAATCAATCCATATAAGTAACAGCCCTCTGAGATAGACCAGTGTGCCACCACCACCAACAACAAATTTCCAATCAGCGAAATCGACCAGTGTGACACCATTATAATCAACAACAACAACTTATTCCGCGCGCTTTTATGTCACGTGACACAATAGCTACTCCAACAAAAAACCTAAGTTTGACGGAAAAATCAGGCACATACAGAGTGTCTCGCCTCTAAAAATATCCAGAAATAACATCAAATACTTCAATGCAACGATTCAAACCATTAATGACTTCGAAGATATCGTGTCATTCAAGCCAGAGAGTTATGAGACCTTTCGGAGTATGTCTGCTGCAAAGTAAATGCATTTTGTGTTAATAAATTGAACCATGTAAAACATTTAAATGTGTTGTTTTTTTTAAGATCTTTTATTTTTTTCCTCGAGTTAAGCTGTTTAAATACAAACAGAGCTTCAAGTAATAAAGATTTGAAAGATTGATAAATGGTGCATGAAAGGTAAGAGTGACGTCATGGGAAGTTAGTATCAAGGTCAACTTGTCTGTAACCCTAGATCTGTTTCTATTTATAAACTAACTCAAAACTTGTACACATCAGAATTTTTCAAGATTTGAATACTATTGATGGAAAAACTATTTGTTTAATTCTCAAGGTAAGAATTAGTTTAACTCATAACCTTGTTTGCCATGAACAATCTGTAGATGGCTGGTTCGTTTTGACTTTTCTTGTGGTGTAACCCTTTACCAAACAAACTTCAATGATCATAAATTTAAAGATATGTACACAATATGGAATGGCATAGTTATAAGGAGAAAATCACTGTATTCAATGTTTGCCTCTATGCTCAAAGTTTTCCAAAAGCAATAAGAATGTCACAAGCAGGTCTTATTTGGAAAAGAGTCAAGTTTGTGTACAAACGGGCAGCATTTGCAGAAATCTATGCATGATAAGAGTTATGACCTAAATTTCTGTTTTTGAAAATTGGACCACAAACAAGAATTTTGATCAAGTCAATACACTCCAATGATTGATCTGCACTTTTTTTGGCATATTTCTTACTGAGAGAAAATTGTTTCGGGCACACGCAATGATCATTTGAGGCCGCGCCATTGAGCCAAAGGCGCAATTTCAAACTCGGCGGCGAGGGAACAATCGACCCAGGCGCCGAAACGGCCCCGAAGAAACGAAGTTGGCGCACAATAAAAACCTTTCTGCGCCACTGAAAAAACAAACAGAAAATCATATACATCGTAGGTTCGGTATTCCGATTAAAAACCCACTTATGCCCGTTTAAGTTGACGTCTGGGATTAATTGGACTTCACTCGGCTCGTTTTCGGAACTCTTTTTACTTGGAGGACGGATTTGATTTTATATAAGACCACGCTCGCTTTTTACCGGCCTTGAATCGAACGCATAAAATCGATTCCTCACTTTATCTCTTGCGCTTTGTTTATTACACGTATTTCTTTTCTTTTTATTTTTTTTCTACTTCGGAATCACCCTAATGTAGAATCTCGATCTTTTTCGATAGCTCATACTCTTCTGGTACGGACTTTTTTCGGTAAGTAGAACTTTGTTCATTTTATTCTAAAATTAGAAATACTACCCGAATCAAACTTCCCTATTACTTCAAGCGCCCAGCGAGATGGATTGCCTTTCGTTGTTATTTAAATTCATTATAAGTTATAAATAGGTGAGTTTTTCCAATTCATTGCCCAATATTTCGGCTTAAAAACAAAAGATAATTTTTTCTGCTAGAAATGCAGCTCCTGTCAACAAACGGATATTCCATTGTAGCGATACCAGAACTTAAAGCATATCAGAAGAACCTGGAAAACCTGTTTTACCATTTTAAGAAATCACCAAAAAAGGTAGCAGCACTGCAAGAAATTCAGAAATTTCTTGATGATCCAAAGCTCAGGTGTAAAGAGGTCCGCCAAGTTAGATGGCTAAGCTTCTATGAAGTAAAGTATTTACCGAGTGTTTTACTGTTTCTATGCTTCTAGACTGGGCCAAGGTGATACCTGTCCTTCACAAGGCTGTTCTTGATAGTTGTAGTTGGGAGTGATTCCGGTGTTCTTTCGCATGTCATGTTGCCAGTTGGCCGGCTTCCACTCGACTCCACAGTACCCGGATAGATTGGTGCCCCTCATCAACTATTCCCGCCACACTTCAGGGTCATGACCTCGTTGTTTACCAACCTTTGACCCGACGTAAACCACTCGTCACAACATTCCCCCCGACTTTCTCTAAAAAGGCTGAGTTTCCATCTTGACTTTCCAGGGTGGGATCTTAATTCTGTAGAAGTGTGGTCAATCCAGGGTACTGGATTCCACTGGCTAAAAGCCATACACTTTGGAGCTAAAAGCTCTTATAATGTTTGGTATCTGTGAAGAGCTAAAAGCTCTGTTACCCTTCCCAAAGACAATATATACCAGCTAAAAGCTGGGCGTAACTTACCAAACATTATTGTCTAAGTCGGCCTGACTGCTTGTGGGTAATACTGATACGGCTAAAAGCCAGTACCAAATACTGATACGGCTAAAAGCCAATACCAGTCTGTATGGAGGGGAATGTCATGAGCTAAAAGCTCTCCCCTGATCTGTCTGTCTGGACTTGGGCCTAAAAGGCACCTTTGATTGACTAGTTCAATCCTTTGTCAACTATTACTTTGCCTTAACCTGATCACTTTACTTGGTTACCTTAGATACTACCACCCTGAGTTATCCCTCTTGGAGAATTGTAAGCCCTTACCTGTGCAGTAACCTTTATGTCCCATCAACAAAGGTATAAATTAAGCCCCTACGCCCTAAATATACAATGGCCAACAGAGCTAGGGTCACTAGGGGTCACACAACCCAAACCCTGCGCCTATATTTATGACTATATATCAAACAGAACCCAAACCTACTCCCCACGGCCATAACCTTGTCTTAAAACTGGCAGAACTAATAGTTCAGAATGACAAAATACTGTCCGTAAAGATATTAAAAACTGAAAGGGCTACAGAATACCCCTAGAGTCCTGTTAGAATGGCTTACTGACATAAGATATATGAAGAATATTCCTTACGACCTTAAGATAAACTGACATAGAACAAACTAACAAAAGTCTGTCCTAAGCTGACAGAGAAAAGGCTAAAAGCCTAGCTAAAAGCCTATTCTAAGAAAAACTGACAGAAGATTCATGAGAAAGACTCCACATAACCTTAAGATGAAACTGTCATAGAAAAACTAATAAAAGTAGTCCTAAGCTGGCATAGAAAAAGCTAAAAGCTTAATCTAAGAAAAAACCTTGCCTTTGTCAATGTTACCTGCACAGCTTTTCCAACCTCCCTTTGGCAGATCTGTCTTAATGCCAGTCTCTATCCAATTTTCAGACCATGGAGCCCCAAAGAATGATATCTTTGAGGTGCATCCGCCTTCCATGTCTGACCCTAAATGATGAAAGGTGTGCTAAGCCTTTACACCGACTGACCCTTATTATTTTGATCCTAAAACCCTTATGGATCCCTTTACCAAGTAAACCTGACTTATCTGAAGTGATCATTAAAGTATTTCAGTCAAATACTAGAGATCTATCTGGATTGTGCCAAACTAATAGATCTACCGGTTGCAAGTAATAGTTGCTTTTGAGAGATAATTACTCCCATTTCTGAGTCCTTACCCTTCCGGAATTTTCTCCTAAATGCCACTCTTCATGCATATTGCTTTGCATCACTATAACTTTAAGGCACATTGCGGTTGTTCCTAAATTTGATCAGTACAAGTAGGCTAAAAGCCATACCAATAGCTGATCTTTCAACTTCTATTTATCTGATCGTTCAAGTTCCATTCAGCTAAAAGCCAAAACAGAAACTTGATCCTAGATAATTTCTTAAAGATTGTATGGAACATCATTTTGTCCTGTTAAGAACTGCTTACCAAAGGCTCACTAAAACTTTTGTCCCTAACCTTTTTGAGGTTTCTTTTTATCTTACTACCAATTTCCCCCCGACTTTCTCCAAATTGGACAGGATGAAACTCTGAAATTCTTATCTCCTGTAGTATTTTTTCTAATCGCACAGGGGAAATGGTTCGTAATAATGCTCTGAGCTGGCCAATTCTCAGGCAAAATTACCAATCTGTCTCCTCAGTTAGCCTTTGCTTGTCACATTTAGTCTTAAAACTTTACTACCTTGTTCCATTTTGAACGAGAAATTGCTTGAATTTGAATTCTTGCAGAAATTAGAAGTGCCTTTACTTTCCCTAAACTTTATTTCTCAAAGTCTTGGCCAAAAATACATTTTTACCCATTTTTATTTAAATTGGATGGAAATATGTGATGCTTTACAATAGTGCCTCTTGAAAACTTCAAACTCAAATTCTTACTTCTACAATCACAAACTGTCAATCTTTCGTTATGTTTCTCCTGCGTCTAAAAGACAACAGCCTGAACACCTAAAAAAGATGACCTTTAGCTTTAGCCAAAACTTGGCTGAACTGTTGCAATTCTCTGAAAGAATTCTTAATTTCATTGTGAACCAATAAAATCTTACCTTAAGTTCACCTTGTACATGAAGGCACTTTATAACTTAGCAGCAAACATTCCTGTTCAATCTAAAAGACTGAATACTCTGTGCTGATGCCCAAGCTAAAAGCCTGAAAACATCCCTATGGTAGCTTAGAATTTTCTTCCTTTGCTGCTGCATGTCCTGTCTAAAAGACATGAACACTCCTGTTTTGCATGGTATTAAGTATGAAGATGTGCTAGTTTGTCAACCATCTTCAAGTGGCATGGAGAACAATACTGGCATTTTTTAATCAAAATGGCTTGCTGTCTAAAAGACTCGCAAGTGTCTGTCTAAATGTGTCTAAAAGACGACATATCATGGTGTAAGTGCTGAAATGACTGCTTTTAGAGCTGCATTTAACCAACTGGCTTTCATAGAATGCGTTTGCAGCTTTCTGTCTACAGAAACGTTTCATTCACAAGATTTCATTAAATGAATTAGAAGCTTGTTTCTTTACATGGTTGAACAGCTATTAATTTATTCAAAAACCTGTCATTATTGGAGCAGGAGAATGCATGCTTTTCTCCCCCTTCGAAACAAAAGGTTTATGCCTAAACAATGACTTATATTTAAGATTCAATAATAACTAGAACAAAAACAACTGTTGTTTCTTTTTTCCTGCAATTCTTTTTCAAAACTAGAATTTCGATTTCTTTTCTCAGCCTTTTCTAGAGATAACATTTCAGAACTGTGTAAACTTGCAGTCTTTGGGGGACTTGAGGAAATTGCCTAAAAGACAAATAATTTCCCTTCATTTTCCAATTATGCACTTACTTGAATACAAATCTGAAAGTAAACTGAAAAAATAAGGATGGACCTTTCTTAAAACAGTGGGTGGGGCATGACCTTACTGCATAAAAATTTACAAATCACCCTTGCCTGAAATTATGGTCAGTTTTCATTTTCAGAGACTTCAGTTTGCATTGTAACGGCTAAAAGCCGGTTCCTGTCTGTGGACAACTACAACTAGTTTCAAGGTTAAAAGGATAAAATCCATTAAAACCTTCTAAACTGACTTGAAAATTGGTTCAAGTTACTTAAACAACCTTGTTTCGGTGTTCTAGAAGCTTTCAGAAGCCAAAAAGTACCAAAAATCGTAAGTGGAAATGGGCGCGAAAACCCATGACAAAATTATCAGCTGATGTTAAAATGAACCCAAAGAATTTTTTTTGTTTTTTCCTCGTCGCCAATAAAGTATTTACCGAGTGTTTTACTGTTTCTATGCTTCTAGACTGGGCCAGGGTGATACCTGTCCTTCACAAGGCTGTTCTTGATAGTTGTAGTTGGGAGTGATTCCGGTGTTCTTTCGCATGTCATGTTGCCAGTTGGCCGGCTTCCACTCGACTCCACAGTACCCGGATAGATTGGTGCCCCTCATCAACTATTCCCGCCACACTTCAGGGTCATGACCTCGTTGTTTACCAACCTTTGACCCGACGTAAACCACTCGTCACAACAGAAGTACTAACAACAATTCAAAGAACTTTGGACTCATTATTAACATATTTGACAGAGTCTTCTGTGAAGGATGGTGTAGCCCAAGGATTAAAAAATATGGATTAGAGATGTGTATCTCTCTGACCTATCACTTAGTTGATATACTTGCTCCAATCATGGCCCTTTGCCTAACCATGCAGAAAAAAGATCTGGACATAGGTGTTGTGCAGGTTTGTTTAATTATGCATTGTGTTTGACAAAAGGTAGTGGGCTCAATATTTACACAACATTTCAGAACGCATGATCTTTCACAATGTTGACCATGGTTTCCAAATGAAAATCACTTAGTAGATATACTTGCTCCAATCATGGCCCTTTGCCTAACCCTGAAGAAAAAAGATCTGGACAATGTTGTGCAGGTTTGTTTAATCAGCATTGTGTTTGACTTAAGGTAGTGGGCTCAATATTTCAACAACATTTCAGAATGCATGATCTTTCACATTGTGGACTGTGGTTTCCGAATGAAAATCATTAGGAAACCTCGATGAACACTGCTAAAGCTCATTTTTCCGAAATGTTACGGAACTATTATGGGGTCCACTACCTTAAACAAATTTCTGGTTTAAAGCCTTTAAACCATTCTTATGTCTGCAAAGTATACTTGTGAAATAATAATGATAATAATAATGGCTTTATTTAACCAAAGAAAGACCAGGGGCATATTGTTTAACCATTGTCTGTCCGCAAAACTTAACCAAAAACTCAACATTGCCAATTACTTCAAGGCTATTCAAGCAAATCAGGTGTTCAACCACCAATAGTAATTGGTTGATTTGTGGTGATTTTTGTTTTTGTATTTTTCTGCAGATTCTTTTTTTAAAAATCACAATTTGAAAGCGGAGCTATTTCAGGGCTTTTGTAGCAATTATTTTATTTCAAGGAAATATTTTTTCCCTAAGGATCAACTAGTTCCTGCTTGGAAATCAAGTATCGCTGCATGATTTGTAACAGTAGCCTTATGATTTATTCTTCTTATGTTTACACAGGTGAAAGTCCAACAGTGCATCTCTGAATTAAAAGAAATCCAAGATGGAACTAACACTATGGGTAAACCTAGACCAGGGGACCTACTACAGGAGGACCTAAAAATGGGATGTACAAGAACCAACACAAGGTTGATAAGCTAACAAAAACCGTTTCCCAACTTATTATTAATCTCGAAAAAAAGTAATTATGCATGGGTAAACATCTGTAAGAATTTTGTTACATGTGTACCGAATCAGATATTGTAATAGAGTGGCTAGTTTCAACTATTACTCAGCGAATCACTACTACAATGTACTGATTTGAATATCACACTCCAAGTTAGCACCAACATGTTATTTATTTTTTTTAAGAAATGAAGACAGTATTTCTTGATTTCATTGAGGTATGGAACTAAAAACCTAATCACACTGAATACACAAAGCAGATTGATGCCTAAACCTACACTGGATTGTTATAAGCATGATGAATCTAAGTCAACCAGTTGGAAACAATTTAAAACGATTAAATTAGAGTAATGTTCCTTAATAGTAAATGTTGCACTTTCGATAGTGATGGCATTTTCCAAATTTCAATGGAATGTTTTTGATAATTTTCGAAATATCACAAAATGTCACAAAGTTTCAAAGGGACAACAATAGTGACAGCTTGTTTACAAAAAAGACCTACTGAAAAGATGACTTTTTTTTTCATTTATTAAATTAATGTGAACAGTATTTTTAGTCTAAAAAAGATATATAGATACATGTAATAGATTGGTCCAAATTTGTTCCAGTGATAAAAGGATTGACACTGTGTCTCAGGATTCTAGAATATTAGGAGGGGTGCAATTTAATTGAGCAAAGGATTCCATCAGGATCTTTATATTTACATAATCTAGAAGTTCTTTCAATCAATTACTTAAATCAAGTTATTTCAAGTCTAGATTTTGTAACTTATGTCCCTTACATTTAAAAGAAGCAAATTGAGTTAAAACCCTAGGCCTGAACAAATATTAAAACATCATCAAGCCTGAAAAATAAATGCTTTATCTGGCTATTTCTCATTACTTTTTGTGTAATGAAGAAATGATTTCTTATTATCTAGAGAAATCTCCATCAAAGCAAGTAGGGGATTCTTTATTAAAAAAAAAATCTATTTCAGGTTTCCAGGTACTGATCTGATGACAGCTTTTTCAGCTCTTGCCATGAGACCAATCACCTTCTTAAATGGTGAAGAATTACTACATTGGGGCAAAGAGGCAATTGTGGTTCTTTGCAAGTTTTATGGGGAAGAACTTGCACACTCCTACAAAAACCCACAAACCAAAGAGAGTCATTTGTACACATCAGATCCAAAAGTTGACGCTACGAAAGTCAAGGTAATGATTATTTAAATTGAAATTTATATTTCAAAATGATAGATATACTTACTGTTATCTAGGGACCAAGAGATATTTGGCCTGAGTTGTGCAAAAGCGTTTTTTATAACTATAAGTGTTGATCCCCGACAGCGGCACTCATTCTTTCCGACTTTTTGTCTCTCACCGATGGGTTGATATTCATAGACCTATGTGAAATAGCAGCTGAAGGCTAGGATAGGATGTGACATTTGGTGAGAGAAATACCAGGAATCCATTGTTAGGTGCTCCAGCCGCACGATATAACTGAAAAAAATGTTGAAAGCAGCGTAAAACTCCATTCAATCAATCAATACTTTAAGTGTATACCTTAGTTTATTTGACCCGAACTTGACCTCTGTGGAAAAAATGCAGAAATAATTTTTTTCCATATTTTACCGATGACCAAAATATATATCACATTCAATACTGTTTGTTATGTTTCCTATGAAAGCTCATATAAAGTCGAGTAGGAATAGTCAGGATTTTATTCATCTATATAGCAGGGGTCAAATTCGGATCAATAAAACCGTACAACCATGAAAAACTAGAGGCTTGGACTCAGTGGTCATATGAATTAACATCAGGCTGGTAATTGCCCCTGACATTTCTATGTATAATTGATAAAGGTTACAATATGCTTTCTTTTCTAAGTTGTTAGCACCAGTGATTCTGAAATAAGCTGTCAGAGTTGTCCATTAAACAGCATGGACAAGTTAATTTTTAAGGCTTCGTTGTCCATGGACAAGTGAAGTCTCAGATTATATACTGGTCAAAACAGAAATGAGTTGTAGACGAATTCTCAAATATACTTAATTCATATTTAGCATTTTCTTCAGTACTTAGTATCCTTTAGGATAAGAATTATAGTAAAGAAAGCAAGCATCTGTTAAATTCTATTTACTCCTTTTGCACAATTATCTAAATATTTTTTAAATGTAAATGTATTTGCAAAATATTTTAAAGATAATATTTTTTAGAATCAGATAAATGTTTATGTTAAAGAGTGGACAAGTAGTTTTTGATATGGACAAGTGACTTGTGGACAAGTAGACTTTCAAAATATTTCAGAACCACTGAGCGTCTTCCCTGTCCTTTAAGAGGCTGAAAAATGGCAGTTACTTTGTGAGAATTCGGTAATGCAAATACAAATCTACGAAATACCCGAATACGGGGGCCACAAACCAGATAGCTAGGCCTTAGTTGTTTTGTAAAATACTGAATGTCCCCCCCCCCCCCCCACCCCAAAAAAATTAAGATAAATAAATTGTTTTTTCCAGATTTTGAGCAGGCATATATTCTTGGTTTAATTTTTTTGCTCACACAGCAATAGATTGGAGGAATATTGTTTTTGATGTGTTTGTTTGTCCCCTTAAACATTGACCAGAATACCATATGATTGGTAAAGGATAGAGCCTTCATATTTCATTTTGAGTATTGCTTGTGACAAGAGTTTTCTGTTGGTACCATTTTCAAGGTCATCAGTTGAGGTCATTTTGAAGTTCACAAACACATCTTGTTTTATAGGAGGAATGGCAACAACTGAAGAATCTAGTTAAACTTCAAGGTTACCCCAGAGAAAGAATGAGCACACTTTACAGCCTTATATCTGAGTATTACCGAGAGGATTTTCCGCAGCTGTTATATCTTGCAAGTCTAGCCTTACTTTTCAGCGACCAAAATAGAGTGGTGACTCCCAGCAGAAATAGACTATCAACTGATCATTGCTCTCAACTAATGACAATCATGATAAACGGACCAGCTCTAACATAAAAAAAAAAACAGTCACAAGAGGGGGTAAAAGAATTTGTCATGTTTCAGGACTTTCCAGTCAACGATATCTTAGAGTTGTGGAGAAAAACAAACTCAGAGCTATATTTGCTCAAAATAAATCCTCTTAGATAATGTCACAATTACATCTCTAGCCTTTTCCTCTCAGAAGAAGAGTAGGTATGATGTTGCTTTACTCTTGAAGGTTAGGTCTCATAAACGTGACACTGTGTAGTGAGCAAGAGCCATATCTCTACTCTTCATATTATTTGAGCTATTGCCCTTTGATAAATTGAAACCTTGTTCATTGGATACTTTTCACTTTCCTTAGAGCATAAGATTTGAAGAGAAATTGACATGGAATACAGCTATACATGATAGTGAAATGGTCACACATTCCGATCAAAATCTTTCTAATTCATTCACTCATTGCTTGATTCCTTAATTCTTAACACTCACTCAAATCAATTAAAAACGCTCCAAATTCATTAGCAAAATATTTCGAAATTGTTCAGTAGGATTAATATCTAATTCAAAGCCATCAATTTTTTCTACGACCTTATTGGCTGGTGTAGATTTGAAAGTGTCTGGTTGATCCACGAAGACACTTAAACAGAAAACTATGTTTATTTTATTAAAGGGAGGTAATAAGTATTTGCTAATTTTGTTCATTTTGAACAATTTTAGCAACATTGGATTATATCCCTTAAATTTCACTCAAAACTCGCTCCACACACTCATTCAATTATATTCCAATGTCAATCCAAAACTGTTCTCATAACTGTATGTATAGGATCTGGTCTTATGAGCAGCAGAAATGTTTTACAATTATCTCTTGTTTGTTCATTTATTTGCAAATGGCTGTCCTATTGGCAAATTTGGATGCCTTTTCCGTCTCCGATACATTTTTTTTACAAAATGACGGTAGTAGTTACACAAGCATATTTTTTTCTATAAATTTGATTAGTACTTTCAGATACCTACAGAAATATAATTGCATTTTCTTCAAAAAAAATATGTGATTTGTGTTAGTGAAGAGTGACTATTAAATTCAATCAATAGCAAACAAAGTAGTTAGACTTTAAATATTTAAGGTTTCAGGCTGTTTTAATCCTAATCATGCTTTTCATGACTATCAGTTCTCAGGTTTTGTAGAAAGTGTAGAATAAGGTCAGCCAGCCGAGTGCACAGACAGTCATCCTGACTTTAGCCTACACTGTCTGCTTTCAATTTTATCTTTTTAGAGGAAAGGTATCAGGAATCCATTGTAAGTTGCTCTAGTAGTTTTTTACTGAAGTTTAAGCCATCCATCAAAAAGTTAAGCGCATATGGCAAAAACTGAGGGTAATCAATAATGCATTTACTTTGATTTGAATGAGTGTTTGCATTATTTCATTGATATTTTGATTTACAATATTATTCCGTTAATTGTATGTTTCTGTCAATTGTATGTTCCTGATGCAAAGTTACTGGCTTCTGTATTACTATGTCTGAAATTCTGGACAAATAAAATCATGAACAGCATTCATGATTTTTTTGTGTTTAGAATTTCAAACTTTACTAGTTATTGAAATAATTAAATATTTGATGTACATAAGAGTTGGTATTAATGGTAAACTTAAAAGTTTATTTTTAATGCCTATTTTGTTTGAACCTATTTTAAAATCACATAACATTTTATCTAAAGATTGCAGATAAAACGATTTTGTTTCTAAGACCACTCTAAAATTGTTATTATGCCCCCCCCCCTCTCCTTCAAAGAACAGGGGGTATATTGTTTTGCATCTGTCTGTCAGACAGTCTGTTTTTTGTCCGGAGCATATCTCAAAAAGTACGCAAACTGAAATCATGAAACTTCACAAGTGGATAGATCTTACAGAGGAGAAGTTCAGTGCACAAGAACCATCCCTCTACTCATCATATTTTTGAGTTATTGTTGATTGACAAACAATAGGCAACTGGCCTGCTGTTTGGGGGGGGGGGGGCTTAATGTTTTATAAATCATCTCTTGTTTCCTACTGAACTCATTTGGTGTGGTGTACCCGTTTGAGTTACCAAAATGTTGGGCTTTAGCAGTATGAGAATTGTTAAACTGATGAAATATGAGATTATATCTACTCTTTTTATCTGTAGATCTGTTTTCTAGTTGCCACTTATAGTGAAATGATATGTCATTTATTTAATTCTCTTTTTTTGTTATATCAAGCCATCAAAGTAGTTTGATAAGCATTCTTTTTACATGGAATTTCTTATTATTTTTCATGATAGTAAAATTGATAACGATTTACAGTTGTAGAGTACAAACTTTTAAATTAATGATCTTTTACAGTTGTTAGAAATTCTACACTACCCTGGGGACAGCCTAGCTATCTGTCTAGGCAGTCAAAGGGTAGGGAGAGAATTAATTTTTCAAAACTTTGAAAGTGATGAAGATTTAGAGTTATGTACATGTTTATGACCTTAAATTTGATGATATTTTACAGATCTTTTTGTCTAACATAACTTGTGTTGAATGACCAGCAAACAATAAAATACTATAACTTTAAGCACTTTATTTGTCAATTTTCAAAACTTAGAGGGTGCATAATTTAACATCTTTAATGAATGGTTTAGAATTTCATTTCATTTTCTGAAATTGTAAAGTTAAAAAGATAAAACAAATTATAAAATAAAAGATTCCAATAAGGAAATGATTTTTTATGTCCTAAATTAAGTTATACTGTCAAAGAAAGAACAATAAAAAATTCTCAATTTTGCTCAAATTTTCTTATTACAGAATGTTGTAATGCACCTTTCAATTTATCATAAACTCAAAATAAAGAAAAATACCTTTAAGAAAATTGAAGAAAATGACCCCAGGAATTGCTTTCTAAGGGGTGGGAAAAACCTTAAAATCATTTTCAGCAGGGGGGCTTTGCCCCCCGGTCCCCCCACCGGGGCGTTGCCCCTGGACCCCAATGGGGGCCTTCACGGCCCCCATACCCCCGGCCAATGGCCCCGGATTATTAAGGTGGTGGGCCGTGGGCCCACCACATTTAAAATCCAAAATAATCACTGCACACGTTTTCATTTTGTGTTATCGCCTCGGATTTGTTGAAAAGTGGTTGCCTTGACAAGTCTTTCGACAGTTACATTCGAATTCATTTCATACTTGAAACAAGTGTGCATTAGGACCTGTAGAAGTGGAAGACACAAATTTCACGAAAATCTGACTGATACTCTCCAAGTTATGGCCCCTGATTAGAAGAAATAATGCTTATCCAGACAACTCCTCCTACAGTTACTGTCGGATTTGCTTTATACTTGACACAAGTGTGAATTAGGAACTGTAGATGTGTAGGATACAAATTTCACAAAATTCGGACTGGCTCTTTTTGAGTAATGTCCCCTACTTTGACATAAATGCTTGTTTAGACTCCTCATGCAATTACTGTCAGATTTGCTTCATAGGTGACACAAGTTTGCATTAGTACCTGTAGATGTGCAAAATACAAATTTTACGTAAATCGGATGATACTTTTTGGGTATGGCCCCTGACTCGACAAAAAAAGTTTGTCCGCACAACAACTTCTACAGTTACTGTCGGATTCGCTTCATACTTAGCACAAGTGTTCATTAAGACCTGTAGATGTGCAGGACGCAAATTTCACGAAAATCGAACTGATTCTTTTTGAGTTTTATAAGGTTTAACTATTTTTAATCAAATTTCTGTTCCAGGACACCTGTTTGTCTCGAGAACACAGACAGCATTCCAAGCCTTCAGAAAAAGGGGCAATTTGCTATAAATTTTTCATCACGATCAAAAATAACCTCCCCGTCTGAAGCAATCACGTTTCTATACAGGGAAAAGCCGGAAGAGCCGGAAGACGAAAGCAAAACTGCAACTATTATTGAGATAAAAGATGCAGGAAAGTTTCATGAAAAAGTTAGTTTCACTATTATCTATTTTGACTGATAGTAATTAATTACTAGTTAGGACTTTAGTTTAATTTTAAAGAGCCACCAAATTAGCCACCGAATTTGGCTACATTGTCTGCTGTAGGTTTGTGGAACAGTAAAGGTCAATGTCGTTTTTTGTCTCTACCATATCTACTACATTTATAATCTTCAAATTTTCACAAAATTTTATGCGGGTATTGAGATTTATGTGTCATTGAAATATTCAAATACGACCATGTTTTCTTTCCCATCAGGAAACCACAAGCAATATTTTACAGTCTTAAATCAGTTGTCTACCTATCCTGTCATATTGTTATTTGCGGCAACAAATTGATTATCATACTGGGTTTAAGAAGCTTTATTGAATGATTTTGACCAATTCTATGTTCTGTTACTTTGCAGGTTCACCTTTCATGCAACATAGCCATGGTAACTCCCCCTGAAGATGTCAAAGATTTAATGAAGATGAAACCGACTGCTTCCGATGAAACAGGTTGGATTGAAATTACTTTTTGGAATGGCTACATTTCCCTAATTTCTCTAAATAGAGCGTACAAACTTACAGAACTTCGTGTACGGAAATTCCAAGATGAAATAACTTTAACGACAGCTATGACGACGACAATCACAGAAATAGACCCTTCCTAGATGCCGTCGAGATAAAAGACACACAACAGCAGGTTCAAATAGATACTGTTGAAATTTCACAAAGAATTGCTTGCATTTCAAAAATCCAGTTGTAACCTTCGAGTCGATTACTGTCAAATGTCAGAATTGTCTGAAAAAATGTTAAAACTAAACTCATTGAAGTTATTTCTATCAAGGTAACTGTTGAAAGCAAGCAAATGATCCTTTCAACAGAACCAAACCAGACTGGAAAGATATGTTTCTAAGCGACCTAGAAAATTTCATTCTAATCAATACAACAGTAACAATATTAAACTAGAGGACCATGATGGTCCTAAATCGCTCACCTTCATTATTTTAGTCATAATTGATGATTATCAAATTTTCCAGCAAAAGTCTTAATTAATGATTTGTAAGTGTAAACAAGAAAATTGTGATTAAGGCCCCTTTTCCCATGATATGGCATGGATCCTTCCCATTTTTAATAGGGTTCATCCTTGTGACCTGACAAATATTCTGACCAAGTTTCACGAAGACTTGGGCTTCGGCTGAAACGGGAGCCTGGATGGGCCCGATCTAGGCAATCGGCTGGTCGTTTTAGACTGGGGCATCTACTTTTGTAATATGAAATATTTTGTTGTATTAGGGATGTTATGTCATGATTCTAATGACACATTACTAAACATTTTGTTGTACCAAATTTTTTTTGAAAACACTTTGGTATAAAAGTCATTGTTCTACTAAGTGCAAAGGTTTAAATGCCCGTGTCACTCATATTTTATATTTTAGTAGTATTCTAGTCCTTGTCTATATAGGCTCATTGGCTAATCGGGTTGAATGGATTTTGTGATTTGGCATCATTTGCACGGCTTGATTCTTTGTTAGGAAATTGTTCGTGCAATCGCTGTCATTCATTTTGTCGTTTCTGCTCGAGTATACTATTCGTGTAGCCCCGGCATGGGGGGCTGGAAACCCGCCCTTTCATGTCCCCTTGTAGGACTCCGTGGAGGGTGGTGGCCCCGGATAGTGAACACCAACAAAACTAATATGGAGACTCAAACTAAAAAACGACGAACAAGATATTGTACACGGACCTTCCAACTTCGGACAAGGATTACAATCAATAAACCAAGCATTCTCTCGATTTTTGATCATTGAAGCAGCAGACAAAGACACTAATCTTACTAAACTTTCACCATTTGTTATTGAGAAAGTAATGCAATCGGTAATAGGACAACCAAAATCCCTAAAAAACTTAAATCTGGTGTACTACTCATTGAAGTAGAGAAACAAGTCCATGCCGAAAACTTGATAAGAATGAAGACCTTTTTTAACATTCCAGTCTCTTGTTCGCCTCATCCAACTCTAAATACATCTAGAGATGAGATTCGGTGTAGAGACTTGGAGGGGATACCTGAAACTGAAATCATGGAGGAACTTAAGAATCAAAATGTAACCAATGCAAAACGAATTTCTGTTTATAGGGATGGAGTTTAGAAGCAAATAAATACTATCATTCTGACACTTGGCTCTGCCTTTCTTCCAAAAACAATTAAAGTTGGGTTAATGTAGATTTATATATCCCAAATCCCCTCCAATGTTACAAATGCTATAAATACGGGAACCACGACAACAAATGTAGGGAAAAAGTTGATGATCTGTGTAGTCGTTGTGGTGAGGAGTGGTACCTCCACCACTACCAGGATTGTACTAATCCAATAAAATGTATTAATTGCGACGGCGAGCACACAGCAACATCAAGAAAATACCCTGTCTGGAAAAGAGAGAAAGAAATTGTCACTCTTAAGTACAAAGAAAGTCTCTCTCAGAAGCAAGGAAGATAGTAGAAAATAGAGTCAATTTGAATAACACATATGCCCAGAAAGCTTCAGCTCATCTTAACAAAGATGAATGTCCAAATTGTAAAGATCTATTTCAAAAACTCTGCATATTGTTCCCTGAAAAGAAAGATGAAATAGCTAAACTATTCCCAAATTCTAAAGCCATTTTGCCATCTACATCCTTAAGCAATGAGAAAATACCTCCAACTCCCACAATTTCAAATGTTGAAAAGAATAAGTCTGCTGCTCAATCTCACATCGTCACCGCTGCTCAAAAGTTATCGAATTCAGGAAATGAAAAGTCCTCCGCTCCAAGGAAACCAAGTCCGGAATCTGTCGAGATGGAAAAGGTAATAGAAGAAGATAAAGCAGAAATGATTTTAAGAAAGAAAGCTCAGATTCAGCTTGAAAAGCTTAATCCTCCTGTGATAGTTACTTCTAATCGCTTAGCCAATTTGAGTACTAACGAGGAGGACAATGAAAATGATGTTAAAATGGATGACGATTCTAAAGATAGTGATCCTTCGGATTGGAACAACAATCCAGAACAATGGAGAGATCCTCTCCATGAATCTAAAACACTTTAAACAAACGCATCCTTTGATGTCTCACAATCCAAAACAAGTGAGCATCCGAATGCCATTAGGCAAGGTGCAGGTATTATTAAACTATCTGGTAAAAAATGAATAATTACATACTTCCAACATTACTATGTATTTTTATCCCTTTAACCTTTATAATGGCGAACAACATTTTACAATGGAACTGTCGCAGCATCAAGGCCAATTTTGAAGAACTTAATCTTCTAGTAAACAAACTAAAACCAGTTGCAGTTTGTCTACAAGAAACCTTTCTGAGAGATACAGATAAGTTCTCATTAAAATATCATTCTTGCTTCTTTACTAACTTTACAGGACGCGAGAAAGCGTCTGGTGGTGTGGGAATTATTGTGAATAAAAATGTCCCCCACCTACAAATTAGTTTAAATACTTCTCTACAAGCAGTGGCTGTAAGTGTCTCTCTAAATAAAACAATTACATTGTGTTCTATTTATCTTCCTCCTAGTTCCCCTGTAGATGGTAGAAAGCTTGACAATCTTTTCGACCAATTACCTAAGCCTTTTATACTTATGGGAGATTTCAATTCTCATCATAAGTTATGGGCATGTTCCAATACAGACGACAAAGGTCTTACTGTTGAGGATTTTGTTCCAGACATGATCTTGTTTTCTTAAATGATAAATCTAAAACTTATCTTCATCCTGCAACTGGAACTTATTCTTCACTGGATTTGACCATTTGTAGTCCCGATATCTTTCCAGATTTTAGATGGAAAGTTATCCCTGACCTTCATGGTAGTGATCATTTTCCAATTCAGGTTTCTGAATTAGGACCATCTGTTCAGGAACGTCCTAGGCGTTGGAAACTCCATAAAGCTAACTGGGATATTTTTAAAACCACTTGTGAGCAATCAATAAATTCAGAAGCCTTTGATGAGTGTGAAGACCCTGCCGAATTATTTACATCTTTACTTTATTCTGCTGCAGAAAAAGCTATTCCACAAACATCACCTGATCCAAAAAACCCTAACAAGCCATGGTTTAATGAGGATTGCAAAAAGACCATAGCTGAGCGAAAACGTGCTCTCAGAGAATTTGGTTTAAGACCTACAAAAGAAAATCTCTACAAATTTAAAATTGCACGAGCGAAAACTCGTAGAACCATAAAACACAGTAAGCGTTCGTCTTGGAGACAGTATGTTTCTAGATTAAATTCTAGATCATCTGTCAAAAAGACTTGGGACATGATACGTAAAATCAGTGGGAAGAATTCATCTCTAAGTGTTGGTCATCTCAAAATGGATGACGATGATACAGTTTCATCAAAACATGACATAGCTAATATCTTGGCAGACACGTTTGCCAAGAAATCTTCCTCTTCAAATTATTCTCCTACGTTTCAGAAATTTAAAGGTGAGAAAGAAAAGTCGAAACTTAATTTTAGTTCCAAAAACCTGGAACACTATAATAGAGACTTTTCCGTTAAAGAGTTGAAGAAAGCTTTGAAAAAGTGTCATGACACTGCCGTAGGTTCTGACAGTATTCATTATCAGTTCCTAAAACGTTTACCATCTCTCTCCCTACACTGTTTACTAGACATTTATAACCAGGTTTGGAAAACGGGAAGCATTCCAGTATCATGGCGGGAAGCTATCGTTATTCCAATACCTAAACCTGGTAAAGATTCCACAAATCCTTCAAATTATCGCCCTATAGCTCTTACTAGTTGCATTTGTAAAAGCATGGAAAGAATGGTTAATGATCGCCTTGTCTGGTTTCTTGAAAAGAACCACCTAATTACGGAAGTCCAAAGTGGCTTTCGTAAACAAAGAAGTACTCTTGATCATCTTGTCCGCTTCGAGACTTTTATTCGAGAAGCCTTTATAAAGAAAGAACACGTTGATTCTGTGGGTTTTTTTTTTATCTTGAAAGTGCTTATGATACCACATGGAAGTATGGAATTATGAATGACCTCTATGATTTCGGTATTCGAAGTCGCCTTGCCTATTTCATATCTGCTTTTTTGGATGAGCGCCAATTTCGAGTCCGTGTAGGATATTCTTTATCTGATCCTCATGAGCAAGAAATAGGTGTTCCCCAGGGAAGTATTTTGTCAGTGACGCTATTTAGTGTCAAAATTAACATTATCGTTAAAACTGTTGTCCCTGGCGTGGAATGCTTTCTGTATGTTGATGATTTCTGTATTTGTTACAGATCAAAACATATGTATACCATTGGAAGACAATTGCAACAAGTCTTGAATAATCTTTCTAAATGGTCCAATGAAAATGGCTTCAAATTTTCCAAGACCAAAACTAAGTGTATGTACTTTTGTCAGTCTAGGAAAATGCATCCTGATCCAGAATTGAAATTGGACGGGGTGCCGATTGAAGTTGTAAAAGAATTTAAATTTTTAGGTCTCCTCTTCGACGCGAAACTTTCTTTCATCCCACATATTGACAATTTGAAAAATAAGTGCCAAAAAGCACTTAATCTTTTACGTGTTGTATCCAGTATGGACTGGGGAGCTGATAAAAGGGTTTTATTACGCCTTTACAGGGCACTTGTCAGATCAAAGTTAGATTATGGCTGCGTTGTTTATGGTTCTGCACGACCTTCATACCTTCGCAAACTTGATACTATTCATAATCAAGGCTTGCGCCTTGCTTTGGGTGCCTTTAGAACATCACCTGTCAATAGTATTTATATTGAAGCTAATGAACCTTCATTGAATCTTAGAAGGAACAAACTCTCATTACAATATTATCTGAAACTAAAATCAAATCCTGAGAATCCGACATACAAAGCTGTGTTTGAACCTAAACACAGACGGGATTTTGTTAAAAAAAACAAGTGCAATACCCCCATTTAGTTTACGTTGTGAAGCAGATGTTAACTCTCTAGATTTTGATCTAGAGGACGTGGCAGAACATATTGTTCCTGATGTTCCTTTGTGGACGTCAAAAAGCCCCCGGTTTCTTTACGATCTTGCTTCTAGCAAAAAGGATACAACCGATCCAACTATTTTTAAAACAAAGTTTCTAGAAATTAAAGAGAAATAAGCATCATATGAAGAGATTTACACAGACGGTTCTAAGAATGGCGAAAAAGTTGCTTCAGCCACTATATTAGAAGGCGAAAAATACCAATTTCGTTTACCGAATAACTCTTCAATCTTCTCAGCTGAGCTTAAGGCGATTAATCTCGCACTCGATCATATCATCGAAGAGCGCTTTTCTCGCTATATTATTTTTACTGACTCTCTGTCAAGTATGCAGGCTATTGAACATGAGAAAACTGACAATCCCCTTGTCGTAAGACTACTTGACAGTATAGCTCAGCTTAATGATGTTGATCTCGTTTTTTGCTGGCTTCCTAGGCACGTTGGTATTCATGGTAATGAAGAGGCAGATAAAGCTGTCAAGGAGGCATTATCACTCGAGATTTACCCTCTGTAGTACCTTTTACCGATTTTAAACCTTTAATTCATGGTTTAATTCAGGAAGTCTGGAGGAACAGCTGGACTGATCCTTCCAATATTAATAATAAGCTATTTTCTGTCCGACAGGATCTTGGCGATTGGTTGCCTGGTTACAGGTCAAACCGTCGCGAAGAACTTATCCTGACTCGCTTACGCATTGGTCATATTTATCTTACGCACTCTTACCTTCTAAAAGGAGAAGATATTCCAATGTGCATTCCTTGCAGCTCCCCTCTTACTGTCAGGCATATTTTTATTGATTGTGTAGATTTCTCTTTTACAATAGTTAGATATTTTAAAGTTGACAGTATGAATGACTTATTTAACCATGTTAAAATTGAGCTTATATTTGATTTCCTGAAGGACATTAATTTGTATAGTAAAATATGATTTTATGTTTCTTCTAAATCCATTTTTCTTCAGATTTAAAAGTGTTTCTTTGTATTTTTAACATTAATATTGAGTGTTCTTTTGATCACTATTTCTTTTTTAGTTTTGAAAGTATAACTAATTTCTTTATATTTCTACCGTTTACATATTTTTTATTTCACGATTTACAGCGATTTCTTTTATTATGTTATAAATATCTTAGTTTTTTGTTATATATGGTCGTCGCCTTTTGATATTTTAAAAGTTTTGCGCCCAACATGACCTTTGTTGTCGACGGGCCTTAAAACTCCATTCATTCATTCACGAAGACTGGACCATATTTGTGGCCTCTAGAGCGTTAACAGTGTACTTGTCTTGAAGGCCCCTTTTCCTGTGAAATGGCATGGATCCTTCCCATTTTCAATAGGGTTAATCCTTGCGACCTGGAGATCATTCTGACAAAGTTTCATGATGATTGGACCGTATTTGTGACCTCTGGAGTGTAACAAGACAAGAGGCCCAAGAGGGCCTGTATCGCTCCACTGGCTTTAAAATCTTAAGACTTTCATTGAATAAAGCTTACTTTAAATGAAAACATTAACACTCCCAAATCTCCTAAGACCTATTTAATCATGATTAACTGGTTCTGGTCCATATTGCACCAAAATACTCAATCACAATGAACTTGCAACCCTTTAACCATCTTATTAAAGCACAAGGTTCAGAAGGAGATGTCGTTCAAAGATTTTCGGCTCAAAAAAGGCCCCGCCCGCCGACCCCATATTTATGGACCAATCAAAATTTCTTGAACAAGTTAAGTAAATAGACACCCAAGAAACATTCTGGTAAAGTTTCATTGAAATTGGCAGAGTGGTTCCGGAGGAGATATCGTTCAAAGATTTTGGCCTCAAAATAAGCCCCGCCCTGCCACGCCCATATTAATGGGCCAATCAAAATTTAGCAAATCATTTTTGAAAAGAGACACTCAAAGAACATTCTGGTAAAGTTTCATTGAAATCAGCCAAGCGGTTCAGGAGAAAATGTCATTCAAAAAAATCAGGCTCAAAATAAGCCCCGCCCTGTCACGCCCATATTTATGGACCAATCAAATTTTTTGAACAATTTAAGTAAAGGGTCACCAATGGAACATTCTGGTAAAGTTTCATTGAAATCGGCCCAGTGTCTCAGAAGGAGATGTCGTTCAAAGATTTCTGGCTAAAAATAATCCCCGCCCTGCCACGCCCATATTTATGGGCCAATGTAAATTTCTTGAACAATTTAAGTAAAGGGTCACCCAAGGAACATGCATGCCAAGTTTCATTGAAATCGGCCCAATGGTTTGGGAGGAGAATATTTTTAAAGATTTCAAAGTGAAAAAATGCCACGCCCTGCCACGCCCACATTTGGGGGGCCAATCAAAATTCTTTGAACAATTTAAAAAGAGGGCCACCCAAGGATCATTTCTTCCAAGTTTCGTTAAAATCCGCCGTATCGGTTTGGGAGGAGAAGATGTTTATAGAAAAAGTTTACGCAAGGACGCACGCACGGACGCACGGCGGACACTCCGCCATGACAATTGCTCGCTGGCTTTCGGCCAGTGGAGCTAAAAATTGTCTATTAGGCCCCATTTTCCGTGATATGGCACGGATCCTTCCCGTTTTCAATAGGGTTCATCCTTGCGACCTGGAGATTATTCTGACAAAGTTTCATGGTGATTGAACCATATTTGTGTCCTCTAGAGTGTAAACAAGAAAATTGTCTTTTAGGCCCCTTTTACCGTGATATGGCACATCTCCTTCCCATTTTCGAAAGGGTTAATCCTTGCAACCAGGAGAACATTCTGACAAAGTTTCATTATGATTGAAACATATTTGTGGCCTCTAGAGTGTAAACAAGAAAATTGTCTCTTAGGGCCCTTTCCCGTGATATGGCACGGATCCTTCCCATTTTCGAAAGGGTTCATCCTTGCGACCTGGAGAACATTCTGACCAAGTTTCATGATGATTGGACCTTATTTGTGGCCTCTAGAGTGTAAACAAGAAAATTGTCTTTAAGGCCCCTTTTCCCTTGATATGGCACAGAATCTTCGCATTTTCGATAGGGTTCATCCTCGCGACCTGGAGAACATTCTGACAAAGTTTCATGATGATTGGTTCATATTTGTGGCCTCTAGAGTGTAAACACCTAAATTGTTGACGTCTGACGACGCACGACGGATGACGGACATCCAATGATCACAAAAGCTCACCTTGGGCACGATGTGCTCGGGTGAGCTAAAAACCACATTGTTGATATCCAGGTGAAAGACAAGCAATGGATACATGCCTATCTAAAAGTATTTGCTGACGCCTAATATAAAACTGTGAAAAATTGCTTCTGCTTTTCTGAAAAGTGTCTGAAAACAAGAAACTACATGTTCTAGGCAAATTGTCCTTTTGTCACATTGTTTTCTTTAACGTTCCACTTCAGGGCTAGATTATTTTTTTTATAGTGTAAGTCAAATTGTATTATGCACCCACTTTCCTGTGTCATACGGTGTAACCTTTTAACTCATTACCAGATGACAATATTTAAGCCTTGCCTTAAATGAAAGAAGTTGCAGATAACAATTTCTAGTTGGTGAAATGTTAAAATTTTTGTCTTTATGATAAAAAAAACATATTGGGAACTTAAGAAATTGTTTAGCAACTGTATGATTTCCCCAGTACTTTCCTTGAGTAGTGTTGGAATGGCCTAATTTACGCTTTATCACTCTTGTGTATTCACTCGTATCCTGAACAAAACTTTACAAAACATTTTGAGATAAACATACGCACAAAACCTGCAATTCTGTTTTGCACAATGTTTTTTATCCCATCAAAAACCATGAGCAATTTTTCAATTTTAAAATAGTTGTCTGCAAATCCTTTGAATTTGAAAAGTTTAGAATTTGCCTGAGTGATTAAGTACATGTAAGAGGACTTTCAGGCAGCACTTTGCCATTATACCAGAATAATTGTAATCTAATAAAATAAAGAATTTTGATTGGTTTAAATCGCATCACGTGGGGAATCCTTTGCACTTTATTTCTGTATAAAATGCACTAGGTCTTTCGGGAAAACCCCGATCTTCGATCTGCATTTCCTGTGTTGTAGGAACTCGAAAACCCCTCGTTTCCCTTCCATATCGTAATACTGCTATTTAATACATTAGAAATTAAAATATTCTAGGAAGAATTAATGATAAAAAGTATGCAGCTCAGATTCTGAGTCGAATTTTACAGTGAGTCGACGAAGACCACCAAGCAACCCTCTCAGCTAAGCCCAATCACGATAGTTTCGGTTTAAAATGCGGGATAACCTGTCCAAATTATGTTTTGATCTTAGTACCTCTACGAATGTCAAACTGTCGTCTATTTGTGTACCATTTGATTAACTTTATGCCGTTTAACTTCGATAGCGAGAAAAGAAATACACGATCTAAAAATATATTGTGTAATACGCGCAGAAAGTAGACTCGAAACTTTAATGTTTTACCGAGTATTTTAATAGTTTCTTAGACCAAGAGGATTGCAATTATAAGGGCCGGGTGTCTTTTTCACAGCGTTTATTGTGGTATAAAGTGCAATTGCCTTAGCACATGGCTTAAACATAACGCCCTACGGGCGTTATTTGCCATGTGCTAAGGCAATTGCACTTTATACCCCAATAAACGCAGTGAAAAAGACACTCATCCCTATATTATTTCGACAAAAAAGTACCATGTCCAAATCAACCTCCAATTGCCCGTGTGTATGAAAGAAGTTTCATCAAGTGTATCGGGTAATTTTTTAGCCGCACTGGCCAAATGCCAGCTAGCTATTGTCATGACGTTGTATCCGTCATGCGTCCATAAACTTTCCTTTAAAAATTTGCTTTTCTCAAATCAGTTGGCAAATTTTAATCCAAGATGGCAAAAATGCTCCTTGAATGATACTTAATTGCAAAAAGGATTTTGATTGGTCTATAATGTGGAGGTGGCAAAGCGGGGCTTATCAGATTTGGAGAAACCACTTAATAATAATTTTAAAATCAACTAGTGGGCCATTTTTTTCACCTTTATTTTTGTTTTGGCCTGCTGGGATGCCTCAATAATTCTTTAAAAAATCTACCATTGGCCTAGTTAAGACCAAAATTGGCAGGAATATTCCTTAGATGACCCTTTACTTAAATTGTTCATGACATTTTAATTGCTTTATAAGTTACACGATGGGGTTTATCAGACTTACAGAAATTGCAAAATATTTCTTTAAAAGTGAACCATTGGGTCATTTCAGACTTTGTCAGAAAACAGGGGTATGGCAGTCTGTCAGAAAACAGGGGTATGGCAGTCGGAGGCTTACAAGAAATCTTGAGATAATTGTTTTGATAAATAAGCCAGTGGAGCGATTCAAGCCCTCTTGGGCTTCTTGTTTGTGGATCATATGGACGAAGCTGTCCTGACAGCTCTTGTTTTTCTTCAAATTGTTTGTACATAATGTTTGAAAAAATATTGCATAATCACTAGAGACATAGCACAATAAGCAAAAGTTTTAGCATTACGGTTTTTACCTCATTGGAAAGGATTGACGAGTTATAAAATATGGATCCTTGCTATTGTCAATAATCAGGACTAGGTTAGGGTCCCTTTATATCATTGCCAAGAAGCTTTCATTTTCTGCAACTCATGTCATCATAATTTCACAAAAACTGTTTGTTTAGGTCAATAATATAGATTTCATTAAGTCCCTTCAATTTTATTAGATCAAGTTACCACAGCCCTTGTTATGGAGGCTGGTCAGAAATTTAGTAATTTTCTTAAGATGCCTAGCAACTATGTCTCTGAACCATTTAAAAAAACAAATCATACAGATTTTGTCTGTAATTGATTATACTAAAAATAATATCAACTTATAGTGATGAGACAAATAATGATAACAATGTCAATTTTAATCTAAAATTATGCTTAAAATTTACGCAAAAATTAAGCTGGGTGGCAAATAATTATGCCCCTATACCTTGCATGTTCTGTGCATTCTATCGCATTGTTTAAGATTTATTTAGTTTCATTGCCAAATAGCATTTTTGTAATTCCCTCTTTTTGTTTTAGTGATATTTTAAACTACAATTGTGATGTGTTGATCTGGCCACTATGGATAACTAAAGAGGTGCACAGAGGAAACTTCTTTCAAGATAAGGTGTAGTTTACTTTTGTTTAGTTTTGTTGCCAAATAGCATCTATTTTATTACTTCGTTTTGTCATAGTGCTTTTGTAAACTACAGTTGTGACATTTTTACCCAGTCACTATGGTTTGCTATATCGGTAGCTGGAGTAAACTGTACAGATAAGACTTAGTTTACTTTTATTTAGTTTTATTGCCAAATCGCATTTATGTCATTACCTCTTTTTTAGCTCCACTGATCATGGCCAAAGAGGTTTATGTCATGGCCCTGTGTATGTCGTCTATGCGTCTGTCTGTCTGTTTGTGCGAAAGCTTTTTTCAAACATGTTCTCCAAAACTACTCGACCAATTTTAACAAAACTTCTCAAGAATCTTCCTTGCATTAATCTTTTTAATTTAATTGAAATTAAATTTTCGAAAAATCATCTCCAAAACAATGGGACCAATTTGAACCAAACTTCACACAAATCGTCATGCATGAATCTCATCCAAATCCCTTCAAAGAAATCAATTCTGTTGAGAACTGAAATTTTACTTAATTTGATTGAATAAAATTTTCGAAACATCTTTAAAAATCTTCTTCTTCAAAATAACTGGACCAATGTGAACCAAACTTCTTGTCTTTATCATATTTATATACTATATTATACTATAATCTATTCCAAATTCCTTCAAAAAATTCATTTAGAATTTGTTCGTAATTTTAATTGAATTTTCGAAAGTAGATATCTATTGTATTCCTTGAAGGAATTCGTAGTCTTATGGTCTAAAAGCCAGTGGAGCGATACAGTGCCATCATGGCACTCTTGTTTTCATGTGATATTGTAGACTGCAGTTGTAATATGTTTATCTGTTTACTAAGGTTTGCTGTAGGAATGTGTGGAGTAAACTTCTATCCAGATAAGGCGTACAGTCGAATCTCTTAATGGCGTATGCTCATAAGATGAAATATCATCTTCTCTGCTTCTAACTGAATTCAAACCCAATTTGAATGGATCTCTTATTCACAATTTTTTTCAAATTTCAGAAATTGTTGTATCACATGATTATCCACCGTGTTTGAATTGAGTGATTTGACGGTTTCAAACCAATCATGGTTATACTCAGAACAAAAATGACCGCCTATCTCTTTTTTCTTCTAAATATCCCTTTGTTGAACCCTCTCTGTGTCAAAGTTTTTTGTATGTCCCCCAAAGTTCAACATAGAGAGATTTGACTGTAATTTACTTTTATTTAGTTTTATTGCCATATAGCATTTATGTGATTACCTCTTTTTGTCGTGTTCATGCTGTAAACTACAGTTGTAAAGTGTTTATCTGGTCACTTTAATTTGCTATTCATCTGTGTGTCTAGCTCGGCTGTTTTCGGAGGAAACCCGAGGTATTGCTTTAGCCTTGGCGTCGTCGGGGTTGTTGTCGTTGTCGTGCGAAAACTTTGAAATTTTGTGATACCTGGTTCTATGAAAGGCATTCACTTGAAACTTGGCACACATGTTCACTATCCAAAGCAACCTATAATATCAAGAGGATAACTCTGGATGCATCGTGTGCGAATTATGCCCCTTTTTCTACTTAGATTTGTTGTCCACTATCCAGAACCTAACAGCCCAGCGTAGGCACCCGTAGGCGGTGCTCTTGTTTCTTTCTTATTATCCTTTCTCAAACAGCAAAAACTTGGATTGTGCCAATTAATTAGTCGCAACAAATGACAATTTTAATATAAATATTCTTGTCTGTTTTTTAGCCAAGAACACATTAAGGCAAAAGGAATAGATGCTCATTATCAGTCTTTTACCTTCATAATTTTACAAGCCATTAGGGATGTCAACATCAGGTCTTATTTGAGAAAGGGTGAAGAGCTGTTAACAATTTAAATATCTAGTAAGTACAAGCAGTACATTTATATTTTAGTAAATTCTTCTTTACATAAAAATGGTTATTATTTGTGTCTTTTTATCCAGTACCAGTCGAAGACTATGAAGATATTTCATTATACGCCAATCAAAAATTGTTACAGGATCTAAGATTATGTGATCACCCAGAGCAAGCTAGCTATTCACTAAGCAGGCATCCACTGTTGTCCGCTAAGTAACTGCAGAAGAACTGGATGTATGTGTATGAAATTTGACATTGAGGTTGCTCCTGGTTAACAGACGACCCATTAATGTCGGGGTCAATCGCTTAAAGGTCAATAGTAACCTTGAAAATGAAAATTTCACTGTTGTTCTTCCATTAACTCATTACCACACAGACAATCCTTTTGACTCCTCGCAAGATATTGGCTTTGGAAAACAAAGTGGAAAATGAAGAAATTGCTTGTGATAAGCAATTTCTTCATTACCCATAATGTTTTCTACCCAGTATGACACTAAAAAAGTCAAAATTCATTCATTTGAAATTATTGCAACATCTTTGAATTTGGACAGGTCCTAATTTTGCCGTTTGCTATTTGTTAAACCTAAAAAATAACCGGAAATATTGGCCGAATTTTTTTACTTAAATTCTGTCGAAAAAATGTTATTCCATTTATCTTGATTCTATCTTCTGCAAAATCTAGTCTATCGAGGTCTGGTATGTGCTGAGTATGGCGTCAGGAGCATAGAGTTGACGCTAATCCATAGCTCAATTACGGAAACTTACAGATGCTTTGTGAAGTTACTCTGTGTAAGATTTATACATTGAAAGAAGGAAATATTTAAGATTGCAAACTATATATCGGCCCCGCCATGCAATTTCCAACCAGAGTAAAAATCAATTTTCAACCCATGGAATTATTTGATGTAATGTTGTTTTTACTTTTGAAAAATAACCCTCGGTAAGATGTTGACATCAAATTGCGCATTTTGACATCATTCATAACGCTATGGTTGGAAATTGCATAGCGGCACTATATGATCTTTGACTCTTTATTACACTAAGAAATCTGATCTGTTTTAAAACTGAATCTCAGATGGCGACCTAGGGCCAACGGTCCTCTTGTTTGTTCCTTTTAATTAGCGTGCCTGTTTAAGAACAATACACCAAGGTTCAGTCATCACCTTGGCATCCTTACTCTTTGGTGTTGTTGTTGCCGTTTTTGGCACCGATATGCTCTCTTTGGCTCACCTGAGCACAACTTGCTCAAGGGGAGCTTTAAGGAACACCCTGAGTCCATCGTGCGTCGTTCACAATCTTAAAAAAACATTTCATTTATAACTGGGCCAATTTCAATGAAACTTTGCCAGAATGTTCCTTGATGATCCTCCTTAAAATTGTTCGCAAATTCTGTATGGCCCATAAATATGGTATTTTTCACTTTGAAATCTTTGAACATCTCCTCCTGAACCACTGGGCCAATTACAATGAAACTTAACCAGAATGTTCTTTGAGTGACCCTTTTCAAAAATTGTTCGCGAATTCTTGTTTGGCCCATAAATACGGGCGTAGCCAGGCTGGGCTTATTTTGAACCCATAACTTCTCCAGAACCATATGGCCGATTTTAATGTAACTTTACCAGAATGTTCCTTGAATGACATATTCAAAAACTTGTTTGAAAAATTGTGATTGGCCCATCAATATGGGCGTGGCAAGGTGATGCTTATTTTGAGCCCGAAATCTTTGAAAGACATCGCCTTCTGAACCATTCGGCCGATTTCAATGGAACTTTACCAGAATGTTCCTTGGGAGACCCTTTTTTCAAAGTATAATGCAAAATTTTGATTGGTCCATGAATTTGGGCGTGGCAGGGAGTGGCTTATTTTGAGTCTCCTCAGCAATTAATGGGTGGGTAGCGTCTATTCTGAAAATCTTGGAATTCAATCTCCTCTTCAACAATTAGGGAAACGTGAATGAAACTTTGCCAGAAAGTAATTTGGTTGAGTTCCATTGGACAAATAATCAGAATGGCCCTATTGTTTGATAAAACCAGTACATGTTTATTTGTTTAATTGCTCCTTGCACCTTGTACATAGTTGAAACTTGAAACACAAAAAGATATGCAAACTTATGAATTGTCAGGTTTTAAGGTAAACAGTATTGGTATAATTAAATTAAATAAACTGATATTTTTTTTCTAGTTGCAATGTTATGGTTTACTTTAGTAAGCAGTTATCATGTATTTATAATGTTTTCCCAGACTATTGTGCCTGTTCTAGATGTTTACTAGAGGACCATGATGGTCCTAGATCGCTCACCTGAGTCTCTTTGACCCCTGGGACATCACATAAATTAAATAGGCAGATGTTAACAAGGAGATAATTTCTACATAAGATCAATACATGGAATGTTTTAGTCCAGAGCAAGAAAAATAAGCACTTTCACTCTTCGATTCTATATAAAAAGGGATAGACACGGGTGGAGCCCAAATGTGACTCCAGGGTTTTGATATAGACAAACTTATTGGAGGTCCACTAGATGATGCTACATACCAAATATGAAAGCTGTCTACCATCTGGTTTCAGAGAAGAAGATTTTTATTCCCCGCCGAAAAAAAATTTCGGGGGGGAATATTGTTTTTGCCATGTCCGTCCGTCCTTCCGTGCGTCCTTCCGTCCGTCCGAAATTCGTTTCCGCGCTATTTCTTGAAAACTATAGACCCGTTTTCAATGAAACTTGGCACACAGCTTCACTACAATGAGGACATGCGCATATCGTCGGGTATACCCGGTTCGACGGTCGAATTTAGAGTTACTGCCCCTGACTGTTTAAGCCATATACATACTTAGTGATATTCGTTTCCGCGCTATTTCTTGAAAACTGTAGACCGGATTTTAATGAAACTTGGCACACGTCGGGGTTACCCTGTTCGACCCTTTAGAGTTACTGCCCCTGACTGTTTAAGCCATATACATACAGAGTGATATTCCTTTCTGCGCTATTTCTTGAAAACTATAGACTGGATTTTAATGAAACTTGGCACAGAGCTTCACTACAAATAGGACATGCGCATATCGTCGGGGTTACCTTGTTCGGCCGTGAATTTAAGAGTTACTGCCCCTGACTGTTTAAGCCATATACATACAGAGTGATATTCCTTTCTGCGCTATTTCTTGAAAACTATAGACCGAAATTTCAATGAAACTTGGCACACAGCTTCACATCAATGAGCACATGCGCATATCGTCGGGGTAACCCGGTTTGACCGTCCAATTAGGAGTTACTGCCCCTGACTGTTTAAGCGCTATTTCTTGAAAACTGTAGACTGGATTGTAATGAAACTTGGCACACAGCTTCATTACAAAGAGGACATGTGTATATCGTCAGGGTTACCCGGTTCGACCGCCGAATTTAGAGTTACTGTCCCCTGACTGTTTAAGCCCTATACATACATTGTGATATTCGTTTCCGCGCTATTTCTTGAAAACTATAGGTTGATGTAGATAAAAGATAACCTGTACCTAAGTTTGATATTAACTTCATTGACAATGAAAATTTGTTCGGCGGGGGATATCAATTCAACGAATTTGCTTGTTACTCTTTGATTCTATGCAAAAGGGTTGAGACCGGGCAAAGCCCAAATATGACCCAAGAGTTTTGATATGAACAAACCTGGTAGAGGTCCACTAGTTGATGCTATAAACCAAAAAAGCTGTCTGTCTTCAGGTTTCAGAGAAGAAAATGTTTGATGATTTTCCTATTAACACCCTTTTTAGTACGGGTAAAGAGAAAGTAAAGGGTAGATTTCATTTATTTGAACAACTTTGGTAGAGCTTGACCCAAGGACAATCCCTACCAAGTTTTACCAAGATTGGCCCACTGGTTTGAGAAAAGGAGATATTTAAAGAAATTGTGGACGATACGATCACAATAGCTCACCTTGAGCACTTCGTGCTTAGGTGAGCTAAAAAGTTGGTACATAATTATTCTAAGACAAAACTCAAAAAAAAAGGATAACTAAATTTCTTTATGTTTTATTATCGGTCAGTATTGAATTTGGTATTGATTGAAAATACTTAAGTCACTTTAGGCTATTTAATCTTTTTTAATAGACAGAAGCTGTCATTTTTGTCAATATATGCATAGACTGAAGATTTGTTCTAGACTAAAGATTACATTAATATCCGGAAGGACTGGAGTGCAACGTCTCCATCAATTTCAGAATGATGCTCACTGACGTCACTATTATAAATGTAAACATTTTTTGAACTCGAATTTTCTGCGGTGGAAGAGGTTGCATTTTAAACTGCTTTTTGGTGAATAATTATAGAAATGCCTGCTAGAGTTTATATATTTATTTCGTAGTCGTTTTCTTAAAGGTAGGTCGATTGTATTGTGCGATTTGTAGTTAAAATTAAAAAAATGTCCCAGAATGGGACTTAATACCCCCGCAAGTGCTTTGATAGAATGTGATATTTTACAGGAGAGGCAAAAAATGATTCAAATGTAATGATTGCTCTTGAGGGATTTGAGGCTTCAAAATTGTGTCTTGCAAAAATTCAACATGTGATAATTTTTTGTATAAAGTTTTAAAGCTATTTAAAGAAACGTGAATCATTAGTTTATGCGTATGAAAAGAAAAAAATCAGAAGTTCAAGGGCTGATACTTCTTGAACCAGGAGTTGGAGCTTAAAATTGCTTCTTGCTGAACTTCAACATGTGATAAATAATTGTATAAAATTTCGAAGCTTTTGAAGGAATCCCAAAGGAGGAGTTCGCGTCACAAAATTACTAGTATAAGTGAGAAAAGAAAAAAAATGTCTTAAGTTCAAGGTTAGCTAATTCTTAAACCAGGAAGAGTTGGGACCTCAAAATAGCGTCTTGCAAAACTTCAACATGTGATAAATCATTGTATAAAATTTCAAAGCTTTTGAAGGAACACTGAAGGAGTAGTTTGCGACACAAAATTTCAAGTATAAATGTCCAAAGTCGCACGGACAGACGCACGGACAGACAGTCAGACAGGCTGATTCCAGTATACCCCCGAAAACATTCGTTTTGCGGGGTTTAAAAACCTTCTTGGAAGTAATTATTGATAACCAGTCTGATTCTTGTTGTTGAAGTTGTTGCAAAAATTTTGACTGTGTCTCGATTCACCTATTTGGGGCATAGGAATTTGAGTGACCGGAAGGAGATAAACGGACGCGGCCTCGCATAGGAGCTTTTTATGGGGAAAACAAAATTGACGTTTTGAGTTGAACGGTATAGGAGTTCTGATTTTACTGTTTGTAATTTAACTTCAATTTTCTAAATATACCCGTTAGCTTTAGGCGGTCTTCAGAAGGTCCGAAGACTTACCTGAAGTTTGGTGGAAGTGAACGATACAAGAGGACCATGATGGTCCTAAATCCTACATCGCTCACCTTCGTTTCTTGTCTCATTTAATAAATCAAATTTTCTTACAAATTCATTATTGTTCTTTTATGATTTAAAGCCTCAAAGACTTGTTAACAAGAAAATTGTCATTAAGGCCCATTTTCCCGTAATATGGCAAGGATCCTTCCTGATTTCAAAAGGGTCCATTCTTGTGACCTGACAAGCTTTCTGACCAAGATTCATGAAAATGGGGCCATATTCGTGGCCACTAGAGTGAAAACAAGAAAATTGTCATTAAGGCCCATTTTCCCGTAATATGGCAAGGATCCTTCCTGATTTCAAAAGGGTCCATTCTTGTGACCTGACAAGCTTTCTGACCAAGATTCATGAAAATGGGGCCATATTCGTGGCCACTAGAGTGAAAACAAGAAACTTGTCATTAAGACCCCTTGTCCTGTGATATGGCCCAGATCCTTTACCAATTCAAAAGGGTTCATCCTTGTGCCTGACAAACATACTGACCAAGGCCTAAATGACTGTAAACAAGAAAATTGTCATTTTGCCGTGATATGGCACGTATCATTCCCTTTTTCAATAGGGTTCATCCTGTACATTCTGGCCATGTTTCATGAAGATAGGACCATATAGGATCAGATAGGCCACTAGAGCGTTAGCAAGAAAATTGGCATAAGCCCTCTTGTCCTGTGATAAGGCACAGGTCTATCCCATTTTATCGGTGAAGTTAAATTCAAATACAAAGTATTCATATATATAACTATAGGTAATATAATGATACACGAAAATAAATCTACCTAAGATTTTGTGAGGAAGAGTTTATGCATTGCCGTTCAAAGGTAACAGAGGTTCTGGACGGTGAGTGCGTTGACAAGCTAGTAAGTGCTCTTCAAATAAACTCAGACACTGATTAAACGAGCTGTTTACAAATTATCGACCAGCAAGCTAGGGCTCATAAAAAACTCAGATGCAGAGGCGACAAGCTGTAAACAAATTTTTAGAAACAGATGGTGACTTGGATGAACCGTTGGCCGACAGTCCCTTTGGAATAGCTGACAACATCAGAGAAGAGGACGCTGAGGGCCCTAAATCGCTCACCTGATATTTCAAGTAATTTATCATTAAGACTCCTATTCCTTTAATATGGCACGAACCTTCCCATTTTCAACAGAGTTCATTCTTGTGACCTGGCAAACATTTTGATCAAGTTTCAAGAAGATTGGACTATATTTGTAGCCTTTGGAGCTCTTATGAGAAAATTATCTTTAAGGCCCTTTTCCTGTGATATGGCACAGATCCTTCCCATTTTTAAAAGAGTTCATCCGCATGACCTAACAAACATTCTGACAAAGTTTCATGATGATTGGACCATATTTGTTGCTCCTAGAGTGTAAACAAAAATAGTGTCTTTAAGGCCCCTTTTCCCGTGGTATGGCACAAATCCTTTCCATTTTTAAAAGACTTTTTCCTAATGACTTAAACATTCTGACCAAGTGTCATGAAGAATGGACCATATTTGTGGCTTCTAGAGTGTAAACAAGAAATTCGTTATAAAGGCCCCTTTTCCCATAATATAGCACAGATCCTTTCCATTTTAGCAATTTTCACAAGAGACCACCCAAGGAATATTTCTGCCAAATTTGGTTTATTTGACGCATAAGTTTAGGAGGATATGTCGTTTAAAGAAATAATTGACAAAATTGTCATTAAGACCTCTTTTCCCGTGGTATGGCACAAATCCTTCTCATTTTCAGTAGACTTCGTCCTCATGACCTAAAAACATTCTGACCAAGTCTCATGAAAATTGGACCATATTTGTGGCTTCTAGAGTGTAAACAAGAAATTTGTCATTAAGACCCCTTTTCCCGTGATATGGCACGGATACATTCCAATTTAGCAACTTTTACAAGGGACCACCAGAGAATATTTCTGCCAAGTTTGGTTGATTTTGACTCATAAGTTTAGGAGGAGATGTCGTTTAAAGAAATTGTTGACAAAATTGTCATTAAGACCACTCTTCCCGTGATATGGCATGGATCCTTCCCGTTTTCAATGGACTTCATCCTCATGACCTAACAAACATTCTAACCAAGTTTCATGAAAATTGGACCCTATTTGTGGCTTCAAGAGTGTAAACAAGAAATTTGTCAATATGCCCCTTTTCCCGTGATATGGCACGGATCCTTTCCATTTGAGCAATTTTACAAGGGACCACCCAAGGAATATTACTGCCAAGTTTGGTTGATTTTGACCAATCAGTTTAGGAGGAGATGTCGTTTAAGGAAAGAGTTGTCGCCGTGACGGACAGACGGACGCCGGACAACGATCTATCACAATATCTCCCTTGAGCACTTCGTGCTCAGGTGAGCTAACAAGAAATTGCGAAGCAGGTACAGGATGAACTTTCCAAATACGTAGTTTAGTCGGAAAACGTAGTTTGTATGACCTAAAATAAAAGTGGGGAAATGATCTCAAACCTGACAGATAAAATCGGTGAATTCATGGTGGAAAGAACTTGCAGAGATGAGAACCAAGCAATTTCTATGAATAAAAGAATTGACACGAAAGAGGATACTGCTCTCATCCTCTCTATACAGTTTCAAAGTTTTTAGAAACATTAGCTCAATCCAAACCTAGTCAGGCCTCGGACTCCAAATGTGAAAGTCTTCAGCATAAGGTAGATATCTTTGAATCTGAAAAAGCAAAACATACTGAAGATTCAAATAAACAAAAAGAAGCTAGGTAAATAAAGTGAAGGACATTGAAATTTAATTTTATGCAAGTCAATGTGAAAACGCAAGAACATCTGAGCAATTAATTGAAGTTCGGCAAAGAGTGTCTGACTAATAATCCAAGTTGATGAAAACAGAAAACCTTGTAGAACATGAATCTTCTGTCATTTCCGAATTGGAAAACAACAACAACAAAAAGATGAGGAGTTAGGTCTGTGATCTTGAAGTGGAAAATAATGTCTTATCTTCTAAAATCGAAGAAAGTAGATCTCTCAGTCCAGTCACACAAACACAACCCCTAGACTGATTTTACTCCACGACCCAATATGTAAACATATCGATTTAAGTTTCTTTACATACTCGTCAGATGAAGCAGGCAAAGAAAGAAAAAATAGATGTTCAACCATAACTTCAGATATAGAAACATGAGAGACAATGTGATCGCGTGACAGTCCATATCGGGAAAAATGATTTGAGAAAAAGTGTCAACAGTGTCAGTCAGGTGTTTGTAAAGTAGAAAGAAATTATCAGTGAAATAAGGATGAAATCCTCAATAATTACCCTATCCTTATTGGTTTCATGTAATGAACAACCCCTTTTTCATTAGCAATATGGCTTTCAATAATTTGAATAAATAACAATTTTTCAAAACAAGGGCCTAAGATTGACTTTCTATTTGAAGATCATATTCATCTGAACAAACAAGGTACAAAAGTACATTGCATTGTGTTTGGTTTCTCAAAGTCAAGAAACCGTGATAACTAGGGAAGATACCCAATACCTCTAGAGACAATTCTTTGGTGAGAAATCCCAGTACTCCTAGACATTCAGCGGATAGGCCTTTAATCGAGGAAGAGGGCAATATAGACAAGGGAATAGGGAATGAATGAATGAATATTGATTTATGGCCCGTCGACTCCCAACGTTATGTTGGTCACAAATGAGTCTGTATCAACCATAAATAATCCAACGCGAGCACGAAGGCACATGGACTCCCCTCAGATCAGGAGACCGACCCATGTGAGAGTCAACCCGACCGGAAAATTCACGCTCAAGAACATTCAAAGTTAAAAGTGGAACTCAAGATAGCAACGTTTTAAAACAAATCGATGTAAACAATTAAAAATGAAAACAATATTTTCAAAAAACAAGGGAAACAATAATCTAAATCGATAAAGGAAACGGTATAACTCAAAGGAAACACTTTGAAAACTAAGATGAAAAAACGGTCAATATAATCTAAAATTAGATTTTACTATACAAATTAATTGACTTAAGAACGTCAAATATTAGTTCTAATTTTACAGACTCGAACAGCTGCCTCATACAATCAACTTTAAAATATCTGTCTCTGATAAAAGAAGAATCAATACAATAAAAAAAATAATGTTTGACAGTAAGAGGAGAATTACATGGAATGCACATTGGCATCTCTTCTCCCTTTAAAAGGTAATCATGCGTGAACTGATTATGACCAATGCGTAATCGAGTCAAAAGCAGCTCTTCGCGACGGCATCTTGAATAAAACTATGAATTAGGGGTTTAAAATCAGTAAAAGATACTTCAAATGGTAAAATTTCAACTGATTATACCTCCTTGGTAGCTTTATCTGCTCGCGTTTTCGTAACATAAGGTTTTTTAGCGGCTATTTAAATACGCGTATTGTTACTGCCCGCGAAACAAAAGACGCTACGGTAAATTTGCATGTTAGAGCTTAATAAGCATATGTTGACCACAGGTGGAAAATTGAATTGTTTGAATGGAGTTTTAACGCCGCTTTCAACATTATTTCAGTTATATCCAAGGCTGGAGCACCTAACAATGGTTTCCTGGTATTTCTATCACCAGTACAATCACCACATCCTTTCCTAGCCTCCAGCTACTATCTCACATAGGTCTTCGATTATCAATCCACTGGTGAGAGACAAATAGTCGGAAAGAATGAGTGTACACACATATTGTACGTAAATTTTACGGCTGACTGCGTTGATGCATAACTACGGCCAACCATGTTAATTATCGTAAATGTGACCAAGCCTGAAAGGTAGCAATAATAACAGACTAGAATAATAATGATGAAATAGATGTCGCCATACCCACAACATCCAAAACAATTTACATACTAAAAGCAAAATATCGAAAATAAAATTATGTTTTATGTATATATTATTAACTATCCCTTTCAACTTGGGGTGTGTAATTTGTAAAGACAAAAAAAATCAATTTCTAGCTCTTGTATCAATTAATTAATCGTTAATCATTCTACATCTTACAAGAGATTTCTAAATACGATAAATTACATCCTAAATAGTCCGAATTTTGAAATCAACATTTTTCTCTGAGATTATTCATGATTAGATATCAAATTCACACTTGGCATTGATAGATTTACATGGTTTACATATTCACACATGAATAAAGCCTATTTTACCGTAAAATGTCAATTATGCCCTAAATATGAATTATTTGAAAACAATTATTAATCATAACGTAGATTAAACGTCGTTAATACCACCATTAAAAAAATATGTTACACACATAAATCTTTTTGTACCCGAGTTCTGATATGTTGCAAATTTGAGCAAGAATATTTGATCTATGAGATTCAATATTGAAATAAGGTTTTAAATATACGCAATTGAACACGATTGCTGTGTTCAATGTGGCCTCCTATCCTGAGAATGAGTATATTGGTGGGGGGGGGGGGGCATTTTTGATGAAATGAAAAGCCGTTTAGCCCATATTATCAAGTAAAGTTTAGTTTTTTATTATTTCAAACTGATCAAAATTTAGAATAATCTGAAATATCCTAAGGATCATTTCTATAAAGTTTGGTTAAATTCTGAGCAATGATTCCAGAGAAGAAGACTTATTTTTCGATATTTCATCATTCGGGTCCATGTCAGAATTACAAATTTGGTTGATCTTTAAAACCAGAAGTTTCAGAAAAAAGTTTTTTATATTTCACCTTTCGGAGAGAATGTGAAAGAGCATGTCCTGAGGATCATTTCTGTAAAGTTTGGTTGAATTCTGACCAGTAGTTTGAAAGGAAAAGGTTTTTTAATATTTCACCATTCGGGGCCCATTGTTTGAAGACACGTCGGCCAAAAACGCCCATATTATCAACCCAAATTTAATTCAACAAAGGAATCTGAAAGATCATGTCCTCGGGATCATTTCTGTAAAGTTTGGCTGAAATCTGACCAGTAATTTCAAATGAGAATATTTTTTTTCTATATTTGACCAGTGTGGCCCATTTTTTGGTGAATCTATAACCGGTAGTGCCCAAGTTATCAACTCGATCAGAATTTAACGAAGGAAACTGAGAGAGCATGTCCGAAGGATCATTACCGTGAAATTTGGCGAATTTCTGTCCAGTAGTTTCAGAGAAGAATATGTTTGAATAAAAAGTTTATCCACGGACGGTGTATGTGCTCTAGGTGTGACTTACTTACTCCTGTGAGTACAGGGTTTGTCTATGTGCTTCACTCAAGGCCTTTGAAATGATTATACTTAATTTATAAACAATAGCTTTCCCCTCTTAGAATACCGCTTTGTTAAAGAGTTGAAGCAGGCTTCTATGGACATGCATGTATGCTTAGTTAGCAATATGATGGATATGTTTTGCTTTACTAATTTAAACTAAAACCAGATATGCCTTTTAAATATAGTCAATAATATCTTTTGATAGCTCATGTTTCATCAATTGAAAGGGCAAATGCTTGAGTAAAACTTCCTGAAATATGCTTGATTAAATTAAAAATACCTCTGGAGAAATGGGGTTTACACACATGTAAAACTTTATTATAAAAAAAATCCCCTATGATTATGGTTGATTTTTGTTTTTGCCTGATGATATCTATAGTAGATATTTGTTAAGATGGTATCGAAATCCTTAACAAAAACCGTACGGCTAGTCACTTCCATTTTATTTGATAAATCTTCGTTTTATATATAACATACAACAACAAAATTGAGCATTGAGCGATTCAGAATTATCTTTTATCTTATAACTATACAAATACATGTATCTGTGAGATAACATCCCGTATGATATTTTTTATGATACTACATAGTTATTTTAGAACAATGAAATATTGAAATTATTTTTAGAAACTTGCATTGCAGTTAGAAACAATGACGAAAACAAGACAAATCGAGGTTTTAAGATAAGTATAATACATACAAGTGTATTGTATGAAAAAAAATCTAATGTGGTTGAGAGAATTGATAATTGTCTCGGCAGAGTATCGACAATTATCACTGCTCCCAACCTCGTCAGATATTTTTGTTTTCATACAAAACACTACGTACGTGTTTTACATATAAACATGTTCACATGAGAGTTAAAAATTCCAATGAGACGAAAGCAAAAGCATTCAGCAGTCAAAGGCAAGTTCAATAAGAGTCAAGCAAAATTTGAAAATTTAATGATCATTTTAGACAATTTTATATAGGAAACATCAATATAGGAAAAAGGAAAGATCAATTCATTTTTCATTCAGTGAACAATAAAAGCTATATTTCTCACAAGTGGCAAAGTTAGGAGAAAAAAATACAAATTTTGTTGTTCACAAAAACGAAGGGCTTTACGAAAATTATGGTAAATGATGATACTATATTTTGTTTTTCTTCAATACAAAAACAATACAAGAAAACCGATCAAGTATAATGGCGTAGTATTATATAAATTGATCTGTAAGTCTTCACATACCAATCAGAGACTTAAAATACATGGTCGATGAAATCACTGAACGATTGGAACGCTTCTAAACTTGGAGCCACTGCGATCAATTCCGGAGCGTTATAAATGATTTTGGAGCGTTTTGATTGAGTAGGTTTGGATATCCACGAATGAAGCCCTGCGATAGTGATTCAAAATGATTTTGTTTGTTTGTTTGAATGGGTTTTACGCCGCTTTCAACAATTTCGCAGTTATATCGCTACGGCCGGAGCACCTAACAATGGATTCCTGGTATTTCTTTCACGTGTACTACCATTACACTCTTTCCTAGCCTCCGACTACTATCTCACATAGGATTGCGATTATCTACCCATTGGTGAGAGACAAACGTCGGAAAGGAGATTTGCCGCCACCGGGATCGAACCCAAGACTTCCAGATTGGAAGTCTTATGCCTAACCAACTGCGCTATGTTGGCGGCTTGATTCAAAATGATTGATTAGGGTCAATTTCAGATGTTCTGAATAACAGTAAGATTCGATCATCGTACGGGTTTACGGGTAGTGGGTACCTTGCGACTCGTCGAACAAAAGATTGGTGAAATTAGCCTACAGACCATAGTCAAAACTCAAATGACAAAAAAGTAGGTAATAATAATGATAAAAAAATAATAATATATGAAACAAACACCAAAAAACAAAATAGTAAATAGATCTTAAATTATACGTGTAGGTATGAAAACTGCCTAGAATTAAGAGTGACGGGTTTTATTTCATATTAAATAAGCATTTCTAGTAAACGCTTACTCATTGGTGAATTGAATAAACGTATATTTTAGAAAAGAATCGGTATATATGGCTAATTTAGCAGCATTTACCTCCAAAAGACTCTGTTAAGCTATCAATGTTCGCTTAAAGCTGTAACGGCGCGCCTCTTTGCCAGACAACGTTCCGACGTCGTGTAGCAACAACAATGACGTCAAGCTGGCGGGAGATTATCAGTTTCGTTTCACAACAATTTCCATCAATTTTAAAACAAACAGAGTTATGTTCCTTGATTTTGGAATGTATCGCCGCGGTGCATCATTTACGCGCGTATGCCTCTAATGAACGTGGGACAGATTTTTTGGAGAAATAGCCGAGATGGATATATCGCCGAGCCCATCTTTCGGACGACATCGTCATATTTTGTGTTCCACATGATTGACGGCTACCCAGCAACCGCTCATATAGGACAATTGTCGTCTGCGAAACATTGTGTACTTAAAGATTTTGTTTTAATTTTCTACTAATTTTGCATTAAATTTGATTTACTATCGATTATTGCGGAAAAGAATTCCCGAGAAACGAGAAGAGGATGCTTTGCCTGGTTTGGTCGAGTTAAGAAATCAGTCAACGAAAGGGTGGTATTCATATACGTGTGACGGAATTAAATATATGACGAAAGAGATTCAATTAAAAGTACAGAACAAATAAAAGCTAAATCGTTAGGTTTTTTCAAACTCTAGTTCCAAAGGTTTGGTCACACTTTGAAAAAACGCACAATGATATCATTTTTTTTATTCAGAAATTAATTCTCCGTTGATAACTCACGAAAATGGTTTTTACGAGTTGGAAATAATTAACTTTTATTTAAGTTGAAACTATGCGAATCTTACACTCACTGCGATATCGATATTCATTTGACGGAAATATCTTGTGTTTTTTCCAATCTTCCGTTTTTAAAGTCTGGTAAGAAATATCTATGTAAGATGAAAAATACATATTTGACTGAACCTGCAGTTGGCAAGAGTTAGAAACTCATTGAGAAAAAGGTTGACAAGGGAGGACCGATTGGGGAAACCTTTGACCCCAGATGACCTTGAAAATGAAACAGGGTCACCAGATTTGATTATAACTAGAGTGCTAGTTAATCCAATGACACCAACATCGCAAGGAAATACACCATTCTTTGTTGCAAAAGATTAAGGTAAATTGACATTATTTAGCTTAATCACATTTCCTGCTAACTTTTGCGATTTAAATGAACCTGCGAACGAAACAAGGTCACCAGATTTAATCATAGCTAGAGTGCTTGTAAATTCAAGGACACGTAACACCACCAGGTATCATAAAAATGTATAACGGAAAATCTAGCTTGTTACCTACCTTGGTTTCCTTCTTTTTTTTAAAACAGATGTAAAACAATCGTTACGTGTACGGTAATTTGACTCGCAACTATGGCAAAAAACTGAGAGAAAAATTAAATTTGGAATTATTTAACATGTGGTCTAGCATTATCCTATCATGAAGAAATATAACCTAAACTTTTTTTTCTATTTACTGCGTGCCATGGCTACGTTTATGAAAACTGAAAAGGACATTTGTTTTTCGTTAACCATTTTTATCTAACCTCATCTTGCTGAATTCAAATTTTGTTTCAAACAAACCGATGACCATTCCAAATCAACCTTTCTCCAAAATTATCATGTAGAAAGCAATCAGTGTAAGCTAAGATCAGACTGCATGTTTACACCGGAGTGTTTTTACAGAAGCCCTACGTTCACGAGGAAAAAATGGTGCAAAAAGTTTTCCAAATATACTCCGCTTTGCACACAAGTCCACGTGCAAAGCGAGGTGTTATTGGATAGCTGTTTGCACTGTTTAAGGGCTGGACAAAGTCTTGAACAGCAAAAGAAGGATTAACTTTTCAATTTTTTTTCAGTGCAAGAATTTGTCCAAAATATCATTGCTGATGCGGAGGCAGAAGTTAACGGTAGATTTGTTACAGGAAACGTGAGAGAGGATACTTAATCTTTGACCTCCGACATTTGTCTTCCACCAATGGGTAGATAATCGTAAACCTATGTGGAATAGCAACTGGAGGCTAGGAAAGGGATGTGGTGGTAGTACTGGTGTGATAAATACCAGGAATCCATCGTTAGGTGCTCCAGTCGTCGCGAGAGATTGTTGAAAGCGACGTAAAACCCCAATTCAAATCAAATCCAGTGTGTTATCCAGTAAGTGGATTTTGTGTTCATTATTTGATTTGGTTGTTTGTTTGTTAGTACCTTATTCAGTAAATGACTTGAAACAGCAACCATAAGAGAGGATACTTTGACCTCCAGTGTGTTATCCAGTGAGTGTATTTTGTGTTATTGATTTGATTAGATTTGATTTAACTTTGTTTGTACTTTTATGTACTCATACTTAAATACTTTGCATGATGACCGTAAAAGACAATAAATCCAAAGACTATAGAATTTTTAAATCCCCACATGAAAAAGAAACATATCTGTTTGTCAACAATTGGGCCAAAAAAAATGAAATTTTTACTTTGGCAAAGCTACAAATAAGCTCTCATGATCTTCTACATTGAAAAGGGCAGGCACACCAGGACCCCGTTGATTGACCGTAGGTTCAACTTGTGCAATTTGTGTGTCAAGAATAAGAGGAATTTTGTAATTCAGTGCGTTTCACTTTCGACTCATAAAACTACTACGGTTTTACGGGTGGTGGATACCTTGTGACTCGTCGAACAAAAGATTGGTGAATTGAATCAAATAGTCCCATCATTCGATCTCAAAACGACTGAATAAAAGTGTGCTTTTAAAATGGAATCTAACGATTATGACATTGCTAGTACATGTATTTAAACATTTGATAGAGAAACGTTAATAAATAGCATTAGTATCATCTAAAGATATTATTTGGCTTTTTGTTATAGATATTGACATCTCTTAAACTTTGACGCCATCCCTCCGTAGGCACACCCTTTCTTTTATCCTTTAGATAGAGTACTGGTGCCCCACAGACTTCCTGTTTGTGTGGTTCCTTTACTCTATATTAACTGACAAAGCCTGGAAGTTGAAGGGTGTCAATGAAATCAATACCGCCATGATAGTTTTTATTATGAATTAACTAGGGAAATTTGCTAGACGTCATAAATCATTGGATAGTGTACCTATATGTTATATGAGCTTGTCTGTATGTTCTTGTTGTTACCATCAAATTATAAGCATTTCAATGGTGACAGATCTCTGACTGGACTCTTATAACGTATCTGATATGTATCTAAGATGGAGACGCTTTCGAGCACTTTGCTGTCTTTTTTCGGGACGAGAAGTCACGTGTTTTCAATGAAATAACCAGAAACATCTTTGAAAAAAAAAGGAATAAACTAATATTAGTAGACAATTCCACAGGGAATACTTAAAACATTGCTTGTAAACAAGAGCTCCGTAGGCGTATTTACAACAGAAGGGTCTGGTCATAAACCTTGGCTTGTCAGTAACCTGAGCTTGAATGATAGCTAAAAATGCAAACAGACCATAAAATAGTATGACCCTTTGGATGTATATGAAAACTTGTCATATGCACAACAATACACCAATTAGTGTCATTTTGGTAACTTTCAGTTCATTCGAAATCAAAGATTCAGAGGATTTACAAACAAAAGAAATATAGTGAATTTCAATCAATTCAAGGGCAGATAATACAATAAAGACCCAAGCAAAGTCTAGTGCTCAATTAGGTATAAGAGATATAATGGGTCATTCGTAAAAAAAATTGCCCACACACACGCAGAAAACTGTAAATCTAAGCTATATTGTGAAGTAAATCTCAGATAAAAGGAACAACTTAACATATAAAAAATAATTTTAATTCTGAGCACAATGAGACATCCTACAAAGTTATTGTAGCAAATTTCAGTTCATTTCCAGTAAAAATGTGGGATATAGTTAGCTCACAACAAATGCTGTTTTTCGTTCAATTTAAGGGCAGATAACTCAAGATAACTTAATTGACCAAATGATGACTGGAGCGATTTGAATTTCAAAAGTCTGATGAACAACTATACATCATAGGTAGTTATTGTACCAATCTTTACTCATTCCCATTGACAGTTTAGGAGTTGTACAAAAAACAGTGGCTTTCAACCTATTCAAGATGATTAAATAAGTACAGCGCAGATAATTCAGAAACTACTTGACATAAAAATTAAATATCAGTCCTTAGCATAACTGGTCGTCCTACAGAGTCATTTTTTCATGTTTCTGTTCATTCAAATTTAAGATGTAGGAGAAAGTGAACTCTCAAGAAATTTTGTTTTTCGTTAAAGTTATGGGTAGGTATTTCAAGATAACTAAAGAATGACTGAAGCAATTTGAATCTAAAAGGTGATATGCACAAGTAGACATCATATGGAGAAAAAGTGCCAAGTTTCAATTTATTTCCATTGAATGTTTAGATGGGGTTGCGCAATCACAAAAAAAAAACACAATGGTATTCGCGCAACTCAAGGGTAAATAATTCCTTATTACTCAAAAATGACAGCAACGATTTGAATTTCAATGGTCTTATGCACAACTAGACATCATAGGGAGTAATCGTGCCAAGTTCACCTTATTCCCATTGATAGTTTAGGAGAAATTGCGCACACAAACAAAAGTGCTAAAAGATGGACGGCCGGTGACAGGGGCATTAACATAACCCATTGGGCGTATAAAAAAGAAGTGTTTAATATAGTAAATAAAATTAGAAAAACATCGAAAATAAAAAATAAAAAGAAATGGGTCTCCAGAGCAGATTACCTTTGTATTTTATAAAGTTTGTGATTTCCGAACACCTTTCAAGGACAAAGGAGCTAATTTTCTTACATTTGAACTTTAACTCTGATATTGGAGCTATCTTATTATGTCTTTCAAATAGCACATCTACTCACGATGGAGATCAGTTGTCATTGAAATATATTATTATAGAAGTTAATGTCTGGATATTTTTACGGGGTCAGACAGAAAAAAAACGGACAAACCACATCTCTTAATCGCTGTTTAAGCTATGTCATCCTTACCACAAGCGGGCTCGATAACAAGAGGCCCAAGAGGGCAAGTATCACTCCACTGGCTTAATTATCGCAAGATTTGTAAGAGAGATATCGAAAATAGAAGGTAATGAAAGTCACTAGCATTCAGAAGAAATTCTGACTTTTTCAAAATTGAAACTGAGCTGCCACACCCATACGTATGGGCCATGAAAAGATTGCAAACGATTTTTTAAAAGGGTCACCCAAGGAACATTTTAGGATCCGGTGGTTCAGGAGATATGGTTCAAAGATTTTGGGCTCAAATAAGCCCCGCCCTACCAAGCCAATATCAATTGTTCAATCTAAGTTTCGCGAAGAATTTTTGAAAAAGGGTCACACATAGAACATGCTGGTGAAGTTTGATTAAAATCGGCCCAGTGGTTCAGGAGTAGATGTCGTTCAAAGATTGCGGGCTCAAAATAAGCCCCGCCCTGCCAAGCCAATATTTATGGGTCAATCAAAGTTTCGCGAACATTTTTTTGAAAAAAAGGTCATACATAGAACATTCTGGTGAAGTTTGATTAAAATCGGCCCATTGGTTCAGGAGGAGATTTCGTTCATAGAGTTCGGACTCAAAATAAGCTCAATCCTACTACGCCCATATATATTGGCCAATTCAAATTTCTTGAACAATTTTAGAAGAGAGTCACCCAAGGAACATTCTGGAAAAGTTTCATTGAAATTGACGACATAGTTCAGAGGAGATGTTAAATGATTTCAAATAAGCCCCACCCTGCCGCGCCCATATTTGGGGGTCAATCCAAATGCCTTATTCAACTTTAGTAGAGGGTCACACAAGGAACAATCTGGTAAAGTTTCATTGGAACCGGTCCAATGGTTGAGAAAAAGATGTTGTTCAAAGATTTCGGGCTCAATAAGCCCAACCCTCCACGCCCATACTTGGGTCAATCCAAATTTCTTGAACAACTTTAGTAGAGGGTCACATCTTTCACGAATAAAAAAAAATCATGATTTGCCAAAAAGCACTCAAACGTTGTGAAAGATAAACAGTACTGTCGAAAAAATCGAACCTACGGCCTCAACGTCTAAAGGTAATTAACTACAAGAAAATCCGTTTGAAAGTCGGCCTCTGTTTGGTCGTCCGTCTCGGCCTTTACTAAAGTTAAGAACAACAAATTTTTACTTGTATTATAACTTTGTACGAGGGATGATCCAGAAGTTCGGAGAATAGGCTAATAACTGTCGCATTTCTAGCTTGTTCAGTATATATTTTGGTCGATTTGCAGTTAAGTAACTACGGAGTACATTAATGTTATAATTTTTTCGGAATTATCTTTAGCGGTCTTAGAATACGTTACCATAGAAACCTATGTATGCTAAGGTGGGGGAGCGTGAAAAAATATTGAAAATCTGTTAAATAAATCAAATTTTCTCTAAGTTGTCTGAAACTTTAGGTAGAATTCCTTGGTTTAATTAAAAAGGAAGCAAAGAGAATTTTTTTTTCTTAAAGCTATTGTGACACATTTAACGGGCACAGAATATATTTAATAATTTTTGATACGAGAAAAATGTGACGACGTCAACACCTAAATATGAATGCCTTTTGATTTTCGAATTTTGACTTGATCTATCCTATTCATTAATCTAAACAGTTCAGATGAGTTGGAAACATGATAAGAGTGTGCAGAAGAGAACTTTTCCTAAAGCTATCCCGGATATTCGAAAAAAGAACCAAAAAGGAATATTCCAATTGGTTCTCAATATTTTCCAAAAATAAATGTCCTACATTTGGCTTTACAAATGATACCATGAATACAGAATTTTTAAACAAATTTGATTCAAATTGATTGATTGATTGAATGGAGTTTTACCTCGCTTTCATCATTATTTCAGTTATATCGCGGCGGCTGGAGCACCTAACAATGGCCTAATTTCTCATATTCAGGGGCAGATAACTCCAAAATTAATAAATTGATTTCCGCGAAAAAAACCTTCGGGCAATGGTTTTGTATTTTCTTTGCAATCAATAAAAGAAATTTGATATTCAAGGCTATTTGTAAACGTTTTGTGCAAACCCGCACAGTCGGTAGGAAATAAAACAAAGAAATTCCCTTAAGACAAAAACGGGGAGATAATCACAATGAAAAATATGATATGTTAAAATAAATTCCGTATATCAACTAAGGAATAGTTAATTGTAGTATTGTGTGGCAGCCTCAAACTCAAAAGTAAATAATTTGGGCGATGAAAAAGTTTTAAAATGAAACTCAAGTTCGTAGTAAATTACCCCACCCACTTTTAACACAGCGCACAGCTAGAACCAATAAGTTTGAGATGCCAATATTTTGTCTGTACACGCAGATTATGTCATAGTACGTATGGCAAAAGTTTAAAAGAAATCTATTCTAGCCACGAAAAGGCCCTTATGGAGATCTGTCCTTTACTAACGTCCTCTCTTAATAAGATTAGTCATGAAGGGAAAAGGCTGTTTTTCCGCAAATATTACTTTTTTTCCTCTTGGAAATGGCAATAAAAATCATTTTCTATCGTATACAAGAGGATTTTTACATAAACATGAGGACCATGATGGTCCTTTTTCGCTCGCCTAAGTAACAACTCATGTTATAACAGTGTTATAAATACGCGAGATTGTTTATATGTACATTTAGATGGTTTTGAAAGAAACAGATTTTAATTTCGTCCTGCCGCAATTTGATTTTTTTTTTCAAATTTTCGTAAGTTTTTAACCTTTTTGTTTTTATGGCTACCAGACTTATTCATGGAATTAAATTTTTTAAAAAAATTCTACAATTTTCGTCCAATTTTGTGAATAATCGGATAATTATTAATTGTCATTTACGACTATCTCACGGAATTTATTGACTGTTCTTCGGATGTTTACTTCTGTGACCTTTCGATGACAGTTGACATTCCGAATTCGTGTTGTGGAATTTTCTGCAAGGCGTTTCTACGCCTGAAAAAAAGTTAGGCTGATCGACGAAAGAGAAAAACAAAGTGTACTACCGTGAAAAAAATCGGACTAAGGTTACTGAATCGTGGCTTTCATGTTCATTTTAGTATATATTTTTTCCAGGATGAAACTGACAAAAATGACTGGAGGGCAAGGCTCAAAGATAGCAACCTTACAGACCTAATGGTGGTCAACATGGTATCTGAGGAGATTGGTGTTTTTGACCCTAAACCAGCTGTATATCTATGGTCATCAGCTGCCAGCCGGAGACCCTATTTCAACGACCCAGTCAAACACAAGGTAAATTACTTAATGACCCTTAATTTCATTAGTTCATGAAAGGTTATGGACCATAAATGTGGAGTTGATAGGATGGAGCTAATTTTCAATTTGATATCTTCCCAATCTAATTTCAATGAAGAGTGGTAGGAATGTGCCGTTAAAGAGCCTTTACCAAAGTTATTTAGAAACAGTTGTTTGTTTAAAAAAGTTCACTTATTTCAATCACATTGGTTTTGGTAATAAGATGGGTAAAGGGTATGCGGGTTAACGGTGATTGAGTTTATTGGTGGAACAGGGGCTAGACTATGTAAATCTGGTCTTCAAGATGTTGTCGGTGAAAGTAAGCTTTGTATCAATATATCACTTTTTAAACAAGTAAATGCAAAGATATGTTATTGTTGTTAAAGTTTCATTTGAAGGTTAATCTGAATAGGTAAATTTTCTAGAGCATTGATCAAAGGGGGATAAAACGTCCAATAAAGTTATAAAAGTATAACTAATTATTACTTTCATATCCATAAACCCTATTCAACTAGTATAGAGACCCCTATCAAAGCCAAACTTTGTAGCAAAAAAAATGTTTTGAATTGCAAATTTTCGTTTTCTATTCATGGTTCTACATAATTGACACGTTTTATACGCCCGAAGGGTCGTATTATTATATCGTCTCCATCGTCTGTCTGTCTGTCCGTTAGCAAATTCGTGTCCAGTCCATAATTTTCAAACTTTAATGCCTATGGTCTTGAAACTTCACAGATGTATAGATCTCATAGCTAGGATGTGCAGAGCGCAAGAACCACAACTCTACCATTTGTATTTTTTGAGTAATTGCCCTTTGTTTATTTCAGTAAGCAAATCCGTGTCCGGTAAATAACTATGAAACTATAAGGCCTATGGTCTTGAAAATTCACAGGCGTATAGATCTCATAGCTGGGACGCGTAGAGCGTTAGAACCACAACTCTGCCATTTTAATCTTTGAGTAATTGCCCTTTGTTTATTTCAGTTAGCTTATTCGTGTCCGGTCCATAATTTTGAAACTATAAGGCCTATAGTCTTGAAACTTCACAGGTATATAGATCTCATAGCTGGGCGTGCAGAGCGCAAGAACCACAACTCTACCATTTGTAATTTTTGAGTTATTGCCCTTTGTTTGATTCAGTAAGCAAATTAGTGTCCGGTCCATACTTTTGAAACTATAAGGCCTGTAGTCTTGAAACTTCACAGGTGTATAGATCTTATAGCTAGGATGTGCCGAGCGCAAGAACCACAACTCTTCCATTTGTAATTTTGAGTTATTGGCCTTTGTTTGATTAAGTTCACAAATTCGTGTCCGGTCCATAACTATGAAACTATAAGGCCTATGGTCTTGAAACTTCACAGGTGTATAGATCTCATAGCTAGGACGCGCAGAGCGTTAGAACCACAACTCTACCATTTGTAATTTTTGAGTTATTGCCCTTTGTTTGATTCAGTTAGCAAATTCGTGTCCGGTCGATAACTTTCAAAATACAAGGACTACGATGTTGAAACTTCACATGTATGTATAAATACAATATACTATAGTGTTTGCTAGAAAATACTTTCTAAGGATCAATAAAAAGTTCAAAACATCACCCATTTATTTCTGAGTTTCGGGCGTATAATGCCACGCCCGGCGTGTTCTTGTTTGCAGTCTGCTAGGATTTATTAAAATTGAGATCAAAAGAGTCAGGGTGGTATGTGTGAAATAACATAATTCAATAATTTTGAGGTAAATAGCTGTGATTAATTTAGTGAATGTTGGCGACATTCTTTCCCTTCTATTTTGAAACATTTTTTAAAAGATATTGAGATATAAAATACAGTGGAGTGATACAGGTTATCACTGAGACCTGGTTTTATAAGAAGAAATATTTAAGGTTCTAAATTGACATCAGAGAACATAATAGATGTTGCTTTGCAACAAATAACCCACATTCATGATTTTAGCTAATTACATAAATATTGATGACCAAAATCAAATGTAGCGGCTTTTATCCATCTCGTTCAGAAGAAGAATTATAAAGAATTTCTATCTACGACCTCTTAGTCATATCCCTACCCCCATATACTCTTCCGCTGATTTTCCAAGATATCAAATTTTAGCCATATCCATAAATTTCTGACATCTCCTTACCTTTGACAAATAAAAAGGCTGTTGAAGTTCTGATTAAGAAGAGGTTTTTCAAGTGATTGATTGAATGGAGTTTTACGCCGCTTTCAACATTATTTCAGTAATATCGCGGCGGCTGGAGCACCTAACAATAGTTTTCTGGTATTACTCTCACCAGTACAACCACCACATCCTTTCCTAGCCTCCAGCTGCTATCTCACATAGGTCTACGATAATCAACCCATTGGTGAGAGACAAATAGTCGGAAAGAATGAGTGCCGCCGTCGGGGATCGAACCCGTGACTTCTGGATTGACAGTCCGACGCGATACCAACTGCGATATGACGGCGGCTAGGTTTTTCAAGATTTTTTAATTGGTGTCATTGGTCATATACTATTTCAGAGTGGCTCGAACCCAAAAATAAAGAAATTTTTCGCAAAATGTGAATTTCAATGTATCGTATCGCCAGTAAGTGACCATAATGTTGTGAGTAACATCAAGCTGAATGTGCTATTTTGTTATTCTCTAAAGAGGTTTAACCAGTACATTTTCGGTTTGATTCCCTAAGAGATGGATGTTAATTGGTGTCACAAACAGCCTGATTTGTTTCCATATAGTGGCATTGAAACCCTTAAACTAATATCAAACAATGAATACCAGTGGACTGACGGCCAATGACTTTCCGCAGAAAAAATAATATTCATATGCATTTAAACTTTTCCACTTTCGTAAGAAATCGACGGCTAGTTGTTGAATTCTCACCGACGACTCGTTGTCGCATTCTCATCGGGGACAGCGAGCGACGTAAGACAGCCGCTACATCACTTGATAAACAGTAAGACGCTGTCTGGTCGGCGCCCTAAGTTAAATGTGACAACAACAATAATGGTGAATTTCCTGCCATCTTCGACATCGGTACTCACCGCGGGTGATCTCGGCTAATGCTAATTAACGTCATCCGGGCAGAGGGTATATAAGGACAAACAATTTATTAGTCACATAAAACCCGGTCGACGTGACGACTGTCCTTTTTCTTGTCCACTGATGATACAGAAAGCATGATCGATTAAACATACCGTCAGCCTATACGCCGTCGAGTTGTCGGCCGACTAGTCACCAATACAAAACGGAAGTGACAATCCGACGCGCTTTCAAATGCACTATGACGGCGGCTTATCAAGCATGAAGCCTAGTTCACGGACATAGCAGGGCCACTGTGCGACGCTTTGCTTGTCACCGCATGGATATCGCACTGTCCAAGTACATGTATATTTAGTTGACTGATCGCATGGGTTCCTTGCGGGGACGAGCGTTTACTTTGCGATTGTCGTACCGGTAATTCAAGTATTTTTTCGACGAAGTAATGAAAACCCGTGCGAACATCACAACTGTGTCTAGACAACTGTTTCAAAGCTCTTTCCGTGAGTAGGCAGTTAACAGTCTGATAATTAAAAGGAATTCAAAATAAACATTTAAAAATGATAATATACTTCAGCTCTTCAGTGTACATATCGGTAATTAAATGATAAGATATCATATTGATCCGATCAGATCAAGTATGCGCAATAAATACAGGGCCGCAGATTGGCGGTGGGCCCGCGTAAATCCCGGATCTTTTCAAAAGATGATGAGCTGCTTCTGCCTTTATGCGCCATACAGACGTACGAGGATTTCACACTTGAAAGCTTAAATATTCAGAATGTCGACAATTATGGAGCTTACAGTCAGAAAAGAAATAACAGATTTGATTTTACCTTACGATTAACAACAAAATAAATTCAGGAAAAGATTATCCGAGATCAAACAGTTCCAAATTTAAATATTAGTACAATCACTTAACCCCAGTTAAGTATGTGCGTACTCAGCTATGACGTAATAGTTTCACTGTAAGTTATGTGGAAGTTCTGTTTCCTCTTTTTACAGATCACATTTAACATTTCGCTGACAAGTAGAAGCCACCACAGGTGCTTTGTTTACAAACGTCCAGGACAGAAATTTGTTTGTCTGCAGAAGTCTTTTTGGAACACAACGTCGTGATACCAAAGGATTCCAGGTTGTCCCGTCCATATTATAAAAGAAAAGCTAAGGCAAGCCGCTGGAGACGACAATCAAACCTTGGCATTTCAAGTAACTTTAATAGAACATCTGTACATTATTCAACAAACAAGAATACCTAAAGTAGAACGACTCCTCAAACTTTGAAACACTGAATAAAGCGGGCTTTCCAGCCAGACTAGACTTACTCGCTCCTCTTAGTTTACAAATATTTTTCATGCACCTCTCAGACAAATTACAAAAATCAGTTATAAAATTTTCATTTAAGGCTTATAATATGTACTGTTTTTGTACTGTTTTAGATTCTCACAGAGTCCAAACCTTGTAAATATTTAATGAACAATGACCAAATAAAAAAAAACGATTCAGAAAAATTTACATGTAGATGATATAGAAAGAACTATTTTGGATTAAGCAGCTTCACACGTCTTCAGACTTGAAAATAAAAACAATTACTATAAAGGATATCTTAAAAAATGGCATACTTATATCACATTTTCTTCTAAACTCGAATTGTATGGTTATTATGAACTAAATTTGAAATTGACGAATACTAGGTCAACTTGAATAGTATTTCCATAAAAAAAATTAGTCTCACAGTTTAGGCTCTCTTTACACAACGCCGAGAAACGTTTTTGTATTGATACTGCTTTTTGGATGTGTACAGTTTTACTAAACGGGGTATCATTTCAGTTCTTTTGCAAACGTATTTCCCATCTTAAATGCCTAGTAAATATCAGCATTTTTACATATTTTAGCGCGAAAGAACTGTTCATAAATTGAGAAAACTTTTAGTTTTTATTGAAGTTAATAAGTTTATCTGGAAAATGCTTTTGAAGAAGCCTAATAAGTTTATCTGGAAATGCTTTTGAAGAAATATATTTCTACGTCTATAGAACTCATCCGATTCCTACATCACCGTGAACGCCTGTAATTTATCTCCGCTCATACAGTAAATATTGTGAATGAATGAATGAATATTGTTTTACGGCCCGTCGACTACTAGGGTCATGTTGGGCGCAAACACTCATGTATAAAACTGGAATAATCCGACGTGAGCACGAAAGCACATGGACTCTCCCCAGATCAGGAGAACGGCCCATTTGCGAGTCCACTCGACCGGAAAATTAAAAAAAGTGATCATTCATACGTGTACTAAAATTCAAATAAACAAAATTATAAAACAAGTCAATGTAAACTAATAAATCCAAAAAAGTTGTTCAATTATAAAAGAAATAGTAACCAAAAAGGCTATTGAAAACGGTAAAATTTTATATAACATTTTAAAAAATAAAGATGAAGAACGGTAAATATAAGCTAAAATTAGATTTTATTATATAAATGAATTGCTTTAAGAAAATCAAATATAAGTTCTAATTGTTAATATTGTGAATTGAAAAATCATTTCGATCAAAGCCATTCAAAATCACCAGCTCATTGCTCCTATCACCTTTTCCATACACCCAGTAGTTATCAAAACATGTATATAGGGAAGTAAAGAGTTATCGTTTATTTCGCCCAATAATTTTCGAATTTGTTTACGTCCTATGAAAAACATTAAAAACAAGCATTTGGAAGTATTGCATGGCAATACAAAGTCCCCTACCGGATTTATAAATATATCCATAGAGCAGTATCTTTTTTGGTGGTAAAGGTAAAACTACCTCTCCAAAATATTTGTTGTATCAGATTTTATGTATCAGCTCAATATCTGAGGATAAAAAAAAATCCGGAAATTTCCTGGTAATTTTCTTAGTTATTCATCCGTATCTTCCACAAAAATCAATGGACCGGAACAAGTTCAGACTCGTTCTGTAACCCATTGATGCGGACTCACATACTAAAAATCAGCTCAATTTCTCCAAAAGTTAAGAAAAAAATCCGGAAAACTGACATTTCCTGGTAATTTTCTAAGTCCAGCTTCCCTTTCTTCCACCAAAAATCAATGGACTGGAACCAAATTCAAACTTGTTCAAAAATCAACTCAATTTCTCCAAAAGTTAAGAAAAAAAGTCACAACTGAAATTTTCTAAGTCCAGCATCCGTATCTTCCTCAAAAGTCAATGGACCGGAACCAACTAAAACTGTTCCTGTAACTTATTGATGCGGACTACCATGCCAAAAATCAGCTCAATATCTCCAAGGGTTAATAAAAGTCTGGAAAACTGAAATTTCCTGGTAATTTTCTAGGTCCAGCATCCGTATCTTTCTCAAAAATTCAATGCACTGGAATCAAACTCAAACTTGTTCTGTAACTCATTGATGCTGACTCACATACCAAACATCAGCTCAATGTCTCCAAGGGTTAAGAAAAAAAATCCGGTAAAACTGAAATTTTCCTGGTAATTTCTAAGTCCAGCATCCGTATCTTTCTCAAAAAAACTTGTTCTGTAACTCATTGATTTGGACTCACATTCTGAAAATCAGCTCAATATCTTCAAGGGTTAAGAAAAAAAAAACATTCTGGTTTTCGGCGATATTACAGAAATTGGTGATTAATGCAGCCTTATTGTTATCGCACTGTCGTTCCAAGGGTGACGAACGTAGTAGGTAGTGTGCAAATAAATGTTCTAAACTTATTTAGAATTACGCAGAGTTATCCGAATAACATAAAGACTAGAAAATCTCGTCATTTCAAATCCCTCGTCAGACATGTTACCGACACTTTATATGACATTATTGGGATTTCCTCGTGTTCTCTGAAAATACCGTTTATAAACGAGGATAGTCGATTGACCAATCAAAGATATTACTCGCCATCTGCATCCGACAAAGAATCGTTATGACAGAAGCGATAATGACGCGTCGCTTACCCGACAATATTGCGTAACCATTTAGCGACAGTGAATCGGTTTAACATAACGGTAGAACTACTTTTTATGGCGAAAGCATTCATGTATTTAGTGGTTAAGCCGCCAAGGGCAGCTTGCACTCATTTGAACTTTGATGTTTCCTCAAAATTTTGTATGTTAACTTCAGCCAGCAAAGCTGAGGCTTTGCTAGCTAAAACCTATTCACCCTATCAATTTCACTACGTTCTTTAAAGTATAAGAATGAATGAATATCGTTTTAAGGCCCGCCGACAGCTAAGGTCATGTTGGGCGCAAAACATTTTGAAAAAAAAAATAAATAACTGTTTTAAACGACGTGAATTATATATCAAAACTAAACTAGACGAAATCATTATAAAACAAATCATGGTAAATAGGATAAGACAAATCAGTATAAATGTTAAAAATGTACAGAAAATATTTCAAGTCTAAAAGAAGATCATGATCAAAAGATCACTCAAAATAACTTAAAGTTCACGATAAACGCAATCAAGTCTAAGAATAAATTCAATTTTAAAAAGACGTAAAATTACATTTTATTATACAAACCAATGGCTTTCAGGAAGTCAAAAATTAGCTCAATCTTAATAGAGTCAAAAAGGGTCTTCATACTCTCAACTTTAAAATAATTATCTCTGATAGAAGAGAAATCTAAACATTCTATAAATATGTGACTAACGGTTAGAGGGGTGTTGCATGGAATGCATATTGGCATCTCCTCTCCCTTTAAAAGGTAAGAGTGAGTGAGATGCGTATGCCCGATGCGCAGTCGAGTCAATACAAGTTCTTCGCGACGGTTAGACCTGTAACCAGGCAACCAATCGCCAAGATCTTGACGAACAGAGTATAATTTATTACTGTGGTTCGCTGGATCGGACCAACAGTTCTTCCAGACATCCTGAATGAAGCCATGAATCAAAGGTTTAAAATCGGTAAAAGGTACTTCAAAAGGTAAAATTTCCAGTGATAATGCCTCCTTGGCAGCTTTATCTGCCTCCTCATTACCACGGATACCAATATGGCTTGGAAGCCAGCAGAAAACTAGATCAACATCATTAAGCTTAGCTATTTTATCAAGTAGCCTTACAATAAGGGGATTGTCAGTTTTTTCGTGCTCAATCGCTTGCATGCTTGACATAGAGTCAGTAAAGATGATATAGCGAGAGAGACGTTCTGCGATCATATGATCGAGTGCGAGATCAATGGCCTTAAGCTCGGCTGATAAAATAGAAGAGTGATTGGGAAGGCGGAATTGATATTTTTCGCCATCTAAAATAGTGGCTGAAGCAACTTTTTCGCCATCTTTTGACCCGTCAGTGTATATCTCTTCATATGAAGTGTATTCTTCTTTGACTTCCAAGAACTTTGTTTTAAAAATAGTTGGATCTGTTGTATCTTTTTTGCTTGAAGCAAGATCATAAAGAAACGTGGGACTTTTATATGTCCACAAAGGAACATCAGGAACAATATGTTCTGCCACGTCCTCTAAGTCAAAATCTAGAGAGTTAACATCAGCTTCACAGCGCAAACTAAAGGGAAGTATTGGGTTCTTTTTCTTTTCAAAATCCTCTCTATATTTTGGTTCAAAAACAACTTTATGAGTAGGATTGTCGGGGTTTGATTTGAGCTTTAAATAATACTGCAAAGAAAGTTTTTTCCTGCGTAAATTTAAAGAAGGCTCATTTGCTTCTGTATATAGACTGCTAACTGGTGATGTTCTAAATGCGCCTAATGCCAAGCGCAATCCCTGATTATGAATAGTATCAAGTTTGCGAAGGTATGAAGGGCGCGCAGAACCATAAACAACACAGCCATAGTCTAGCTTTGATCTTACAAGTGCCCTATAAAGGCGCAATAGAACCTTTTTATCGGCTCCCCAATCCATACTGGATACAACACGAAGAAGATTAAGTGCCTTTTGGCATTTATTTTTCAAATTATCAATATGAGGAATAAACGAAAGCTTAGAGTCAAATAATAGTCCTAAGAATTTAAATTCTTTGACAACTTCAATCGGTATCCCGTCCAACTTTAAATCTGGATCAAGATGCATTTTTCTCGATTGACAAAAATGCATACATTTAGTTTTGGTTTTTGAAAACTTGAAACCGTTTTCATTGGACCATTTTGAAAGATTGTTCAGGACTTGTTGCAATTGTCTTTCAATTGTATGCATGTGCTTTGATCTGTAACAGATACAAAAGTCGTCAACGTAGAGAAAACATTCCACACCAGGGCAAACGGTTTTAACAATGTTGTTTATTTTGACACTAAATAGTGTCACCGATAAAATACTCCCCTGGGGAACACCCATTTCTTGTTCATGGGGATCAGATAAAGTATTTCCAACACGGACTCTAAACTGACGTTCATCCAAAAAAGCTGAGATGAAAAAGGCAAGGCGACCTCGAATACCGAAATCATAGAGGTCGTTCATAATTCCATACTTCCAAGTGGTGTCATAAGCATTTTCGAGATCGAAAAAGACAGAAACAACGTGTTCTTTCTTTATAAAGGCTTCTCGAATAAATGTCTCGAAGCGAACAAGATGATCAAGAGTGCTTCTCTGTTTACGAAAGCCACTTTGGACTTGCGTAATAAGGTGGTTTTTTTCAAGAAACCAAACAAGACGATCATTAACCATTCTTTCCATGGTTTTACAGATACAACTAGTTAAAGCAATAGGGCGGTAATTTGAAGGGTTTGTGGAATCTTTACCTGGTTTAGGTATTGGAATAACGATAGCTTCCCGCCAAGAGGCTGGAATGCTTCCCGTCTTCCATACCTGATTATAAATTTGAAGTAAGCAATGAAGGGAACGAGATGGCAAACGTTTAAGGAATTGATAATGGATAGTATCTGATCCGACAGCAGTGTCGTGACACTTTTTTAAAGCTTTTTTCAATTCCTTAACGGAAAAGTCTCTATTATAGTGTTCCAGATTTCTGGAACTGAAATTAAGTTTAGACTTTTCTTTTTCACCTTGAAACTTCTGAAACGCAGGTGAATAATTAGTAGAGGAAGATTTCTTGGCAAACGTGTCTGCCAAGACATTAGCAATGTCATGTTTTGAAGAAACTGTGTTATCGTCATCCGTTTTAAGATGACCGACATTAAGTGATGTATTCTTCCCACTAATTTTACGTATCATGTCCCATGTCTTTTTGACAGATGATCTAGAATTTAATCTAGAGACATACTGTCTCCAAGACGAACGCTTACTCTGTTTAATAGTACGACGTGCTTTTGCACGTGCAATTTTAAATTTGTAAAGATTCTCCTTTGAAGGCCTTAAGCCAAATGCTCTAAGAGCACGTTTTCTTTCAGCTACAGCCTTTTTGCAATCGTCATTGAACCATGGCTTGTTTGGATTTTTTGGGTCAGGCGATGTTTGTGGAATACTTTTTTCTGCAGCAGAATAAAGTAAAGTTGTAAACAGATCTGCAGAGTTTTCACAGTCATCAAAGGCTTCTGGATTTATCGACTGTTCACATGTGGTTCTAAAAAGTTCCCAACTAGCCTTATGGAGTTTCCAACGCCTAGGGCGCTCCTGAACAGATGGTCCTAATTCGGAGATCTGAATAGGGAAATGGTCACTACCATGAAGGTCGGAAATAACTTTCCATGAAAAATCAGGAAAAATATCAGGACTGCAAATAGTCAAATCCAGTGAAGAATAATTTCCTGTTGCAGGATGAAGATAAGTTTTAGATTTATCATTCAATAAAACAAGATCATGCCTAGTTACAAAATCCTCAACAATACGACCTTTGTCGTCTGTATTCGAGCATCCCCATAACCTATGGTGAGAATTGAAATCCCCCATAAGTATAAAAGGTTGTGGTAGCTGGTCAACTAGATTATCAAGTTTCCTGCCATCAACAGGGGAACTTGGAGGAAGATAAACAGAGCACAGTGTAATTGTTTTATTTAGAGAAACACTGACAGCCACTGCTTGTAAAGAAGTTTTTAAACTAACATGACGGTGAGGGATATTATTATTTACAATTATTCCAACACCGCCAGACGCTTTCTCGCGTTCTATAAAGTTAGTAAAATAGCAAGCATGATATTTTAGAGAAAACCTATCTGTGTCTTTGAGAAACGTTTCTTGTATACATACTGCAACTGGTTTTTGTTTGTTTACTAGAAGATTAAGTTCTTCGAAATTGGCCTTGATGCTGCGACAATTCCATTGTATTATGTTATTCGCCATTGCGGAGGTTAAAATTAAAATAATACCACTTATTAATGGAAGTAAGAATCTACCCATTATTTAACTCCTGTTAGGTTGATTCTGTTGGCACCTTGCCTTATTGCATCTGTGTGCTTTTGATTTGAAGGAGGGGGAGCGGCTACATCCATCTCCTCTTCCTCATCGTCAGATTCGCTTAATTCAGTGAATCGGTTGTCTGTCGAAACTGGAGGAGGAGAAACCTTGTCCAGATTTATTCGAAGCTTTCTCTGACTGACGGACTCTGAATTTGGTTTAGACTTTTCTTTTTGTGGTTTACTACTATTTTTGTTAATATTGACTTTATTTGGTTTCGAAACTGTGGTCTTCTGAGGTTGATTATTTTCGGAAGAAGCAGATTGTTTTTCATCAACTTTAACTGGTGATTCTTGTGAAGATGTTTCTTCAGATAATGCTTTCTGGATTTGTTCTTTCGCCTGAGGAAATAATTCAGTAATTACTTTCAAAAGGCGTTCACAAGTACCGCACTGTTCAGGTTTTTTTAATCCAGCAGAAACTTGTTTAGCTTTATTAGCATAACTATTTTCAGTTTCAGTGAAGTGTCTAGACTCCACGATACGTTTAGCCTCATAAAATGAAATAGATTGTCTGCATTTCACTTCAAGAATCTCTTTTTGTAAAATAAAGTTAGGGCATTGTCTAGAATTGGCAGCATGTCCTTGACCACAGTTAAAGCATTTAAGATCATTTTCACAGTCATCTTCGTCATGTTCGTAATTCGGTCCAGTAAAAGCACATTTTCTACAAACTTTCGACCTTGTGCAATTGCTCTCGTGATGTCCGAATCGCTGACAATTAAAGCAACGTAGCGGATTCGGGACATAAACATCAACCTTTACAATTTGAAATCCAACTTTCAATTCCTTTGGAAGTACTGGTTCGTTAAATGTCAAAATGTAAGTGTTGGTCCTGATCATCTTTTCATCCCTTTTAAACTGGATTTGCTTCACCTCAGATACCCCTTGAGATCTTAGATTGTCTTTAATTTCATCTATAGTACATCTGGACAACTCTTTACAGCGTATAACACCCTTTGATTGATTGAATCTTTCATGGGCGTATACTGTAACTTTAATGTTGAAGAATTTTGTTATTTTAAGTAAGTTGTCAGCCTGTTGCTTCTTAGATACTTCAATTAGCAGTGTTTCATTTTTAAGAGATTTAACTGATTTAGGGGTACCAAGAATAGAGTTTATCTGTTTTTCAATAATAAAAGGGGACAATTCAGTTACTGGATTTTCTGGGTCTTCACTTTCAACAACAATGTATTTTGGAAATGAATGTGATCTTGGGGCTTCTTCTTCAGAGTCCGATGAGTATGCGCGCTTGGCTTTTTTTGAGGTTGCCATAATAGTTGATTGACTTCATCGGCGATGCTCCAAACCACCCGCCATCGGAGTCCTACAAGGGTACACCTAACCTGGGGAATTCCATCTCAGGAGAGGTGCAGGGGATACATCGCCGATATACTCGAAGCAAAATGGCTAGATCAAGCAAAAATACGCTGATGAATATTTCAACCAAGCATGAAGTAGACATCAGACAGTAAAATTGTCGATCAAACACCATGTTTACCCGATTGGCCCATGAGCCACCGCCTTCTAAGGCGTAAGTGAAAACGTCATTTAATGAAAACGGTGGTTTAGGGAAAAACAATAAAAGACATGTCTTATGATAAAAACGCCCTAGGGCAAGGCATGACCAGCCGATTGATCGGGTCGGGCCCGCCCGACCTCCCGTTTATCCCAACTCGGGGCCAAAGTGGTGTGTTGCAAACACAGGGCCTAGCCAATCCCTGAGGTCACTCAACCACCAGGATCCCGTCATCAGGCATTACGGGTCGCAGCCCACGGCAAACAGGCAGGTCCATTTGTTTGGGGTCTTACCATGTACTACATGGACAGCAGCCGACTATTTCTATCCCCCCGCCCAGCTGGGGGCCTTTAAAGTATAAGAGGCAGATCCTTAATTGTGTCTATAAAGTCTGCGATATAACATATAAACTACTGTAATCTATATGTTTTAAATCTCCCCACTTACACATAATTTTGAAAAAAAAATAATGTATTAAAAAAGGCATTCTTTTCATAAAGATACTATAAAAGCTTAAACCTATTCAACTCCGTGTGATTTAAAATAAATGTCGATTGAAATCATAATCGTAAGTCGCAGTGTACTTGATTCAAGAGGGCCCTGTGTAGGTAAAATCTACTGTCATAACAATGTTTTGTTTATTTTTAATTTTCAGATACTATGGGTGGTGGAGTGTGCTACTTTAAGAATTAAAAGATTCAAGTCAATGGCAACGTATTGTCGAATATATAATTACCTTTATTTTAAATGGAAAATTTTGAAGAAGAATGTGTGACCTTACTAACAAATACCGCCTTACCATGTGCGCCTCTACATATGCGGCAGTGGATGGCGGAATAGCTAGTAAGGAAACAAATGAATTTAAGTATCAATTAAAAGAAAGGAGCCCTAGTAAAAAAGTAAATGTCTGGAAAACAGGGCTCATACGAGAAAAGCGCAGATAACTCACTTTTAGCATATACTAGCTAAGGATGAGTGTCAGCTTTATACAGGAGTACATTGAAGGCAATGGTAATTTTCTTAGTCACGCTTTTTTTCAAAATGAAAAAACATACTTAAAACGAGAAACATCTAATTTGTGTTCGCTACACATATTCAACAATACTGGCGCGATTTTGCCAGTATTAAGCTGGTTTGCGCACTGTGGGTATGTGTTCAAACCTTGAACCTATCGTTGTGTATGTCTGCTACAAGGTATGGACAATATGCCAAGCTCGGTCCATGTTATTAGAACATACATTTTGCCGAAGCATCTCCGATGAAAGTAGTTGACGTTTTCAGCACTGAAAGCTTACACACGTTTAACCATTTTATTTAACCATCTATAAATGGGTCGGGTTTCACCCAAAGCAACCTGTCTGACTACTATCATTCATAATTATCGAGTATTTATACTGAAAGAAAAACCACTATATTTTACTTAAATATTTACGTAAATGCAAATCAAAGCAGCCCACGATCAGGATCGTTATTATTGAAAGTTTGTAGAACATTAAAGCTCCCCATAAGTGCATGTCAATGGCAAATTCTTTGCCAATTAACAAGAGCAATAACTAAAAAAAACTGAAGAGTTGAGATATAGTTCTTGTGCACTGCAATGAGAACTATCAACCTGTGAAGTTACACCATTCTATCTTGCATACTTTTTAAGAGTCGATCGGACAAAATCAATTTCTAGCATAGGGCATAGGCCATAGGGCACCAACTCAAAATATATGACAGGTATAGTAATGATTCTTGTGCACTGCACTTCTCCTCAATGAGATCTGTCCACCTATGACGTTTTATAGACTGAGCCATAATACTTTCTGAGATATGCTCCGGACAAACTTCAAGTATGAAAATAAACAAAGGGCAATTACTCAAACAATTAGCAATGAAGAGGTTCATATGCACTACCACGCTCGAAGTTTCATTACCATAGCTATTATACTTGCTGAGACATGCTCCGGACAAGTGTCAAGAAAGAAACCAACAAAATGCAATGACTTAAAAAAAGCAAGGTATAACAAGTGCATGTCGTATTGCGATGCAATACAGGAGTCCCCCACCGGATAACAAAAAATCCTTTCTTATAATATATCTCCTACTTACTAGATCTATAACTGTATTCAAAATTTGAAGTTGCTAGCACATACGGTTTTTTAACAAAATGTCCCAAACAAAAATATAAGAGTAAAAACAACCAATGGCAAAAACTCCAACAGAGGGCGGAGAAGAATGATTCTTGTACATGCCACTTGTCCTCAATGAGATCTATAAGTGTACCAAGTTTGAAGTTGCTAGCACTTGATGGCTCAAGATATGGTCCGGACAAAAATGTCAGGATAAAAAAACAACAACGGACAATAACTAAAAAAGTGGTTGTGGCAGAGTAACAGTTCTTTTGCATTACACTTCTTCTCAATGAGATCTACCAGTGTACAAAGTTAGAAGTTGCTAGGGCTTATGGTTTAGGAGATAAGTACAGGACAAAAATGTAAGGATAGAAACAACAAAGGGCAATAACTAAAAAAGTGGACATGGCAGAGCGACAGTTCTTGTACAAGACACTTGTCCTCAATGATATCTATAAGTGTAGCATGTTTGAAATTTCTAGCACTTATGGTTTAGAAGATATGTTCCGGACAAAAATGTAAAGGTTAAAACAACAAAGGGCAATAACTCAAAGTAAGAGTAACAGTTCTTGTACATGACACTTGTCCTCAATGAGATCTATATGTTTACAAAGTTTAACGTTGCTAGCACTTATAGGAGATATGATCCGGACAAGAATGTAAGACTAAAAACAACAAAGGGCAATAACTCAAAAAGTGGCCATGGCAGAGTAACAGTTTTTGTACATGGCACTTGTCCTCGATAAGATCTATCAGTGTACCAAGTTTGAAGTTGCTAGCACTTATGGTTAAGGAGATATGATCCGAACAAAAAATGTAAGGGTAAAAACAACAAAGAGCAATAACTCAAAAAGTGGGCGTTACAGAATAACAGTTCTTAAACATGACACTTGCCCTCAATAAGATCTATAAGTGTACAAAGTTTGAAGTTGTTAGCACTTATATTAGGAGATATGATCCGGACAAGAATGTAAGGCTAAAAACAACAAAGGGCAATAACTCAAAAAGTGGGTGTGGCAGAGTTATGGATCTTGAACATTACACTTCTCCTCAATGAGATAAAAAAGTGTACAAAGCTTGAAGTTGCTAGCACACAAAGTTTAGGAGATATGTTCCGGACAAGAATTTAAGGGTAAAAACAACAAAGGGCAATAACTCAAAAAGTGGGCGTGGCAGAGTAACGGTTCTTGAACATGACACTTCTCCTCAATGAGATCTGTAAGTGTTCCAAGTTTGAAGTTGCTAGCACATATGGTTTTGAAGATATAGCCCGGACAAAAGTGTGACGGACAGACAGACGGAATCGAGTAAACCTATAGTCCCCAACCGGTAACCGGTGGGGGACTTATAACGGTTTTGTGCTCTACACTTTCCCTTATTCACCCGTGATGTTTCATAGCCATATCTATCATACTTTCTGAGATATGCTCCGGACAAGAATGGTCTTCGGACGGACCAATCGACCGACAAGCGCAACAATTTACCCCAATTTTTTCGAAGGGGTGCATATCGATATTGGATCAATTTATTGGCCAACCTTAAATATCGTTCATGTAGCTCAGTAGCGTTCTTAGTTCAATTCATTAATAATATCATTGAACGTGTTTCGGCAATATCTAAATCTGGAAAATTTGTCTTGATATTTAAACAGTTCACCACAATATCAATCTTAACATTCTCCCTTTGTGGCAAGCTTTCCATTGACTTTACTCATACAAATCCACCCCGATATTAAGAATAAGAAGTAATAGGCTAGGCGTGAATGTCCTTTGCTTGTCACGGAAATGAAGATCGATAGTGAAGACCAAGTTCTACATTCCGTGCGATTTTTTATGAACCTGAATCCACAAGATTGGTGTATTTGTAAAGACGGATAATGACTAAGAATAAGATCTATACGCGAGTATAGTTTAAATAAACCATTGATTAATTTTTGAAACCCGTATTTACGTCTAGTCCATTAAATAAATCGCGATACATGTTATTTATTATCCATGTTATGCCACCATCACACCGTAATGTCCTAATCAGCGTAAGTTAACCAAGCTCTTATGAATATCATCCAAATTTCACTCGATCAATCCTTTCGTGATCCTTTATCAGTGCTCAACACTACTATGATCAAATTTGCATCATTCATGTTATGAGCGTGGGTAATTGTAACGGCAATACACGCGATATGGTAAGAAAGTGATGCGGAATGGTATTATGGCTGACTGCACTTTACTGGTAATTTGCCTGTTGGGCATGCACATCAAGGAGCTTGAAAATGACAAGCTGTAGTCATACAGAATAGAAAATATACTATTACACTATTTTCAGGTTTGACTAATATATTTCCATATAGTAATATGAAACATTTCTTTCCGTCAGAAACCTGAATTATGCTTTTTGGTGTCAGCGCTTGTATGTTACCCTTTGCTTATTCAAAATGTCTTCAGAAGGTTTTGCATGTATGTTGATCATCATAAGAGCTATCCAGACTATAAGAAGGGGGGGGGGGCGGGTTACTTAAAGTATTTTGTAACAGAAACGTCGCTTTTCACTTCGTTCTTTCTACATTATCAAGAATCAAGCTTTGGTACACTAACCTTAGTCTGTGCTCTCCAGTGACGTTTTGCCTTTTGACTAAACTCGTTCAAATATGGGAAACCAAGTTCAGCAATATTTAATGAATTAAACCAAATCCTATGGTATTAGTATATGTTGACGAAGTATAAGGATCGCCTTCTCTAATAGTAACTCAAATTTTGGACAAAATAATTTACGTTTATTCAAATTACCTATATAAGTTGATTTCTTTTCTTTATTTTAAAAAAAAGAGGACCATGATGGTCCTATATCGCTCACCTGAGTAAGTCGCTCATAACTTGTCAACCATGTTATGAATACCAGAATTTGTTTGATGTACATTTAGGGAGGTTAAATTTTGTCCTACTGCAATTTAATTTTTTTAATTTTCGTAAATTTTCAACATTCTCTTATCATGACATTTTTTTAACAACTTTAGTAGACCTTTAACATGGAAATAAGCATATTCGAAGAAATGAAATTATTTTAACAACTTTCGAAGAGCTTCACCCAAGGATCATCCCTGCTAGGTTTCAGCTTGATTGCCCTAGTGGTTTGGGAGGAGAAGAATTTTTTCTAAGATATTCAGCCATTTTTCAGACATTCTGTTACCATGGCAATCAGAGTTTTTGATGAAATTAATTTATTTTAACATTTTTGAAAAGCTTCAGACAAAGATCATCCCTGCCAAGTTTCAGCTTAATTGGCCTAATGGTTTGGGAGGTGAAGAATTTTTTTCTAATATTTTTAGAAATTTTCGGCCATTTTTCAGACATTCCGTTACCATGGCAACCAGAGATTTTGATGAAATTAAATTCTTTTAACAACTTTTGAAGAGCTTTACACAAGGATCATCCCTGCAAAGTTTCGGCTTGATTGGCATTGTGGTTTAGGAGGAGACGATTTTTTTCTAGTATTTTCAGCAATTTTCTACCATATATCAGACTTTGCGTTACCATGGAAACTAGAGTTTGTAATGAAATTATATTCTTTAAAAATAATTTGTGAAGAGCTTCACCCAAAGAACATCCTTACCAAGTTTCAGCTTGATTGGCCCGGTGGTTTAGGAAGAGAAGATTTTTTTAAGATTATCGGTCATTTTGGGCCTTTATGTAACCATAGCAACCAGATTTATTGATGAAATTGAATTCTTTTAACAATTTTTTAGAGCTACACCCAAGGAACATTCCTGCGAAGTTTCAGCTTGATTGGCCCAGTGGTTTTGGAGGAGAAGATTTTAAAGAATTTGTTGACGGACGGCCAGACGGACGGACGGTGAGTGATCACAATAGCTCACATTGAGCACTTTGTGCTCAGTTGAGCTTAAACACATTCATATGACAGAACAAACTAGAAAAAATGTTGGCCCGCACCCCTGATTTTTTAATCATTACTTCATGTTTGATTCAGATACAATTGACGTAATCAGCAATCACAACCACCTCAGCCTTTACAGAGGTCCAGGATATCATAGTAAGATGCTGAAAAAAGGAGTTTGCTGCACAAAAAGATGCTGTACTATAAGGACAACCAAAAACTCTACTTCTAAATATTAAACCTGTAAATCGAAACATGTCTGTTAGCACAGTCTAAAGACCCCCTCTAGATGATGGACCTTAAGATAATGAAACAAGTAATGTAGTTCTGTGCGTGATATTTCCAACTATTTGAAACATGCGTGAGTTGCAAACATTGAGCAGCCTCGGCAGTTCCACAGTGCAACAGGAAGATTGGCTATCTGACTGATGACACTATAAGAGCATATCTATCTACAAAGTGCAAAGCAAAAAATTAGACTGTGTGGAAGCACAACATTTCAAACTGTTAGAAAGGTCACGCACAGGCTCATGTGTTATGTTTGCTGCAATGTTGGAAGAATTCTAATTGAACAAGGCAACTGAAGATTTTGAGAGCTGTTCTGAATTAAGACCGAGTGAAAATAACCTGACAACCTCTGACAAATTAAATACTGACTGAACTGTTAGGTCAGATACACTACTTTGTTACTCTGTTATCTTATCATCAAAGAACTGAAAGCTAGCAAAGCATAAATAGTTTAGTAATCTTCCTTAAAAAAATATAATGATACAAAATTATGCTTAAGATAAAGCGAGGAGTTAAAGGCATACTTTCGAATGAGTTCTTATTTGAATAAAGTTCATCCTAGTGACCGTACAATGAAGTGTGCACAGTGAAAATTCTGGTCAAGCAAATGTATTACTTTGCACACATGTGACATTCTTGGAGATCCACATTCCAATACACTGTACAACAGTGAGTGTGAAGTATTTCTTATAAATTCCGATTTTTCTTTTCTTTTTTCTGTTCAAATGTTCTCATTTTCTAATTGAGTCACCTTTCTGACATAAAAAAGTATTCTGGGCATTGTTTATCACGGGTGAGCCAAATTTTCATGTTCCTACGATTGTATATCTAGATGAACTTTGCGCTTTGAGAAGGTTTTATCATTTTGACTAACACACAAAGTTTCATCATAAATGCACTAAATGTATGCTCCTTAAAATGTTAACAAAGAAAGTGTCAACGGGTATCTTTTCCTCGTGTTTTCATATCGAATATTTCAAATTTTAATTCATCTTAATGACCTTACAAACATTACTATCCAGTATTCATGAATTGTCGCCCCTATGATATAAACACTAAAGAGAGTTGATGACGAATGACTTACAATAGGATATCTAATGATCACACAGCTCAACATAAGCCCGATCTTAAAGTTTGAAGGGGGTGAAACTGCAGACATACAATACTCTCAATAAGGGCTAAAATCAGTATTTTTTGTAATCCATGTTGGAATTTAAGGACTTTTTTCACAAAGTATGGAATTTTTAAAGTCCCAGCCCCACCTCTCTTTAAACTAGTAATAACAATAACAAGAGGGCCGTTAGCCCTGGGTCGCTCACCTGAGAAAAAAGCTTCATTACCTAGGTATGTCCATGCAACCAAAGAAAAAGAGAATTTCACTTATTCAATCAGATAACATTTGAAATAATCCCCCCCCTCTGCTCCTCACCTGGTCATTATTTATGTAAGCTTTTTTTCATAAAAGGTCTGTGATCAGCTAATCAATGCCAGATATACAGGCTGAGACTGAGACTTTTCAAGTTTTCTTTAATGAGTTGATCAATCCATGTCAAATATAAAGGCTGTAGGAATTCAAAATTCTCAACAAAGCACTCCCCCTCCCCCAAGATGCTCTGCACCTGGTGAATCTACAGTCATGATTTTAGCTAATTCAATTGATGTCCATATGCTGATCATTCATACCAATTTTCAAGTCTGTAGGACTCCTGGTTCATTAGAAGTTTAAAGATTTCAAAAATGATCCAAAGTACTACCCCCTCTCAAGGACACTCAGCACCTGGTGACCCTACAGTCATGATTTTAGCTATTTTTATTAATGTCAATATATTGATCACCCATTACAATTTTCAAGTCTGTAGGGTTCCTGATCCAGGAGAAGAATAAGGTTAAAGATTTCAAAATTGATCCAAAGTACTACCCCCTCCCCCCTAATGCTCCGCATCTGGTGGCCCTACATTCATGCTTTTAGCTATTTTATTTAAGATCCATATGCTTATCATCCATGCCAATATTGGAGTCTGAAGGGCTCCTGGTTATTTTAGAAGATGAAGGTTAAAGTTACAAAATTTTCACAAAAGTACTACCCCTTCCCCCCTGGTGCTCCGCACCTGGTGGCATTACAGTCATGATTTTAGCTATTTTTATTAAGGTCTATGAGCTGATCCTCCATGCCAATTTTCAAGTCTGTAGAGCTTGTGGTTCAGAAGAAGAAGAAGGTTAAAGATTACAAAATTTTCACAAAAGTACTACCCTCTCCCCCATGATGCTCGGCACCTGGTGAATCTACAGTCATTGTTTTAGCTATTTCTATAAAGGTCCATATACTGATCATCCATGCCAAAATTCAAGTCTGTCAGGCTCCTGATTCATCAGAAGAAGAAGGTTAAAGATTACAAAATTTTCACAAAAGTACTACCCCTTCCGCCCTGGTGCTCCGCACCTGGTGGCATTACAGTCATGATTTTAGCTATTTTCAATAAGGTCCATATATTGATCATCCATGCCAATTTTCAAATCTGTCAGGCTCCTGATTCATCAGAAGAAGAAGGTTAAAGATTACAAAATTTTCACAAAAGAACTACCCTCTCCCCCCTGGTGCTCCACACCTGGCAGCCCAACAGATATGGTTTTAGCTATTTTTATTCAGGTCTATGAGCTGATCATCCATGCCAATTTTCAAGTCTGTAGGGCTCCTGGTTTCGAAGAAGAAGCAGCTTGAAGATTACAAAATTTACCCAAAGTACTACCCCCTCCCCCCTGGTGCTCCTCACCTGGTGGCCCAAAAGATATGATTTTAGCTATTTCAATTCAGGTCTATGAACTGATCATCCATGCCAAGTTTTAAGTCTGTAGGACTACTGGTTGAGAAGAAGAATTTTAAAGATTTTCTTAAAATTTCACTGTTTGTTGCCATAGCAACCAGAGTATTTCATGGATATCAATTCTTTTAGCTATTTTTGAAGGGGACCACCTAAGCAACATTTCTGTAAAATTTGTTGTAAATCGGCCTAGTAGTTTAGGAGAAGATGTTGTATAAAGAAATTGTTGACGGACGCCGGACGACGACCGGACGACCGACGGACGGACGCCGGATGAAAGGTGATCACAATAGCTCACATGAGCACTTCGTGCTCAGGTGAGCTAAAAAGATTATTGACATGAAGGCCCCCTTTTTCATGACTTCACTTAACTGCAACAACATGCATGAATTCAGGTAACAATGAAAATTTCATAGAAATTTCTTTAAAATAAGTCCAAAAATAAAGGCGTTGTTTTTACAAGATTTTTTACATGAACACCCCTCTTTCCAAGACGCAAAAAAAATCACAAAACTGTGACAATATGCACTAGGTCAGGTGACTAGAAACGTTTTGTCAAAGTTTCATCCAAATCGGTCCATAAATGAGGGAGGAGTTGCGTTCATAAGATTTTTACATGATCCCCTCTTTCCATGACGCGGCTAAAATTCACAAAACTGTGACTTTAGTTGCAAGGTCAGGTGAATATGAATATTTTGTGAAAGTTTCATCCAAATCGGTCCGTAAATGAGGGAGGAGTTGCATTCACAAGATTTCTTTACATGAAGGCCTATTTTCCAAGACGTGGCTGAAATTCACGAAACCTCGACTTCATACGCATTGTCAGGTGACTAGGAACATTCTGTGAAAGTTTCATCCAAATAAGGGAGGAGTTGCGGTCACAAGGTTTTTTACATCGAGGCCCCTCTTTTCCATGATGCAGCTGTAATTCACAAAACCGTAACTTTAGTTGCAAGGTCAGGTTAATATCAATATTTTTTGAAAGTTTCTTTCAAATCAGTCCATAAACAAGGGAGGAGTTGCGTTCACAAGAATTTTTACATGAAGGCCACTTTTTCCATGACGCAGCTGAAATTCACCAAACCATGACTTCATGCGCATGGTCAGGTGAAAAGGAACATTCAGTGAAAGTTTCATCCAAATCGATCTTTAAAGATATGAGTTGCGCTCACGAGACAAGTGGACGTACGTTCGTTCGGACGGAGAAGATGACGCCAATATCTGTGCCAAAACTTGTTTTTCAGGTTTGTAGACAGAATATTGAGAGAGAAACCAAATATATCTATATTTATACATCACAGGAAGCATATGTTATGTTTTGCCACAATAGGACACTAGAGTAGTTAGCTGGCAACACAGGAAGTGAAAATAACAAACAGTGAAGCTATCAAGCATGTTAAGCACACAAGACATTTATTCCAGCAGCGTAGATTTGAAAAAGAAGAAAGGTGCAGACAGTATCTAAGAGAAAATATTCAAGCAGCAGAAGAAAAAGAACAGAGTAGGATACAATGGTTAGAAAATGTTACACTTGGTATCCTGGATTTGGGTTTATGGCAGTCAGTAAATGATGTGGACTATCATTTGTCACTTTATACAACAAGGAAAGATAAAATAGCGGCATCTCAACTAAACTTTCGTAACAAAGTTTTACATCAACAACCAAAAGATCCGAGTTAAAAAAATGTATATTCAGTGTCAAAGAAAGTGGGAAATAAAAGAGTTGATTTACATGTAGAAGAACTTGCTGAAAATGTCAAGAGCCTTTTCAGACACGCATTCACCATTACCACAGATGGAAATCATGATGGCCCTGTATTGGTTGGTCATGATATCAGTATGAATTTCGACAAGGACAATGGTTCAGAGAGGTACAAAGGTCATGTGATATCCAAGGTAACCATAAAGACAACATCTATAGAGGATCTTACATCAGTGATCATGTATAATTGAACTTATGAAATGGCATAAAGAAAAATGATAAGAGCGCTAGGCTGTACCGACAAATTCAATAAGCTAAATGATACATGAGCATTCATACAAGATTTTATTTATCATATGAAAAAATAATAACTTAGAAAAAATCGACATTATCACTGACGTCAACATTCTTCATAACGTTAGAAAGCAGCTTCTGTGCATATTTATTCCACTAGTGAACAATTTTATTTTATTTCATGGCTTTTTAGCTCACCTGAGCACGGAGTGCTCAATTGAGCTATTGTTCTATCAATGTACGGCGTCCGTCTGTCCGTCACGGCGTCAACAATTTCTTTAAACGACATCTCCTCCTAAACTTTTGAGTCAAAATCAACCAAACTTGGCAGAAATATTCCTGGTGGTCCCTTGTAAAAATTGCTAAAACGGAAAGGATCAGTGCCATATCACGGGAAAGGGGCCTTAATGACAATTTTCTTGTTTACACTCTAGTGGCCACAAATATGACCCAATCTTCATGAAACTTGGCCAGAATGTTTGCCAGGTCACCAGGATGAATGTAATGGAAAATGGAAAGGATTCGTTCCTTATCATGGGAAAAGATAAGTTGACAATTTTCTTGTTAACACTCTTGTGGCCACAAATATGGTCCAACCTTCATGAAAAATGGTCAGAATATTTGCGAGGTCACAAGAATGAATTCTGTTGTCTTATGAGAAGGATTCTTGCCATGTCACAGGAAAAGGAGTCTTTATGATAATTTACTTAAAATAACTCTAATGGCCACAAATATGGCCAAAACTTTGAGAAACTTGGTTTTATGTAGAAATTATCTTCTTTATGACATATGCCTTTTTAATTTATTTGATGTCCCAGTGATCAAAGAGACTCGGATGAGCGATCTAGGACCACCATGGTCCTCTTGATTACAATATCAGAGACAGTCATATAATTTTTCTTTGTCTTGTCCTTACATTTCGGATAACCATGAAAATATTCTAGTTTTTTCCTTTCCTGCTTTGATTCCTTGCATTGTAGTAGTAGTACACAGCTCTGTTTTTGTCTAGTTACTTATCACTTCACACTCATGTAAAGATCTAATATCTTAACATTAATAATTGATCCACAATGCAAGAAAAGAGCTCTTTAATAGATTTTTGACCAGGTCTGACACAAATCAGGCTGTACAGCTACAAAGGATGGTTAGGGAGATTTAAAAATTAAAGGTGTTGTTCTAGCAATGAATCGAAGTGCTGATAAACTGCAATTCCACTTTCTTTCTTTTTTAATATGTAAAAAAGTTATTTTACAAATGTTTTCGGATGGCTAACTTGAAATAATTTTGTGATGTAACTTGAAAACTTGAAAAGGTGTTTTGAATTTTTTAGTCAAAAACAACAGATTTACAAATTTATGCCAGTAGAACTAGAAGGAGAGAGAAATATAATATAAAAATTTGTACATGCAATCTCGCAATCATCTCTGTTTTCTCCAGTTATAAACATATTTATCTAACGAGTAAATGAAAACATGAAAATGCAAGGATTTATAAAAAAAAATTCAATTAATATATATAAACATGTTATCGAGAGACAAACTAACGCGACTGGTAACAACAAGACAGATAAAAACAATGAACAACAGCAGGGAGTAGATCTAGTTACCTATTTGGGAACAATTTACCACATAATTATGAGAATTATCTGTGGTCAATTTTTTCCAATTAAGTATTTACTCCTTATTGTCGCCAATTGATTGCATCTGCGTTGGTTGTTGAAGGCCATGTTGTCGCTGGATAACCAGTCTGTATAAATCAGTTTCAAATCCACCAATTCATAAAACTACATCTTTACTTACATGTATTCATTATATTGTTTATATATATTTATACTTTCAGGTGCCAGGGTATTGTCTTTGGCTGAACGTCAAATTAATAACGATCGAGCAATATACACCTACGAATTGATGCAGGATTACCGAAGAGGGGATATAGTGATACTTGTTTAGGGCTAGTGATATGATTGTTAATATTGTTTCTACAAGTTTCTTCTCGATCGCCCATCTCCACTTTATTTTCACGATTTCGTTGTTGTGAACTTAAAAGCAAACATCAATTCAATGTCATCCTGGTTATTTATCACAAGGTAAACATAGATTACGATTCGATTCAAAGTTTCTGTCTCTAAAGATACTCCTTTAGTCGAGTAAATACCAATTTTTAATCCACCAATCCATCCGGATAAAGTAAACTTGTGTAAACAATGCTCGTCCTTACTTTCAACTACGTCATGAACTACGTCATTTATCAAATATAATTCGCCACAGTAAATTTGAGAGTCTTGTAAAGTATAATACCCCAACACTTATTTGACACCCTTTAAATATTTTGGTAAAAATGACGAAATTGAGGGGTTTTTTTCTTTTGACCAGGCTGTCTTGGAAACATTCTTTAGCTAATGAGCGCCACCAATAAAAATTTGTACTGGAATGGAATGGAACAACCATATGGAACTTATTCCGACGATTGATGCCCTTTTAACAACGATTCAACTGCGTGCTTTGTATAACCATGAAATCACGTGCCATGATAGAATGTATCTTTATTGTTATCGCACTGTCGTTCCAAAGGTGACGAACGTACTAGTTAGTGTGCAAATAAATGTTCTAAACCTATCTAAAATTACGCAGAATTAACCAAATAACAGAAAACAAGAAAACCTCGTCATTTCAAATGCCTCGACTGGTGAGCCTGTCTCAATCTATCGATTCTGAGTCGGAGGGTAGCGTGGATTTGGACAGGTTTACAAGTCTATTTATGAAAGAGGATAGACGTATTGACCTTTCGGAAACGTTTTCCGGTAGCGACTATTTTCACTTCAGATAAAATACCCGTAGATCTATTTTGAGACTTTTAGACGGGAATTTTTCGAAATTTTATCGGTCAGAGCAGTATAAATCACGTTTGATCGTAAGAATAATTCCCTGATTTGAATTTCTTTTGCTTCAATAGGCCAATCAAAGGTTCCTCGCCATCTGCATCAGACAAAGAAAGGTAATGACGGAAGTGGTAATGACGCCTCGCTAACCTGACAAGAATACGTAATCAAAGACCGGTAGTTTTACACATGTTTTATTTTGGTCAGCTATAATATGTATGTTCGCCTTGATTATCGATTTTTTGCACGTTCGGACTCACTTTAAATACTTTATTAGGTAAATTCGTAAAACGTCCGGGGTCAAATAACAGGACGTTTTCCTTGAAGCGGTATGCAACGTTACGTAAGAGCTACTTTTTATTGCCAAAGCATTCATTGATTAAGTGGTTTAGATGCCGAGGGCAGTTTGCTGTTGCCTGAATATTAGACAAGAGGACAATTGGACATTAAGCGCCCACCGACGGCATTTAGTTTACAAGGTGGCAAAGTGTCAAATCTACCTATTTAAAATTCATAACTGGCTTAACAAAAGTCAGAGATATCAAGAAGTCAAACATTTCGATTCTATTTCAAGACTTTTGAGTCAAATATGTTGCCTCTAAAGTACTAAAAGAAATTCAAGATTTGAAAATGTGTATTGGTTTTTAACCCTTTTCAAAATTGTCTAATATTTTAAGACGAACTTTCCGACAAAAATGTTCAAACAAATATATATCCATATAAGAGTCCCAAAAAGGTTTTCCTAAATTTGACCCATGGACCTCATTTTTGACCCAACTTAACCCATTTTGAACTTGACTGAGATTTCTGACCATTCTGACCAAGTTTCATGACATTTGAGTAGAAGATGTGGCCTCCAGAGTGCGAAATAAGGTTCTTCTAAGATTTGACCCCTTGACCTCATTTTTTATCTGCCTTAACCCGATTTCAAAATTGATCCAGATTTCATGGAGCCAAACATACTGACATTTGAGTAGAAGATGTGGCCTCCAGAGTGTGAAATAAGGTTCTTCTAAGATTTGACCCCTTGACCTCATTTTTAATCTCACCTAACCCAATTTCAAAATTGATCTAGATTTCATGGAGCCAAACATACTGACCAAGTATCAAGACATTTTGACCAAAAATATGGCCTCTAAAGTTTTTTTGTAAGATTTGACCCTATGTTTGACCCTACTTGAGCCAATTTGAAGCTTGAACGTGATTTGATGGAGACCAAGCTTCAAGACATTTGGGCCAAAAATGTGGCCTCAAGAGTGCACAAGATTTTTCTAAGATTTGACCCCTTGACGCCATATTTGACCCCCCTTTACCCAACTTCGAACTTGACCGAGATTTGATAGAGACAAATATTCTGACCAAGTATCAAGACAATAGGGCGAAAATGTGGCATCTAGAGTGCACATGTGGTTTTTCTAAGATTTGAGCCGATTATTTTTACCTTTTTCGAACTTTACCAAGATTTGACGGAGTCAAACATTCTGACTAAATTTTAAGACAATGGGGCCAAAAAGGTGGCATATAGAGTGCACATAAGATGTTGACGGACGACGGAAGCAGGACACAGCTCAATCACAATATCTCACTATGAACATGAAGAGCTAAAAGAGGGGGTAAAAAAACCCTTACAAATAGATGCAACTTCTACACCTAAAACCCAGATTTCACTGACATCAAATCAAAATCTATGCCATTACCGAGCTCCTTGTTGTTAAAATCGAAATGTTTAAAACTTTAACGGGTTTCGGCCCCCCTAGAGTCTTTTGAGAAGAAAAATCCAAGACATGCAAACCTTCAGATCGGATGCAAAGGCTGGTTTAGGGTTATTTACTCGTACAGTTTACGTATTGTAAATCCAGATAATTCGACGGCGTGGATTGAGCTTCAATTTATTCATTGAACAATAATAAATCCTGCGAAAAGAATAACATTCACAGTGTAAGATTAATCTTCATGTTGTAATGAGACAGTGAAATGCACTTTTTCACCTTTTGACCATCAACGTAGCGGTTAGTTACGATGAAGCATATGTAACGAATGCTTTTGTTTTGAATAGCTAATGGGAATTTCTATTATTTTTAGTCACAGGTAATTAATATTTTGAAATAACGTCTAGTAAACAACTTAAATTGTATTCCATGGGTGCCTGCTATGGGAGCTAAACTAGAGTAGAATTACAGTAAGTTGTAAAGGACATAAAGAAGAAATCATTATGGTAAAGCGTTTGTTGCGATTATGTTTCTTTCATTTTATTTAACGAGAATAGAAAATTCGTGAAATATGACTGATAATACATAGTTAGTAAAACTTAATTGAGTGAAAGACAAATTCATTGGACATTAAATTTCAGAAAATGACAATTTTATTGGCTAAACGATTTCGATTATCTTCTCAAAAATCAAGATTAATGTTCAAGGAAATTGACTGTATGCAATGCAAAAACCACATGTAGTAAAACAAGACCAAATACAATTTCAAACATGCCCACCAGTGTTTCTATTTGTATATGCCAACAATTGCCAAAGTTTGCGAAGATGTTTGTGCGAATTATTAGCTCCGCATTTACTAAAGTGGTTATTGTCAGGGTTTAATGAAAGCTTATATTAGTAATATTAGTAATATTGTCATAACATTATAATGCTTTGTCAATATTGACGCTACATTTGTTAACTCAATTAATATCATTAATGTGTTTACAAGGGTGTTTTTTTTTGTTTGTTTTTTTGAAACTTGACAAAGGACAAAACAGTAGACCTGAATCTACAGCATAATTACAGACTAAAAGGTATACCAAGTTACGTATCTAAGTACTTTTTAAATTCAAACTAATTATTTTGAAGACATAGTTAACATAAAGGAAAAGGAGAAATTGCATTCCAAAATGAAATGTCCTTATTTCATAGAATAAATACATAATTTATGACAGATAAAGAAGCATTTCACTGGGACTCTTCTTGTCAATTTATTGTCAAGTATATTTTGAGCATCAATTTCTGTTCACTTTTGCGCTACGATTTTTCACACAAGAACTGTATAGAACCAAACAAATTTCACTTAAACCACTGTTTCATTCTATCACTTTCGTCTGGCTTATTTGCCGTTGGTTAGCGTGTTAGAATCGTAATCTGAGTTGCGAGTGCGCATCTCAAAGAAGCTTTTGAGCAAGACCCTTTACAGGCGGAGTCCCCAGCAAATCAAGCTGTAAAAGTTGGTAGCAGAGGTAAGAATACATTGCCCTCTCTCTTTGTGTATGATAAGATCCTAAATGTTAAAGGAGCAATGAAAATCGGAGACCTTAGACCTTTTATCGCGTTATCATCGCGTAAAAATAAACAAAAATCGCTAGTTTTCTCGTTCGAATATTTCGAAGTATGGAAAAGTTTAAAAAAAGCAAAATCCGCTTGAAACGTTTCAAATGATAGCTAAGCATACACTGTGGGTTCATTTTGAACGTTTTAGATGTACAGTCTAACCTGTCTTAAGCAAGCACCCAAGGGACATTTAAAAAGTGCTTGCTTAAGACAGGTGCTTGCCAAATGCAGGTCAATTTAAGTGCAATTAGTTAATTTGGGATCTCAGTGGTCGCTTGCTTAAGACAGGTTGCTTGCTGAATACAGGTGGTCGCTAACACAGGCTTGACTGTATGTTGTGTGTAACAGCAGTACAAATATTACTTCGGCTTTAACTACTTACAGTGGTTGAGTAAATATCATAAAAAGTGTTCTATTAAATTCATTTGACCCGTCAGGTGAAAAAGGACCATATTGGTAGTTCAAAAGTGCAATTTCTGTCGGACTGCACTGACTGTTTTTCTGGTTCTAGAATGATAATTCTATTTTACTTTTGAAATACGACCTCTGTTCTAACTCTACTTAAATCTATAGCTTTGAGCTATAAATATTTATTTGACACGGTTTCCAGATGGTCCTTTTTTGTGTGACTGATAACAAGGTTTAATAAACTTACCGCTGGGTGGTAACTGCTTCTGGTACCAGGAATACATCTTGTGTTGGTGGTCTACAACAGAAAAAGAGGGAAAGATATTATTATAGGCGGAATTTCTTTGCCTCAAGCGATCGTGAGGAAATTTCAAGAACTACTTTCTAAGAAAAATGTTGGAATAGGTAGCCCCTATAATCCGACAAAGGCAGTAGTTCCTGAAAAAAAAACCGCGCAATAATTATTATTTCTACAACCATAGTAAACGTATGTGTGGATCTGTATTTAAAGACGACGTCATCAAGTCACAATCAATTGCCGTCATAGAGTCGAAGTCAGTTTTCGAAATAAAGCAGAATATGCAAACTTTAAGAGATTGAGGGGCGTGGAAAAAAATTCAAGTTGTTAATGGATATTAACTGAACTGTCGTATCTACAGAATTTATTCTTTCTTTAGCTACGACATAAAGTTCGAACAGCGATGAAGCGCGAAGTTTTTGTGAATTCGATGTTACGGCTTTAAAGCTGAATCACGGCTTTCAGGTTGCTTTTAGTTTTTTTTTCAAAATAGTGTAAATTAAGAAAAAAATAAGTGTAAAAAATTGTGCGCATAGTTTGTAATAAGTAAAATCGAAGAAAAAATGTGCGCATAGTTAAAGAAATTATGTCTCTGTACAGAAACAAGAGGACCATGATGGTCCTAAATCGCTAACCTTCGTCTCTTTTTCTAAGTGAACTATTTTCAAATTTCAAGCAAAAGTCGTTATTGTATTTTAAGACTTGTGGTGTCTCAATGCCCCTTTTCCTATGATATGGCACAGATCCAATTTTCAAATCCTTGTGACCTGACAAACATTCTGACCAAGTTTCATGAATATTGGACCATATTTGTGGCCTTTAGAGAGTAAACAAGACAATTGTCATTAAGGCCCCTTTTCCCGTGATATAACACAGATCATTCATATTTTCGGAATGGTTTATCCTTGTAACCTGACAAACATTCTGGCCAAATTTCATGATAATTGGGCCATATTAGTGGCCTCTAGAGTGTTAACAAGACAGTTGTCATTAAGGCACCTTTTCCCGTGATATGACACGGATCCTTCCCATTTTCTAAGGGTTCATCATTGTGACTTGACAAACAATTCGACCAAGTTTCACGAAGATTGGACCATATTGTGGCCTCTAGAGCATAAACAAGAAAGATCACCATTAAGACTTCTTTTCCCTTGATATGCCACGGATGCTTACGATTTACAATATAGTTTATCCTTGTGACCTGACAATTATTCTGACCAAGATTCATAAGGATTGGACCATATTTGTGGCCTCTAGAGTGTAAACAATAAAATTGTCATGTAGGCCCCTTTTCCCTTAATATGGCACGGATCCTTCCCATTTTCATTAGGGTTTATCCTTTGACCTGACAAACATTATAACGAAGTTTCATGAAGATTGGACGATACTTGTGCCTTTAGAGTGTAAATACTTTAATTGTTGATAGCAGACGACGGATGACAGACAATCAATGTCAACAGACAATCAATGATCACAAAAGCTCACCCGGATCACGATTTGCTCTTGTGAGCTGAAAATCTACAATTCGAAAATATTAGAAGGGGTCGGATATTATTTAGACATATAGATCGACACGAAAAGTTCATGTAGGAGATAATCTAATGCATGAGCAGAAAATGAACCTAGTCTTCAATAACTTTAAATCCTTTCGAGAGTTTATTTACAAAATCTGTGTTTCAGATCAATGTCCTAATGCCTTCATTTTTCAAACATTATACTATGTGCAGAGCAACGAAAATTTGTTAAAATCTTTTTAGTTCACCTGAGCACAAGGTGAGCACAACGTGCTTATGGTGAGCTTTTGTGAATGTTCGTCGTGTGTCGTCCGGCATTTACAATTTAAGTATTTGCTTTTTAGTGGCCATTCACGCCTTACGCATTCCTGGATTTTTAGCAGGGATGATCCTCCAGTAGCGCGTCCTGCAATAGCCATTTTTATGTAACATACATTGATAGAATGTATTGACTTTCATGTCAAATTTGTGTAAAATTTACACTAAACTTTCTCATAACTTTAGATAAGTAAGTCATAGAGCCTTTATATTCAACATGTGCATTGCTCTTAACAAGACTTGTACATGCATAACTCAGTCAAGGTCATTTAGTTAAGGGCACTCAGATAATATAAAGAACTTTACTATATGCACAACTAATGATCGACATTTACCGTTAAAATTATATGAAGCAGCAGTTTTAGACTATCAAAAGACTTCAAATCAGGATTTTCATATTCATGTATAAAACCACTGTTCCGAAAAAGGCAGTTGACGGGGCATTCGTGTTTAAAAAACGCATCTTTTTAGCTCACCTGAGCTAAAAATCTGAGAAAATCTTAAAAATTCTACTTCTCCTCAACCAGGAATCCTAGAGACTTAAAATTTGGCGTGGATGATCAGTTCATAGACCTGAATAAGAATAGCTAAAATCATATTTGTTGGGCCACCAGGTGCGGAGCACCAGGGGGAGGGGGTAGAACTTTGGATAAATTTAGTAATCTTTAACCTTCTTCTTCTTTGGAACCAGGATCCCTACAGACTTGAACATTGGCATGGATGATCAGTTCATAGACCTTAATAAAAATAGCTTAAATCATATCTGTTGGGCCGCCAGGTGCCGAGCACCAGGGGCGAGGGGGTAGTACTTTTGTGAAAATTGTGTAATCTTTAACCTTCTTCCTCATCTGAACCGGGAGCCCGACAGATTTGAATATTGGCACTTAAGATCAGCATATGGACCTTTATAAAAATAGCTAAAATCATGACTGTAGATTCACCAGATGCGGAGCACCAGGGGAGAGAGGGTAGTACTTTTGTGAAAATTTTGTAATCTTTAACCTTCTTCTGAACCACAAACCCTACAGACTTGAAGATTGGCATGGAGGATCAGCTCATAGACCTGAATAAAAATAGCTAAAATCATGACTGTAATGCCACAAGGTGCGGAGCACCAGGTGGGAGGGTGTAGTACTTTGTGAAAATTTTGTAACTTTAACCTTCATCTTCTAAAGAACCAGGAGCCCTAAAGACTTCAATATTGGCTGGATGATAAGTATGTGGATCTAAAATAAAATAGCTAAAATCATGAATGTAGGGCCACCAGATGCGGAGCATTAGGGATGAGGGGGTAGTACTTTGGATCAATTTTGAAATCTTTAAACTTATTCTTCTCCTGGATCAGGAACCCTACAGACTTGAAAATTGTCATGGGTGATCAATATATTGACATTGATAAAAATAGCTTAATCATGACTGTAGGGTCACCAGGTGCTGAGTGTCTTGGGGAGGGGGAAGTACTTTTGATCATTTTTGAAATCTTTAAATTTCTTCTATAGAAACAAGAGTCCTACAGACTTGAAAATTGGTATGGACGATCAGCATATGGACATTAATTGAATTAGCTAAAATCATGACTGTAGATTCACCAGGTGCAGACCATCTTGGGGGAGGGGGGAGTGCTTTGTTGTGACTTTTGAATCCTTACAGCCTTTATATTTGACATGGATTGATCAACTCATTAAAGAAAACTTTAAAAGCCTTAGACTCAGCCTGTATATTTGGCATAGATTAGCTGATCACAGACCTTTTATGAAAAAAGCTTAAATAAATAATGACCAGGGGAGGAGAAGAGGGGGGGGGGAGGATTATTTCAAATGTTATCTGATTGAATAAGTGAAAATCTCTTTTTCTGTGGTTGCATGGACATACCTAGGTAATGAAGCTTTTTCTCAGGTGAGCGACTCAGGGCCAATGTCCCCCTTGTTTATTCTCTTTTTTCTGTGTTTGCGTCCAAACTGACCGTAGGTGTAGGCCGCAAATCACCTAAAAAGCATAAAATGGCCACAAATATGATCCAATCTAAATGAAACTTTGTCTGAATGTTCGTCAGGTCACAAGGAAAAGCCGAATTGAAAATCGGATCGAACCATGCCATAACAACGGGAAAGGGCATGAATGACAATGATTTTGTTACTTATTTAGAGGCCTTAAATATGGCCCAATATTCATGAAACTTAGACAGAATGTTTGCGAAGTCACAAGTATAAGCCCCATTGAAAATGCGAAGGATCCATGCTACATAACGTGAAAAGGGCATCAATGGAAAATTTCTTGTTAACACTCTAGACACAATAATTATGGTCCGACTCTCGTGAAAGATGGTCACAATGTTTGCCAGGACTCAGGGATGAATGTTATTGAAAATGGGAATGATCACAGGAAAATGAGCCTTACAGACAATTTTCTTGTTAACAATATAGAGGACACAAGTATTGCCCGATCTAATTGAGACTGGGTCAGAATATTTGGTAGATCACGAAGTTGAAGCCTACAGATATTCGAAAGATCCATGCCATAACAAGGGAAAAGAGGCCTAAATGACGATATTTTTGTTTTCACAACTAACCTGGCCCGATCTTTGTGGAACTTTGTCAAAGTAATGGTCATTTCACAAGGATAAACCAGCTTGAAATAAGAAAAGATCCATTTGATTCCACAGGAAAAGTGGACTTAATGACATCTTTCTTGTTCACACTCTAGGAGCAAAGGTTTTTGTACAATCTTCTAAAAAAATGGTCAGGGTCTCTATTGAAAATGTATTGCCCTATTAGAAAGTACAGGTAAAGGAGCCTTTATGTTCTATATCCACTCTTGTGGTTATTTCCTGAGTATCTGAGTATCTTGCTAAAGATGTATCCATTTATGAAACTTGTTTAGAAAAGGCTAGAATCTTATGCATAGATCATAGGAATACATTTATGTCTTTCTTTGAAAAATTGAATGGTCATTTATTTGACTTAAAAGCATTTACAGTTGCGAAGGAAGCGTCTGAGAGGCGAAGATGAGCGATATAAAACCATCATGGTCCTCTTGTTCAAGGTTGTATGAAAGGGGGAGGTGCTGATAAGTATTCTCAAGGTTAAGTAAACATTTAAAGAGTTTATATGACCACACTTTTGGTGAATCGTTGATGTTATCGAAAACGTTCAGCTTACAACACTAAGAGCTAGATATTTACATAAATGTTGTGGTAAAAATGCTTTTCTTTTACAAAATGTAATAATGATACGCTCGAAAGATAATTATACCAAGGGAACTGTTTACGTCTCAATTGGAATACAACCAGTCACCAATAATATACCATCCTTAGCTAGTATGAAATAAAATCATAAATCATAAAACATCATGGTCCTTCCTTGAGAACATACAAACTTCTTTAGTCATTTTTAGACGTATTGAGCCAAAACATCAATCTCTACGGTGATAACAAGGATTTGACCAGAGGTCTATAAGGGCCTTGACAGAAGTCGGAATACCAACAAAAATGGATCTTCATTAAAACCAGAAAATGAGTCTGAGCAAGTTTGAGAAAGATCGAGCCAAAATTGTGCACAAGAGTGATAACACTGATTCTGGAGGACGAACAATCAAGTATGAAACAAGATGGTCATAATGATCCTTAATCGCTCTCCTGAGTGAAGTGTCTAAAACTTATCTAAAACACTTGATAAGAATGACGAAAATAATTAAAAAGCTTTGACACTGCTTTTGATTCAATACAGCAAGATAACCGATCTGTCAAATTTTAGGGTTGATATTGCTAAAATTGTACCATCTTGAGTTCTTACAATGATTTCTTAGGATTTGACCAATTTGCCTAGTTTTTGATCCTAGTTGACCCATTTTCGAACTTGTCCCAGATATCACCTAGTTAATGATTCTGAAAAAAAAATCAGGTTGATCAGGACAAAATGTAGCCTCTATAGTGCATACAATGTTTTCTAAGATTTCTTCCAGTGCCCTAGTTGTTGTACCAAGTTTACCTTATATCAAATTCATCCAAGAATCAATCAAGACAATCATTCTGTAGAAATATCTGGTTGATAGGGCAAAAAATGAGGACTCTTGAGTACAAACATCTTTTTATGCCCCCCGTATCGAGAGATCGGGGGCATATTGTTTGACTCATATCCGTCTGTCTGTCCGTCCGTCTGTCCGAAAACTTAACCCGAAAACTTAACCTTTGCCTTTTCTCCAAAAGTATTTGACATACAATGCTGTACATCAAAGTCAAGGTCATGTGACAAGGTCAAGGTCATATGACAAGGTCAAAGTCATCTGTCAAGGTCAAACTTTAAAAAAAATGCTATTCCGGGGGCATTTGTGTTTCACAAACACATCTTGTTTAGATTAGGCTCCATGATCTGGTTTTTGACCCCAGTTTAACAAATTTCGAACCTGTCTAAGGTTTCCTTAAGATAAGCTTGACTTATTTTTACCTCATCAGAGAGTTCAACAAGAAAATCGTTAGATCTGACCCCGCAAGCTAGATTTTGACACATCTTTACCAAATATTATACTCAACACAAAAATCATCATTACAGTTTCTCTGACCATTTTTTTAAGTTGATCATATAAAAGATGTGGCCTCTAGAACGCAGTCAAGGTTTTTCTCAGATTCATCCCTGCGATCTAATTTTTTTACCCAAGCTGATGGAAATTCGAAATAATTCAAAAACTTATCAAGGTATTCATTCTGATCAATTTTCTGATTTATCGGGTTAATCTGAATCCTCAAGAGTGCATAAAAAGTTTTATTCTAAACTTTGCCCCTCGAGCCTTGTATGGAACCGTCTTGATCTAATTTCGAACTCGTCGAGCCTGATCGGGAAAAAGTATCGCGTATAAAGTGTTGAAAAGGCTTTTCTGAGAGTACACCATGGTTTAGTTTTTTCAACCTATTTGTCCTATTTCCGAATTCGGCCTACATGTCATCACTGTTGACAAATTTCAGGTTGAGTGGGCGAATAATGTGGCCCTCAGAGTGCATATGTTTTAAAAATGGCACAAAATGGTATAGTTTTTACACCAGTTGACTTATTTGCTATCTCGACCGACAAGACAATCAGTTTTATAAATTTCTAGGTTGACTGGGTTAAAATTAAAAAAAAAAAGTTTTTAGAGTGCATACAAGGTATTTGTTGGCCTTTGTTGACCTCGACGGACATCCGCCCAACAAACAAAAAAGATTATCTGAAGCACGATGATCTAAGGTGGGCCAACACACATTGTAGAAACTTTGGAGACAAAACATTTTGTAAAACATTAAGTTGATAATGTGTCAACTTGTAATGGTATAGTCAAAATTATTTTAATTAGTTATTTTTAGCGAGTTCAGCCAGCAACATCATCTTTTTAAATGTAAACAGAGTATACAGCCACTTTGGCCCTCTTTTTCTAGTTTTATAGTATTATAGAAGCTGAACTAAATGAGGACATGTCAACAGAAGTAATATAATAGTATATATGTAAAGAATGGAGATTACAACCAAAACTTAAGAGGAGTTGATTCTTTAACTGGTTATATGAGAATTTATTTTTTGTTTTACAAAATTGAACTTAAACCATCTTCTAATCGGTCACTGTTTCAAGAATTCTGATAATTTGTCACCTTGGAAGATAGCGCAACCACAATTCATCAAATAATCTCCAAAGAAAACAATTTAACCTGTATGAGAACATCGACAGTCCCAGCTTAACAATTTGCTTTGGTGGGTGGGGTAAATATAAAACATTCAACTCATTCCCTGACTTATTTCTAGTAAGCTAACAACAAGGCATCGAAAGGATGGTTATTTTTCAACAGTCTAACGGTATTTCCTGGACTGAAATTTTTGAAGGTCCCTTTCTTTGCTAATTTTTGTGACTTTTTCAAAGTGTAGACTTCTTTTGTCTCCTACAATCCTTTTGTCGGTCCTTTTTAAACAATACCTTTACCAAAATTCTTAAGATGGAATTGACTTTTCATAAAAGTAACGCTCTTTTCATTTCTTTTCTTGTAAATGTGCCGAAAACAGAGAAATATGCAGTGACCGATTAGAAGTTGGTTTCAGTTAATTTAAAGTTCAAATGGAAAGTAGGTATTATAAATGAGCCTTTCTTGTTGACACATTTCTTCGACGTTCATCGTCCGTCAGAAGTTCACTATTTTTCTTTAAATCTCTCTTTATTGAACATTGGTCTGATTTCAATCAAACTTGGCATCAATTTACTTTGAGTGGCCAACTCAAAATTTCTTTGCGAAAGTTTTCTTTTTGATTGACTCTCGAAAAATCTGCGTTGAAGGGTGAGAGGGGCTTTAAGAAACATCGTTTCATAAACATGTTTGTAAATTCAGACCAAACTTGATCTTCAAATTACCTTTCTCAATACGTCTTCGAGTTTGTTTGTTTGTTTTTTTTTATTCTGAACCTCCAAAAAGGGCGGGGCATATTTGAAAGCTTGAAACGTCTTCCCAGAAATCAGTGGGCCAATTTCAACTAAACTCTGCATTAAAAGTCGTTCAATGACCCCTCTCATAACTTGTAAGTGAAATTGCCGCTGGGTAGAATAGTTTGGCTTTGGAATTTAAACTTTTCTTCACCCCTTAAACGAGTGGACCAATTGCAGAAATGTTTTTTCGGTGAAGCACCTCTTTACTTGTATAACACCCCCTCCAATGAAGGCATAACAGGGATTATTTTGATTTTAGCTCGTCTGAGCACGAAGTGCTTAAGGGAGCTATTGTGATCTAACAAAGTTCGGCGTCCGTCTGTCGATCGGTCCGTCTGTCTGTCCGTCACGGCGTCAACAATTTCTTTAAACGACATCTTCTAAACTTCTGGGTCAAAATCAACAAAACTTGGCAGAAATATTCCTTGGGTGGTCCCTTGTAAAAATTGCTATAAGGTAAAGGATCCGTGCTATATCATTGGAAAAGGGGCCTTCAAAACAATTTTCTTGTTTACACTCTAGAAGCCATAAATATGGTCTAATCATCATGAAACTTAGTCAAAATCTTTGTTAGGTCATAAGGATGAACTCTATTGAAAATGGGAAGGATCCGTGCCATATCACAGGAAAAGGGGCCTTAATGACATTTTTTCTTTGTTTACACTCTAGTGACCACAAATATTGTCCAATCTTTATGAAACTTGGTCAGAATGTTTACCAGGTCACGAGGATGGATCCTAGGGAAAATTGGAAGGATCCGTGTCATATCAGGGGAAAAGGGGCCATAATGAATTTTTTTTGGTTTACACTCTAGAAACCACAAATATGTTTCAATCATCATGAAACCTGGTAAGAATATCTGTTAGGTCATGAGGATGAACTCTTTCGAAAATTGAGAGGATACGAGCCATATCATTGGAAAAGGGGCCTTAATGATAATTTTCTTGTTAACACTCAAGTGGCCAAAAATATGGTCCAATCATCATGAAACTTGATCAGAATTTTTGTTGGGTCATGAGGATGAACTCTTATGGTAATGGAAATGATCTGTTGCATATTACAGGAAAAGGGGCCTTAATTACAATTTTCTTGTTTACAGTAAAGAAGCTACAAATATGGTCCAATCATCATGAATCTTTGTCAGAATGTTTGTTAGGTCATGAGGATGAGCTCTATTGAAAATGGAAAAGATCTGTGCCATATCACGGGAAAATGGGCCTTAATGACATTTTTTGTTTACACTCTAGAAACCACAATTATGGTCCCATCATCATGAATGTTTGTCAGAATGTTTGTTAGGATGTGAGGATGAACTCTTTAGAAAATGGGAAAGATCCGTGCCATATAATGGGAAAAGGGGCCTTAATGACGATTTCTTGTAAGAGCTCCAACGCCACAAATATGGTCCAATTTTCATGAAACTTGGTTAAAACGTTACTCAGGCGAGCGATTTAGGGCCTTCAGGGTCCTTTTGTTTTAAAATATCCTCTCTCAAATAAAAGGGGAAATTCCAACTAAACTCAGCAAGAATTATTTTGATTTCTTAAGTTATTTTCTTTTATCGTATTTTATTTACACGGGCGGGGACCTCTTGCATTTCCTCGAATGTATACTAAGTTGAAGGAAATCTAACGGACATAATCAACGTCCCTCTATAAAATAAGACACATAATCGGATTTTGATGTATTGAATTCAGGTAATATTATGTTGATTTAATAGCTTCTACTCGAATACGAGCTATTTCCCAGCAAGCATGAAATGCTTAGGCACACATGGGCAGAATCTGTACAAAATAGCGGTATGGAGCCTATGTGAATCCAGTTATTAGAATAACGGCCTATGTTCGGACTACATAGGACCCTTATGACAATTTTCCTTATGTTTGTGGGATTTATAGGGGCAGATTGTGGGCAACATATCTTGTTGGTCCCTAATAGAAAAGATTGCCCATAAAGGACCCACCAAGGGCCCATAAAACCTTGACATTTGGGAAACTTACTAAATGACAGTCTTTTTTAAGTATTTATGTATCGTTTTTATTTATTTTTATGCTGTATATTAAACGAACGTTTTACACGTCAATTGCAACAAAAATATATCTGCACATCATTTTTTGAGGGATCTTCCAACATACATTTTCTATGTTATCTATGTTACTAAGCATTGACTCTGAATTTCTTGAAAATGGAAATGAAGTTTGGTCGCGAGTCTAACCTGTAAGCATCTAAAATTATGATATTTAGCAAAACAGGACAACTTTTGCATCTCAATGTGCATATCATACCTTTTTATCCAATCACTACGTCATCATAAGTATATTCTTCTGATGTTAACCGGACGTACATTTTTAAAGTTGCTTTGTGTTTCAAATGCCTTTAGCCACATGAAGTTTGTCATTGTTTTTAACTTAAGCTTGTGCTAGTATTGGTGATTTTCTTTTTTCGTGATCATTGATTGTCCGTCGTGCGTCATCCGTCGTCATGCGTCAATAATTTAAGTGTTTACACTCTAGAGGCCACAAATATGATCCAATCTTCATGAAACGTGGGAAGAATGATGGTTAGGTAAGTTCTGCCTTTTTCTGAGAAGACTTCGTCTGGTGCTAGTGTCCTTATTCAGGGTATTGAGTGAGGTATTATTAATGTTCCTCTTAGCTGGAGATAAGGTAGTTGTTTATCCTTTTGTAACTGACACATCTAATGTAGGTCAAACAGATGATCCTATTTTGCAGGAAATACCTGATTTGTACCCTTTATGTGCAGTAACTCGGGGTATGGCTAAAAAAGCTTCCTTGAAAATTTCAAATGGCATTGACTTAACTGATACTTTTGTTGGTCAATATTTCAGTGACGAGATTAAAAAGTATTTTAATCTTAGTCTGCCTGATACTCAGACAGACTCGTCAAAATTTTGTCAGTCATCTCCAAGCTCAAATGACCAAGGTCATGAAACGCATTCTAATCACGGTTAATCCAGGAACAGCAAAATGATCCTGAGATTTTAAAGTTAATTGATAGGGCATTACACAAGAAGAAATGTCTCGGAATCCTGTTTGTTACTATAAAAAGAATGGTATTCTGATGAGAAAATGGCGACCATTTGATGTCCCAGCTGATGATGATTGGGCTGTTCATCACCAAATTGTTGTTCCAAAGTCATATCGCCATGAAATACTTAGTATAGCCCATGAAAATCCAATGTCTGGTCATTTAGGTGTAAACAAGACTTATCACAAGATTATGACTTATTTCTTTTGGCCTGGACTTACATCGGACGTTTCCGAATATTGTAAAAGTTGCCACACTTGTCAAATGGTAGGGAAACCTAACCAAGTTATCCCAAAAGCAAGGTTAAAACCCATTCCAGCTCTTGATGAACCTTTCAGTCGAATAATAATAAACTGCGTTGGTCCTTTACCAAAAACTAAGCCAGGTTCTGAATATTTGTTGACAATTATGTGTGCTTCTACTCGCTTCCCAGAAGCAATTCTTTTAAGAAACATTAAGGCAAAGTCAATCGTTAAGGCTCTTGTCAAGTTCTTTACTTTTGTTGGCCTTCCAAAATCAGTTCAGTCTGAGCAAGGATCAAACTTCATGTCAGGCATATTCCAACAGGTTTTGCATGAATTAGGTATCAAACAATATCGGTCATCTGCTTATCACCCTGAAAGTCAAGGTGCTTTAGAAAGATTTCATCAGACCCCAAAGAACATGATAAGGTCATATTGTTTTGATACTGAGAAAAATTGGGATGAAGGTATTCATTTGCTATTATTTGCAGTCAGAGAATCTGTTCAAGAATCTCTTGGCTTTAGCCCCTTTGAGTTAGTTTTTGGTCATTCTGTTCGTGGGCCATTAACACTCTTAAAAGAGAAATGTCTTGCTGATGATGAAACACCCTTGAACTTGTTACAGTATGTTTCTGACTTTAGAAATAAACTGTCCAAGGCATGTGAGGTTGCTAGGTCAAATCTAAAATCATCTCAGAGCAAAACGAAGGCAAGATATGACAAGCATAATGTTGATAGGAAATTTGAACCAGGTGATAAAGTCCTTGCTCTTTTGCTCTGGCCGACCCTTACAGGAAAGATAACATGGCCCGTATACTATTGATAAGAAAACAAGTGATTTGAATTATATTATCAATACTCCTGGAAGGCGTGAAAATAAACGAATGTGTCATGTAAACATGTTAAAAAAGTATTTTGACAGAGATAGCTCTAATTCAAAACCAGTAACAGTTGTAAACACTGTCCCACAAGAATCAAATGTGATTGAATCAGAAGTTAATTCAGACTTCAGTGAAAAATCTGTTCCTAGTCCACCTAAACTTGAGAACTCTAAAATACTAAAGAATCTTGACGACAAACTTTCATATTTGGAGCCATCTCAACGAGAAGATCTGAAACAGTTGATTAATGAATACAAACACTTGTTTCCTGACATCCCCACAAGAACTGATAAAATATATTATGATGTCATTGTGGAAGATTCTCAACCTATAAAACAACATCCTTATAGAATGAATCCAGTGAAACAAAAAGCCCTTCAAGATGAAGTGAATTACTTTTTGGAGAATGATTTTATTGAACCCAGCCAAAGTAATTACAGTTCACCATGTATATTAGTTCCCAAGCCAAATGGAACATACAGAATGTGTACTGACTATCGAAAAGTGAACTCTGTGACAAAAACTGACTCTTTTCCAATACCAAGAATTGATGACTGTATTGACGAAGTCGGTAATTCTAAATATGTCACCAAATTTGACCTTCTCAAAGGATTCTGGCAGGTTCCGCTCACTGATAGGGCTAAAGAAGTATCAGCATTTGCTACTCCAACTGGTCTGTACCAGTACAAAGTTATGCCATTTGGGATAAAAAATTCTCCTGTGACGTTTTAGCGGCTTGTAAATGTGGTTATAGATGGCTGTGACGCATACATCGATGATGTCATAATCTATACAGACACATGGAGTGATCACCTTCAAAGAATCAAACAATTCTTCGACCGTCTCAGTGATGCAAAATTGACTGTTAATCTTGGAAAAACAGAATGTTGTCATGCTACTGTTACTTTCTTAGGACACCTTGTGGGACAGGGCCAAATTAAACCTTTAGAATCTAAGGTCAATGCTATCTCTGAATTTCCTGTGCCTGCTACTAAAATTCAACTGATGCGATTTCTTGGTATGGCTGGCTACTATAGAAAGGTCTGTAAGAATTTTTATATAATAGCTGAACCGTTGACAAACTTATTAAAGAAAAACGTTAAGTTCAAATGGAATAATAACTGTCAAGTTGCCATTGATCGCTTAAAAGCCGTACTAAAGAGCGCACCAGTTCTTTTAGCACCTAATTTTGACAAATGTTTCAAATTAGCTGTTGATGCAAGTGATGTTGGTATTGGTGCTGTTCTTTTGCAAGAAGACGATGATGGTATTGATCATCCAGTTTGTTATTTTTATAAATTCAACAAACACCAGAAAAACTACTCCACCATTGAAAAAGAATGTCTTGCTCTGATTTTGGCAATCCAACATTTTGAAGTTTATTTAACATCTGCAACTTCTCCTATACTTGTATTCAGTGACCACAATGCCCTAAGTTTTCTTCACAAACTTAAGAGTAAGAACCAGAGATTATTAGTCCCCCACCGGTTACCGGTTGGGGGACTAAAGGTTTGCTCGATTCCGTCTGTCCGTCCGTCTGTCCGTCACACTTTTGTCCGGGCTATATCTTCTAAACCATATGTGCTAGCAACTTCAAACTTGGTACACTTATAGATCTCATTGAGGAAAAGTGTCATGTTCAAGAACTGTTACTCTGCCACGCCCACTTTTTGAGTTATTGCCCTTTGTTGTTTTAACCCTTACATTCTTGTCCGGAACATATCTTCTAAACTATGTGTGCTAGCAACTTCAAACTTTGTACACTTATAGATCTCATTGAGGACAAGTGTCATGTTTAAGAAATATAACTCTGCCATGTCCACTTTTTGAGTTATTGTCCTTTGTTGCTTTTAACCTTACATTCTTGTCCGGATAATAACTCCTAAACTATGCGTGCTAGTAACTTCAAACTTGGTACACTCATAGATCTTATTGAGGACAAGTGTCATGTACAATAACTGTTACTCTACCACGCCCACTTTTTGAGTTATTGCCCTTTGTTCTCTTTACCCTTACCTTTTTGTCCGGATCATATCTCCTAAACCATAAGTGCTAGCAACTTCAAACTTTGTACACTGATAAATCTTATCGAGGACAAGTGTCATAAACAAGAACTGTTACTCTGCCATGTCCACTTTTTGAGTTATTGGCCTTTGTTGTTTTAAGTCTCACATTCTTGTCCGGATCATATCTTCTAAACCATAAGTGCTAGAAACTTCAAACTTGCTACACTTAAAGATATCATTGAGGACAAGTGTCATGTACAAGAACTGTCACTCTGCCATGTCCACTTTTAGAGTTATTGCCCTTTGTTGTTTCTATCCTTACATTTTTGTCCCGTACTTATCTCCTAAACCATAAGCCCTATCAACTTAAAACTTTGTACACTGGTAGATCTCATTGAGTAGAAGTGTAATGCACAAGAACTGTTACTCTGTCACATCCACTTTTTTAGTTATTGTCCGTTGTTGTTTTTTATCCTGACATTTTTGTCCGGACCATATCTCCTGAGCCATCAGTGCTAGCAACTTCAAACTTGGTACACTTATAGATCTCATTGAGGACAAGTGGCATGTACAAGAATCATTCTTCTCCGCCCACTTTTGGAGTTTTTGCCATTGGTTGTTTTTACTCTTATATTTTTGTTTGGGACATTTTGTTCAAAACCTTATGTGCTAGCAGCTTCAAATTTTGTATACAGTTATAGATCTAGTAAGTAGGAGATATATTATAAGAAAGGATTTTTTGTTATCCGGTGGGGGACTCCTGTATTGCATCGCAATACGACATGCACTTGTTTAGGTGGAGTTTGTCACTTCAAGAATTTGATCTTGATGTAAGACACATTAAAGGAAAAAACAACATTATACCAGATGCTCTGTCAAGAGTCTAAAATTTTGAATTGTCTTATCTTTAATACTTAAATTGCATTTAACAGTTACATTTCACTGTTTTTCTGTATATATGTTCGTATATATGTTTGCATATATATCTCTTTTTTCAATTCTTTTGATGAAAATTGTTTGTATTTTCATGCTAGATGTGCTGAAATGTTTCAACAAATCATGATATTATCAATTGTGTAAAGTATATTACCATTGTATATGCTAAAGATAATGCAAGAAGAAAGATTTATTTCATAAACCTTTCTTTTTTCTTTCAAGGGGGAAAGTGTTATATATAAATAATCCTTATGGTTTTTACCGTGTCTATTTTTAGACTGCGAAAAAAGAAAGGTTAATGAAATAAATCTTTCTTTTTTCTTTCAAGGGGGAAAGTGTTATATAAATAATCCTTATGGTTTTTACCGTGTCTATTTTTAGACTGAGAATTTTCCTATCTCTTTACACTGTAAGGAAATAAATATGTAGAAGATTTCAGATCTTTCTAGAAAGGACTTTTAGAAAGTGATTCAGACTCTAGAGTCTTCTAATGTTCTATGCTATTCTAGATTGTTCAAAGGTATTATATAAAGGGATTCCTGCAGCATTCTTGGTTCACTTGATTTAGACTAATGGTTTCATTTAGTAGCTCTGTGTTAAACTAAAACGGGATTTCTTGTTATCTTAAAAGTGTGTTTGAAAGCGTGTTTAATTCTAAATTCAGATATCATTGGACTTATTATTTGTGGACCAGGAACTTAATTTAATTGGATCTAAAATTGAAAACTGTAGGATTAAACATTCAAGGTATTGTAATTTGTTTTTGTATTAATTTCATATTGTCAATAATTCTGGTATTATTGTCAATAAATATTGTTAATTGTAAAGTTTGTTGCTGGCTTCTTTGTTCTTGTTACATTGGCCCGTAACAGCTTAACGATTCTATTATTTTCAAAGATATCTTAAGCATGCAGTATTCTTAAAAATTTAAACATATAGATGTCTTGATAATGAATTTAAAATATAAAACATCTATTATTTGAAATGACACTATATTATCCTATTTTATAACAAATATTCCATCAGTTCATATATTATTTGAAAATTCCAGTCATTATATAAAACAGCTGACGGAATCAGTGATTTAACAAAATCCCTGAAAATTTCAGTTATTTTTCAAAAACACTGATTTTACATTTTCACTGTAACATATACACAATCAATTCGAGTTCTGCTATTAAATGTGTAATGACTATGTACACAGGTCTTTGAACAATTGGTTGCATGTAATAAATGATATTAATGATTTGAGATGACCAAATTATCCAACGTGAGCACAAAGGTACATCGGCTCTCATCTGATCATGAGCCACCCATGGACAAGTCCCCCCCCCCCGACCGAAATTTCTACTTATTTTGGCTAAGGAATATTGGAAAGTAGAAAATTTAAATGGACTATTAAAGTCGAAGTAGGGTCGAGGAATTCAAAGCCGATTTTAAAAGCCAATTTCTTTTGAGTAAGCAATAATCGACTTATTAACAATACTGACAATGTCAAACAGATCTTTTACACTATCAGCATTAAAATGTCTAGAACGAATTAGTTGAAAATCAGTGCAGTCTATCAAAATGTGTTGAATAGAAATGGAGCACTGCAGGTCACACATTCTGGTGGGTAATCCCTGGTAAAGAGACAGGAATGCGTAAGGGGTGAGTGTCCAATTATAACCTCTTCTAGGCGAACAGAACTGTATAAAGGGTACCAATCACCAAGGGTTGGTTTAATCAAGTGAAGCTTATTGTAAATATCTTCATCCCATTGAGACTGCCAAGGAGATCGGATTCGTTCTAAAATTGATAACCTAAAATCAGTTTGCGGAACTTTTAACCCTGATACAGGAGGGAAAGCGCTGATTTAGCAGACTTATCAGCCAGCTCATTTCCTCTGATGCCTACGTGACTCTGGAGCCAGCAGGGCACAAGTCTTTTAAAGATTATACTTGGGAAATGCGCTCGAGAAGTTCGCAAATAAGAGGATTCTCATACTTTTAGTTAATTAGAGCCTGTAAAACGGACAAAAGAATCAGAGAAAAATATTTTCACCTAGACCTGGATTGTCCTACTAGGGTGAGAGCTAGGTCTATATCCGAAAAAATGGAGGATTTGTCTGGGAGACGACACTTTGAAATCATATCTCCATGAACAGCTGCTGAAGCTACAGCTCCACCATCTTTCGAACCATCTGTATAAATTGGTTCAAAAGAGGAATTAGCTCTTTCAATTCACAAAACTGTCCTGTTTGTAGTAGATTTTTTATCGTAAACAAGGTCAAAACGGAGTTCTGCACATTTCTGCATCCGCAGAGGTGTCTCGGGGATTTTTAAGATCCGCAATAGCATCTGTATCAATGTCAAGGCTTGATACTTGTTGATCCAATCTAATACTTTTGGCTTTCTTTCAAACAGGGCCTTGTAATTGAGGTTAAAAAGACTCGAATTTGAAAAGATATTAGAGAGACAGCTTTTCTCTACTTAAGGCTAGTGAAGATTAAATGGCCTCTAAATATTAACTATTCACAGGGGAAGTTCTTAAAGCTCCAAGGGCGAGACGAAGACCTTCGTGTTTGATGGAATAAAGGATTTGAAGGGTAGATTTACGAGCTGATCCATATGCTAAACAAACATAGTCCAGTTTCGATCGAACAAGAGATCGGTAAAGTCGCAAGAGGACTTTACGATCGGCATCCCAGAGTGTGCTACAACTTTTGAAAGGTAAAGAGCCTTATTGCACTTCTTTTAATGCAGAGATGCATTTGTTAAAGATGATATCAAGAGATTTGGTCTTGCAAAGGAAGAGTTCAGGGTCTGGATGTACACCGCGAATGTTGTACAATAAACTTGGAACTGTATAGTATATTTATCAACTAGGAAATGGTCTAGGAAGAAAGAAAAACAAAGGTTTTCCTAAGGCGTGAAAAGAAAGTCGTCTCTACTATTTATCAAATAATTTCATTTTCATTCAGTTCTTTCTTCATTTAGCCAGATGTACTTATCTAAAATAGTACATGAAGATTTTTATAACGTGCCCAGCTTCATTTGAATGTTACATCAATAAGGTGGGAATATTTCTTTTATCTACAAACAGTTTTTGTTTGTTTGAGTTTTTGTTTTGTTTTAATGTGGTTTTTAGAACCCAGCTAATATGTGTTCGGCTTTTTTAAAAGAAAAGATTTTACCACAGACTCTTGATTTTCATTTTTTCACAATTAAACATAATAAGGAAAATTAAAGAAATTGGGAAAATTTGTAAAAAAAAAAAAACAAAAAAAAACCAACCTTTTTTTTATTTGGTAGGTGCTTTTTGGCCCATCGAAGCCTTTATGTTTCACCACGAAGAATAACAAAAATATTGTAAATTAAATGGTAAGTGAAAAAAGTGCATAGTGTTGTATTTAATTGGATTGTACCAAATTCTCTTAGTAATACATTTTGTTAGCTTTAAGTATCTAATTTGCTAGCCCTCAATGCTAGTAATATATAGTTTTACGCCAATGAGAATAAACAGTATTTTTATTTCTTAATCATTGTCTTCATTTCAATAACTACATTATTTTTCATGTGAATCCAGCCAAATCGTATTTTCAGTATAGTCCATGTACGATCTAAAAAATCTTAATGGATTTTCCAACAAGTGTGATTTACACTTCGGTGTTTCATTTCAAATGACCAAAATCACACCGAAATTATTAAAAATATCCAATCACGACATTGGCTGTAGTGGATTTGGAACCTCTTTTGTGGTATTCATCGAAACAAGAGGGCCAAAGTGGCCCTAAATCGCTGACCTAAATGAACTGTTTAAAATAATTTAGAAAGGATGAAGAAATCTGACAAATTTCAGGTTGATTGGGCAAAAAACAATGCCTCTTCACCGCTTACAAGGTTTTTCTAAGATTTGACCCCGTGGCCTATTTTTTTTACCCCACTTGACCCAAAATAAAAAATGACCTGGATATCATTAAGATTATCATTCTGACCAATTTTCAGATTGATTGAGCAAAAAGAAAAGGCTTCCATATGGTCAAAAAGGTTTTTCTAAGATTTAACAATGTGACCTCATTTTTGACCAAACTTGTCACAATTTCAAATTTAACCTAGTTTTCATCACGATGATCATTCTGACCAACTTTCAGGTTGAAACATGGCCTCTGGAGTGTCTACAAGGTTATCTAAGAAATGACCATGTGACCTCAATTTTGACACATTTGACCCCATTTCCAACTTGACCTTGATTTTATTAAGACATTCATTCTTACCAATTTTCAGGTTGATCGAGCAAAAAATATGGCTTCCAGAGTGTCAACATAGTTTTTCTAAAATTTGACCCGGTGACCTCATTTTTTGTCCAACTTGACCCAATATTGAACTTGAGCGAAAATTTATCAAGACAATCATTCTGACTAATTTTCAAGTTGATTGAGCAAAAATATGGCTTCTAGATTGTCTACAAGGTTTTTCTTAGATTTGACCCTGTGACCTTGTTTTTTACCCCACTCGACCAAATTTCGAACTCGTCAGAGAATACATCAAGACAATCATTCTGACCAAATTTCAGGATCATCGGGCAAATAATGTGGCCTCTAGAGTGTCTTCAAGGTTAATGTTGACGACGGACGTCACTCGACTACAAAAGCTCACACTGAGCACTTCGTGCTCAGTTGAGCTAAAAATAGCGAATTTCTCACCGAGAACCGGCTGTTATCTCCTATTTCGGAAGTTGGTATCTTTAACATCATTTAAGTAATAAAGGGTTTTACCAGAATGCGAAACATACATGTTTTATGCCCTAGAATAATATTTAAAATGAAAAAAATCCCCCTATAGTGTATCAAGGGTACATTATTTTATTGTTGTTTGTCATCTAGAAAACAATTCAGAATGGCAGTCGGGACCCAATTAAACATCTTGATTCTCACTCATGGAGGTCCGTTGAACAGTTCTATATCACTCTCTGGGGGCCCTTAGGGGAAGCACGGTGGCCCTTCCTGGCCCATGGACTATGTAGATAGAAGATAACCTGACCCTAAGTACGATATGTTTTCTTCCATTTCGATTTTCGAACTGGTTTGTTGAATACGCTTTGTTGTAACTTTCGGGTGACTTCATTCTACGCGGGGTATTCAAGAAGTCCATGGACTTTCTTTATATCTTGAAAACTGTTCAACGTTATTCATTGAAATTAGCATATGATGAATATTAATCATAACTGAGCTACTGTGTAGCGTTTTCATCCTCTTACTCCGCATTACGCGTTCATCAGTCGTTGCCATAGTGACATACATAACGTCAAGCAGCGCAGAGACTAATTTACAGGTTGAACTCTTATAAATTCGTTGATTTCAGTCCAAATTGTATTATATAACACTGATATGAATTTCATAATATTTTGCGTGCCATTTTTATATAGACACAATTGCATTTCCTGGAAGCTATTACGGTTGGAACACGCTTCATTCAAGAATATAGTAACTTATACAGCATAGGTGGTAGATAGAATAACGCCACCAGGACATCAATAAGACAACATCGGACTGCGTTCTGTGAAAAAATCGATACTCAATGATAGCTGGTGACCAAAAGCATTGTATATAGCACATAGGTAAGCACTACTATAAACATGCTTCCACAACAAAACATTTTCAAGCAGCAAATATGAAAACTTTATCTAAGCTACAAATGAAGGAAAAGTATAAATCTAAGCCTTTATCAAGTTACAAGATATAAAGTAATGATCTTTTGACACATTGCGACAGCTGGTTTAAGCGCCATAATCTGGATATTGATATAATGACACATTTAGCAACTATTTGTAGTAAATCGAAATCTGAAGTGAGCACGAAAGCACATGGACTCCCCTCAGTTCTGGAGAACAACCAATGTGCGAGTCCACCCGACCGGAAAACTCAGAAAATTGTACATTCTAGCGTTGACTGAGACAAGGTTACAAAGATATAAAACAAATAAATGTAACATATTCCTCCTATAACATGTACACGCGCCGGGGCGCGATGCAAAACATCGCAAAGGCGCTACTATTTCATACCTATTTTTCTCAATTCCAAAGCCTTACGTTTTCTCAGGAAAATACGGTACCTAATAGGGTATCTGCTGTATGCTTGAATAAACGGTTTTTTGGTAAAGTTTTTTTACTTATTTGACTTTGACAGATAACATTGACCAGATCACATGACCTTGACTTTGGAACCAGCAGATGCGTATCCTTGAGATCTATCATCATGCCAAATATTAGCCTTGTATCTTGAATAGACTAAAAGATATCTGCAATGCTACTTTTTGGTTTAAGTTTTTTAGTTATTTGACCTTGACCTTGGCACATGACCTTGACTTTGGTATCGGCTGATGCGGATCACTGAGATCTATCATCATGTCAAATATGTGCCTTGTATCTTGAACAAGATTGAATTTATTGGCAATGTTAAGTTTTTCTAGAAGACTTTTAATTTTTTGACCTTGAAAGATGACCTTGACCTTGTCACATGACCTTGACTTTATTATCGGCAGATGCTGATCATAAAGATCTAAGATCAAGCCAAAAATCAGCCTTGTATCTTGAATAGGCTTGAGGAAATTGGCAGTGTTAAATTTTTTTGTTAAGATTTTGAGCTATTTGACCTTGACAGATGACCTTGTCACATGACCTTGACTTTATTATCAGCAGGTGCGGATTATGGAGATCTATCATCATGCCAAATATGAGCCTTTTATCTTAAATTGGCTTGAAGATTTTGGCAATGTTAAGTTTTTTGCTTAACTTTTGCAGGCAGACATACGGACGGACAACGGTAAAACAACGGTATAACAGAATGCCCCCGATCTTTCGATACAGGGCCCTGAGAAATAAAATGGGGCTTTTTGAAAGAAAGTTCAGGGTCATAGAAAAGGTTAAATAATAAAAAAGCCAGTCTGGAGGACAAAAATAAGACAGTTCCTGAATAAAAGGTTATGACAACCACCTAAGTGTCATTCGGTTTTATTGTTGTCCGCCTTTCCATTTGTTCGTAAACATGTTGTTCTGTATATTCGTTCTTGGGCACAATTTGCTTTACTTTTAGCTCATCTGAGCACATCGTGCTCAAGGTGAGCTTTCGTGATCATTGAATGTCCGTCGTGTTGTGTGGCGTCCGGCGTCAATAATCTTGGTGTTTACACTCTAGAGGCCACAAATTTGGTCTAATATTCACGAAACTTTTTCAGAATGTTTGCCAGGTCACAAGGATGAACCCTATCGAAAATGGGAATGATCCATGCCATATCACGGGAAAAGGGGCCTTGATGACAATTTTCTTGTTTACACTCTAGAGGCCGCAAATATGGTCCTATGTTCATGAAACTTAGTCAGAATGTTGGCCCGGGCACAAGGATGAACCCTTTTGAAAATGGTAATGATCCATTCCACATCACAGCAAAAGGGGCCTAATGGCAATTTTCTTGTTAACACTCTAGAGGCCACAAATATGCTTGGCCCAATCTTCATGAAACTTAATGACACTTTTCTTGTTATAACTCTAGGGGTCACAATTTTGGCCCTAACTTCATTAAAGTTGGTTTTATGTAGAAATTATCTCCTTTATAACCTCTACCTAATTATTTGATGTGACGTCCCAGGGGTGAAAGAGACTCAGGTGAGCGATCTAGGACCATCATGGTCCTCTTGTTTGTTTTACTTCCTGAAGTGCGTGCGTATTTTAAATGGTGTGAAGAAATATTTAATTAGTCTCTTTTTCAATTTAATTTTTCTTTGACGTCAACACTTTTTAAGTTTAAAGTCACATAATCACATTATTAAAGTGAGCGATAGCTCATCGTGCTCTGCGTGTGAAAAACTGAAAAGAAAAAAGCGCTCATGCACACGTACACAACATGTAACTGTATTTTAGACGTTGATAAATTGAAAGATAAACAAACGCACAATAACAGATTATCTCTCACAGAGGAGTGGGCGAGCGAAGTTGCCTCTTATCTACATAAATTGTTTTTTGCGATGTCCCTTTTTGTTTCTTTCATTTTTAGCTCACCTGAGGACGAAGTGCTCAAGGTGAGCCATTGTGGTAAGGTTGATGTCCGTTGTGCGTCGTCACCATTTGCTTTGTATGCACTCTAAAGGCTACATTTTTGTCCGATCAACCTGAAATTTTGTCTGAGTGATTGTATTGATCAAATCTTGGACGAGTTCGAAAATGGGTCAACTGAGGTCAAAAACTAGGTCACAGGGTCAAATCTTGGAAAAACCTTGTGGGAACTCTAGAGGCCACATTGTTGATTAATTAAACTGAAATTTTGTCAGAATGATTGCCTTTATGAAATCTTGGATGAGTTCAAAATTAGCTCAACAGGGGGTCCAAAACTAGGTCACGGAGTCAAATCTCATAGAAACCTTGTGGACACTCTAGAAGCCACATTTTTAGCCTAATCAACCTGAAAGTTTGTCAGATTGTTTATCTTGATGAAATCTTGGACAAATTCGAAATAAGGTCAAGTGGGGTCAAAAACTAGGTCACAGGGTCTAATCTTAGAAAAACTTTGTGGACACTCTAGAAAGCACATTTTTAGCCAAATCAACCTAAAAATTGGTCAGAATGATTATCTGAATGTAATCTCGGACAAGTTCGAAATTGGGTAAAGTCGGGTCAAAAACTTGGTCACAGTGCCAGATCTTAGAAAACCTTGTGGATGCTCTAGAAGCCACATTTTAAGCCAAATTGACTTGCAAATTAGTCAGAATGCTAGTCTTGATGAAATCTGGGTCAAGTTTAAAATAAGGCCAAATGGGGTTTAAAACTAGTTCACAATGACCAATCTTAGAAAAACACTGTAGACACTCCAGAGGCCTTTTTTTGGGTCAATCAACCTGAAAATTGGTTAAAATGATCGTGTTCATGAAATTCCACACAACATTGAAAAGAAGTAATTTTATTAATGAGGTCAAGAATTCAGATCTTAGACGGTTAACTCAGGTGAGCGATTTAGGGCCACTATGACCCTCTTGTTGTGGCTTATATCCCTTGCTCGAGATGCGGTTCAGCTGTACTCCCGTTTTTTGTTTCATTTAAAATAACTGGATACAATATCATTCTTCTTCTTCCTCCTCCCATTTTTCTTTTTTTGAACAAACTAATTATGATATCTCCGATGTATCTTCAAGTCTTTGAAAATAATGAAATTTCTGAGGGTGAATTCAGTGCAAACAGCGATTCCAAGGGCGAGTCTCCGACCCATACCGGTTGCAATTGTTATAAAATAAATCAATTCTTTTGGAAATAAGTTTCAATTAAGTTTATTATATTATAATCAAATAAATCGATGAACTGGCTAATATTTAAGAAAGCATTTAGAAAACTAAGCAGAAAATACGGCCAATAGACCTAAAATTCAAACTTTACTATATAAATGAATTGTCATGCAGCAAAAGATAAGTCCTTATTTGATAGACTCGAACTATCTACTTTATAATATATGACTCTTATAAAAGACAAATCTATACAATCTATATAGATATGTTTGACAATAAGAGATGCGTTCATGGAATTCACTTTAGCATCTCTTTTTCTTAGGTAGGAATGCGAAAGCGAGTCATAATTAGCTCTTAGTGATTGATTGACGTGTATCCAGGTAACCTATCGCCAAGGTCCTGTCGAACAGAAAATAATATGTTATTCTGGGTCGCAGAATTAGAATATCACAGGGAAAGGGCTATAGTCCAGTCAATATAAGGTTCAACATCAAACTAATTGCAACAGAATTTATTTCATCATTATAATGTTGTTAAAAGGTCACTCAATAATATGTTAAAAATCTACAAAAATCTATGAAGCGGTTTTATAGAAAAACATCATTGAAAAATTGGGAAAAGGACATGCGTTTAGAGTACTCTTGAAACTTTGATTATTTTGATCAAGCTTTTCATGACACAGATGATCTGCGCACAAATTCACTATTTTCGTGCATGTTTTGTCAAAATAATTGAAAATAAATAAAAACAATTAATTTTTTTGTTTGCTTTTTTGTATACAATTATAAATATTTAGTCATATTGATATTTTTGTGTATATTTTTATGATTTTTTTCAAGTACTGTGATCCAAAGCCTTCATATGACTCTGACTGTTTACTTCTACAACAAGAAATACTTGGATTTTAACTGGGGCAATAACTCAAAAAGTATTATAACTTATCTCATGAAACTTCATAAGAAGATAGATCTTATCAAGACGAAGTGCAGTACACAAGAAATATAACTCTGTCCTATCAAATTTTTCAGTTACTGCTCTTTGTTGTTAAAATAAATGTACTTGGATTTTATCTGGAGTGTATCTCTCAAAGTAGTATAATTATAGCTATAATCATGAAACATCATAATGTATCGATCTAATGAAGGGGAATCGCAATGCATAAGAACCATAACTATATTTTTCATACTTTTTGAGTTATTTCCCTTTGTTATTTTTTCATACTGAAGAATATATCACTGAAAGAAGGTAGGCTTTTATGGGTATAATCATCAAATTTCATTAGAGAATAAATGTTATTCTTGGTAAGAGCAGTGCACAAGATGCTTGACCCTACCAAACACTTTAGGGTTTACTTTCCTTTGTTGTTTTTAGCTCACCTGAGCACGAAGTGCTTAAGGTGAGCTATTGGGATCATACAATGTCTGGCGTCCATCATCAGTCGTGCATCGTCCACAATTTCTTTAAACATCTTCTCCTTCTAAACCAGTGGACCAATCTTGATCAAACTTGGCAGGGATGTCCCTTGGGAAAAGCTCTACCAAAGTTGTTCAAATAAATGAAATCCAACCTTAACTTTCCCTTTACCCTCAACAAAAAGGGTAAAAATATGAAAATCTTCAAAAATCTTCTTCTCTGAAACCATAAGGCAGACAGCTTTCATATATGGTATGTAGCATCATCTAGGAGACCTCTACCAAGTTTGTTCATATCAAGATCCTTTGGTCATATTTGGGCTCTAACCCGGCGCAACACATTCTACATAGAATCAAAGAGCAAAAATCTTTAAAAATCTTATTTTCGGAAACCAGAGAGCACACAACTTTCATATTTGGTATCTAGCATCATCTAGTGGCCCCTACCAAGTTTGTTTATTTCAAAACCCTGAGGTCATATTAAGCCTCCACCTGGGTGCATCTGTTTTAGCTCATCTGAGCACGATGGGTGAAAATAGGAAAACCTTCAAAAATCTTCTTCTCCAAAACCAGAAATAATACAGCTTTCATGTTTAGTTTGTAGCATCATCTAGTGGACCTCTACTAAGTTTGTTCATATCAAGACCCTGGGGTCATATTTTGGCTCCACCGTGTGCATCCTATTCTATATAGAATCAAGGAGCTAAAAGGCATATCTGTCTTGCTCTTGGCTGAAAAAATTCCATGGTATTGATCTTATGTATAAATTATTTCGTTTTTGACATCTGCCTATTTAATTAATGTGATGTCCCGGGGGTCAAAGAGGCACAGGTGAGCGATCTATGACCATCATGATCCTCTTGTTTAAACTTTATTTTTGAATGGAGCATATCACAGAAAGTAAAATATTGAAATATTGAGCAAATATTACGCCTTGAAATTTCATAATGTTGATAGATCCTATCCAGAGAGGGGAGTAGTACTCAAGAATCATAACTATTTCATGCTTACTTTTGACTTATTGTCATTTTGTTGTTTTTTAGACATGATTTAAGTCCAGAGTAGATCTCTGAAAGTAAAATACTAAACAGCTATGATCAGGATACTCAATGATTACAAGAACAATCATGAGAACAATAACTCTACCATATAAGTTATTGCCCTTTGTTTATTATTAGACTAAATCAAAACCCAATTCACAGTTGACATCAAGCTGTGTGACGGATGTATCTTGTAGACATCTTGTTATGAATTATCAACAAATACTTATATATATTATAATTCCATAGATAGACCATTTAATAGTCTTCTTTTATCATAAGTTTTTCAAAAAATAATGTTGATATAACTCTAGGGACACAAATGATAATGTATATTATATGTTGGCAGAAGGTTCAATTCCCAAACATCAAGATAGCAGCTAGGATCCAAGGGTTGACCAATTAATTATCTTTTGGATAAGACATTAGATCAAACTCCACATTATATTTCCTTCCACCGATTAAAGAACAATGCATATGGATCAAGCTCATGAGTAGTTTCTTTTAGTATCCTTGAACTATCTCATGTAACAAATTACCATCTTCTAGTGGTGTCACTGACACATTTGAAAAATAATATTTAAAACATCTTGGAAAAAGATTGACACTTAATCTATATAATGTCATGAAATACACACAGGTGTAATATACAATTGATAGTTTTGATATTTTGTTGTATATGTAGTTATTTATGTGCGTGTGTAACAAATTTATCAAGGGTTAACTGTTCAGGTATAGGGTTGTGTACATACCTAGTGTACATGTAAAATAGTTCACTATTCTCATGCTTTAAAATACTCATGCTATGTTTTTACAAATATGTTCACTTGTGTTTTTCTTGGCAGTCAGTAAAAGTTATTCTGAAGGGAAGATCCTTCTTTGTGAAGTTTTATAAGTTGTTTCCAGATTGAAGTATTCTGGATTTAAAATGAAGTATTGGTGAGTGCAAATCGTTTTGTTTATATGTTTGCTTCGCTCTGTGATTCCTTGTGTTCGAATGCATGTATTTATCTGCACTATAATTTGTATAAGACTTTTTGTAGTTCCTTTGACATAGAACTTATTAGGCTTCTTTAATCTTACAGTTCTTCGCCTCTCTCATGATGTTATAACTGTATGGTAACAAGTACTGAGTAGATAGTAAAGTCAGTGTCAGCAGACGACAAAATTCTATAATGAACTGTTTTCCAAATTAATTACTGGAGAGTGTCAATGTGATAATCTACTGCCGTATCCTTCAACAAGAGAGGGAAGTGCTTATATTATATTTATAGAAGGGAAAAACCACTTTTGTGTAGACTTCTTGTTTCACTATACTGATGACAAAAAGAAACGATACTGTTACTATTTATAGAAGACCAGACAAGTAAACCTTGCATTTGACTGAACTTTGAATATCTGTTTGTGGTGTCGTTGTTTATGTGCAGTGACCTTTGCTACGAGAGACAGATGTTGTATTGCGGTTGTTTGTTATGTCAGAATTATTGAACATTGTTTTGTAACAATATTGTACATAGTTCTATGTTTTCACTCTATCTCTAATCTAAGCTTCGTATCCTCTAACCGTCACTATCTTCTGTCTTCTATTATAATTTGTTGTTGTACAAATAAAATAAGCTTGTAAGCTCACATGCCGTCTTTAATAGTCACAAAACTTTACCTACGTCTTTACAGCGTGTAGCAGCAGGAAAATTATGTAGGAACACAAGCTGCTGCTATATAACTATAAATTGATAACTAAACTAAATCCTTGAAATTGACTGATATCTTGATTGATAGCTTACTAGCTTGATTGATAGGTCTATTGATCATTCAATTAATCCTTTGTTTTTTTTTTGTTTGATCAATTTAATTGTTTTAATTTTATACACCAGCCAAGGTAGATGTATGTTGGTATTGTTTTCTCCGTCTCTCTGTCTGTTCTAACTTCAGTACCTACATCCACATTTTGTGAAATATAAAACAATTAGGGATAGATTTGGATGAAACTTTCACAGACTGATCCTAGTCACCTGACCTGAAGTTGTGAACATTGTTGGTTGTGGTTACATTTTGAAATTCAATTATTAGGCAGGTTGGCAGGTTATTTATAATGGGACTCATGCACTCTTATTGGACTGGGGCCTTTGGTCTGGCAGTTACAAATAGCAAATATAATTAACAGGTTACAGACATCCAGTTGGTTTCTGTTGGAAATACCCCAAAGCTTTTTGAATAACACAAAATATAAGCGGCCCTGAATAAAAACTACTAAATCACTGAAAGTTTTGTCGAAATAAGCAGTATAAACCAGAGCTTCAGATTTACAGTGGGCCCGGGTCATTTCTCACATGATGACCCACGACTTTCCAACAGTTGGGGTCCTGTGACCCTGTCCTGCTTGGATATGAAACATTTTTACCATAATGAAAATATGCTTTGGCCCATTATTTCAGGAAATGACCCACAACTTTTTACCTCATGGGTCAATTGGACCCATCAGTCTTGAAAAGAATCTGAAGTTCTGATAAACTAGAATTTAGTCAAGGTTACATTCATTTCTTGCACTGATTTTTTATTTAGCAGTTAATTAAAGAAGCATAGTTACAAAACATATCTGAAAAGGTAAAAAGCAAATATGCAATGTACTATGCAAAAATCATTAATTATTTAACCATATTCATGTTATCAATTTAACTTATAAATTGGATATTTAAAGATATTTTCAACAATCTGAGAGCTTATTGTCTGAAATCATTCAAAGACATGTGTCTGTCATAAATGTCATTTTACATTGTGTATCGGGCAAAAACTTATTCTAACACTTAGCTGCAGATCATTTTATAACAATGTTACTTAAAGTCTTTCACTTTCATTTCAAGCACTATTTTCATTTAGTAAGTTTCGGAGAGCATGTACAAAGCATTAGCAGATCAGTAAATGTCTTAAAAGAAGGCTATACTTTGAAGAAACCTTTATTTCTGCATTCTTCACTGTCACCTTGACTGTTAGAAAACAAATCAGTCTTGACGAAGGATTATCATTCAATATTTATCTTGGCTGTTTTGGAACACAAAAGACAAGCTATTGTCATCACCTTGGTGTTGTTGTAACAAAGTTTTACTTTGATCAAAACTTTGTTACTACTTAAAATATTGACTTTGCAATTTTACCACTATGGGGACTAACTCTAAGAGCCTTTTTTTCAGAATAATGTCCTTTTTTTACTATCCAGGCTCTACAGTCCAGCGTTGGGATCCGCTGGTGCTCATTTTTAATTGCTTAGAATCAACAGAAAAACGACATTTGTAAAATTATTTTAAGATATGAGTTTTATCATAACAAACTGTTTGCACAATTATATTGGGAGAAATTATAACTTGGCTACCACGTGAAGTGCTTAATGAGATTACTTTATCTCACTTTCATGCCAGGTACTTACTTGTTTATAAGCTTCTAATTAACTACAAGTCAAAGAGTGAAAAAAAAAAGATTTATAAACATTTCAAGGACATATTTAGGCAGCATATTGCATGTGGCTGCCATCTCCACTTCCTTAAAACGCATGCTCTATGTTGAAAAGGTGTCATTAATAAGATTTAAGATTACGGTATATCTAATTGCTACCACAATTGGCCACGAAAAAAGTTTCTAATACATAATTGTGCTTTAATCTTAATAAAAGTATCTGACTCAAAAAAGTCAATTAAATGATGTATATTTTTCCTTTTCCAAGAATTTTCAAAAATATTACAACATGCTATTTGAATATTCATGTATACAGAACAATATTAGATACTTTTTTTAAAGATTCTTTGAGGCCTTTGAATTAATAAATTTTAAAGTACACTAACAAAACTTGAATATTGTCATATTTCTTTTATCAAATATCTCTTTTACCACAATGTTTTTTTCTTTCCCCCAGGATGTTTCCATACATGAAGCAATCTACCATTAAGAAGTTCCTGTTTGATTTTTGATATAGGACAATATTGGTAGCATGTTAAAAGATCTTCAAAACCTATACAATAAACAGAGTTTAGAATGTGTATTAACAAAATTTGGCTGTTCATTATCAAATTGATATCCCCCTTTCAAAAAGTGAAATGAAAGACTTTCGTTTTCTCAAAATGTTTCAATAGAATACTGCATAATAGATTTTGTATGTATGATAGTGAAAGGTACATGTTACAAGATAGATGAGATTTTTTCTAAATGAATAGATATTTGAACGTTCACAAACAACATCAACAACAACAACAACAAACACTAAATATTTTGATGATTTTTACCAAAATCTCCCTTTCCACAATGTTAATTGATTTGTTTTTTATCATTCTAAAATCTCCTAAATGAGCAGATATGCACATGTGAATCTGTCTAAAGTAATATGAAAAAGAAATATGACAAAAATGATTTAAAAGAAGTGGTTATCATGCCAAATGGAAATCCATATGTGTTGGAAACAAATAACGATTTACCATCAAATGGCTAAAGTTCATATTTCAAATTGAGTGATAATCTATTTTCTATTTTATAGATTGATTTTAATTTTTGTAATATGGTTATCCAGATGAAAAACTGCCAAAAAATAGTAGGCTTTAATGTTTCCTAGAAAATACTATGCTATGAGTAGTGAAATTAGGTCTTAAAATAAGTGGGTGGGGTAATTTCACATGCAATCAATCATTTCCAGACAGATAAAAATATCTAAAAGTCATGAAAACAGTATATTTTTGTTTTTAAAGACAACCTAAGTCATACTTTACATGAAAAGGTGTAAATTAGGGATTTTATATATTCTATTAAATATTGTTTTTCTAGCATTATAGAAGGAAAAATAGGAATTAAGTTCAGTAAGGAGATTTTACGGGGGTCAACTTTGGCATGTGTTTTTCTTAATTTCCGCAACTTAGATTTTTGTAGATTTTTAAGGATTGAAACTAGGCATATCAATGTATCAAAAAATACTAGTTTGATTTCTGTTGCAATTAGTTTGATGTTTGGTCATTTTTTTGGACTTATTGACTGGACTACTATGGCATTAAATCGTTTGCCTTAAGTCTTGCTCGCTGTGGAATCATTTACCATTAATTATAAAGTTGTCGTCCAATTCAAATATTTTTAAACAAATGTTTAAAAAAATAATTCTTAATATCGGTGATATAATGTTACTAACACTTTGTCTGTGATATTTGTACTATGTCATTATTTGCTGTTCTGGTGGAAGTAAGTCCTATATGTGCTTTGAATGGTAATGTCTGTGTTAATCTCAGGACCACAATAGAAATAAGGAAATTGTCATTTTCCTTTTTTGTGCTATCCATGATAAATGAAAACAGTACAAGAGTAATTTAAAGTTCCAATTTTACCAAATCATAATCTGTATCTATTTTCATAGTCTAAAATAATTATTTAAGATTTTATTTGTTAACCATAATCATTTCTTGTACTATGTATATCTGTTTTCATTTGTTGAATAAGTTCTCTCTCGAACCATCTATGTTTATCTTCTCATATGTTATGTATTTTTCTTTAGCTTTCAAAATCTTCGTGTACAATTTCAACGCGAGAATCCAATAAATCGCCACTTTAAATTTGGGGAACATTCGAGCTCTGATATATGATAAACGGTTTCAAAGAAGATGTACTCCGCAGACCGGACAGAGCGCCAAATCCATCAGTCAGCATGGGTCAAAAGGTTAAAAACTGTACAGCCATTGGGTTGCAACGTAAAAGACGCACATTTCCACTAAACGTGAGTTAACGTCTAATCAAACGCGTGAACGTATAAACGATGTTGACGTCATATTCTTTATGAGATAAAATAAGATGGCTGTATCGATTTATATCATTATGTAGTTGTTTTAAGATTTGTTTCTTTTTTTAAAAAACGCAATTTTTGCCGAAATATTGAAATACGGCGTGATTTCATTTAATGTTTATACTATTCCCTTCGGAATCGTGATATTGTATTTAATTAAAGATATTCAACTTAAAAACAAGAAGAGTAAAAACTGATTTATTCTGCATGACAAACTGCCTAAAACCCTTTAACAAAGTATTTAATTTGACTTTCTTCATTATATGCCCTGTGTTGTGGAATCCTTGATGAAATAATGTAGAACTTCCAATCTATAAAGATCAGATTAAAGCCTTTGTTTTTATGATTCTTTTCTATAAACAGATATTAGTTAAAACCCTTTTTATTTTACATCGATTGGGAAACGAGTTCTTACATCTTAGATTAGTCCCTTTCGATAGACAGATATCAAAAGAGAATCTTAAAATATTTTCCTTAATAACATTTAGGTACTTTTCATTCATTTTTAGCTCGGCTGTTTAAAGAGAAAACCCGAGCTATTGCTACTGTATTCAGTGAAAACCCGAGGTTGATATTTGATTACTTTTAAGTAGTAAGTAAAAGGGCCTTCAAATTTAACATGATGATTGCTTAGGACAAGCACTTTCTGTAAGTTCAAAGCTAAAGGTCATCGGTTATTTTTCAAGGTCAAATTTGTGAAAAAATAAAAATTTTCACATTCGACATAATTTTTTTAAATTATAAGCAATAGTGCCTTCATATTATACATGATGTTTGCCTAGGACAGGGCCTTTCTGTTGGTACCTAGTTCAAGGGCACCAGTGAAGGTCATTTTTCAAGGTCAAATCTTTTTGGACAAAATATATAGGCGTGGCATTCATTTGCTCTGAATTCTTTAACAACATTTCCTTAACCACTTTGACAATTTCAATTTTAAATCTGTCGGTCACTCTCTTGTGTGACACTCTTCCAAAATACTAGGTCACTTGGTATTTTATTAGAAATCCCTTGTGGACACTCAAGATGCCACGTTTTTAGACCAATCAACCAAAAAATTGGTAAGAAATATTATCTTGACGCAATTTCGGATAAGTTCGAAATTTGGAAAAGTGGGGTCAAACTTGTTAAGGGGTCAAATCTTAGAAAAACCTGTGGAAATTCTGGAAGCCGAATTTTAGCCAAATCAAACCGAAATTTGTCAGAAGGAATATCTTAATGGAATCTGGGACGATTAACAAATTGGATCTGGTGGGATCAAAAACTAGATCACGGGCTCAAATCGTAGAAAAACAATTGATGCCACATATTTAGCCCAATCAACCCGAATATTGGTCAGAATGATTATCTTGATGAAATCTGGGACAAATTCGAAATTGGGTCAAGTGGGGTTAAAAATAGGTCACAGGGTCGAATCTTAGAAGAAGAGGACCCTAAGGGCCCTAAATCGCTCACCTGATATTTCAAGTAAATTATCATTAAGACTCCATTTCCTATGATATGGCATGAACCTTCCCATTTTCAACAGAGTTCATTCTTGTGACCTGGCAAACATTTTGATCAAGTTTCATAAAAATTGGACTATATGTGTGGCGTTTGGAGCTCTTACGATAAAATTGTCATTAAGGCCCCTTTTCTCGTGATATGACACGGATACTTAGCATTTTCAAATGTGTTCATCCCTATGACCTAACAAACATTTTGACAAAGTTTCATGATGATTGGACCATATTTGTGGCTTCTAGAGAGTAAACAAAAGAATTGTCATTAAGACGCCTTTTCCCGTGATTTGGCACCGATCCTTCCCATTTTCAATAGATTTCATCCTCATGACCTAACAAACATTCTGACCAAGTTTCATGAAAAGTGGACCATATTTGTGGCTTCTAGAGTGTAAACAAGAAATTTGTCATTAAGGCCCCTTTTCCCGTGATATGGTACGGATCCTTTCCATTTGAGCAATTTTCATAACGGACCACCGAAGGAATATTTCTGCCAAGTTTTGTTGATTTGACTAATAAGTATAGGAGATGTCGTTTAAAGACATTGTTGACATAATCGTCATTGAGGCCCCCTTTTCCGTGATATGGCACGGATCCTTCCCATTTTCAAAAGACTTCATTCTCATGACCTAACAAACATTCTGACCAAGTTTCATGAAGATTTCACCATATTTGTGGCTTTTAGAGTGTAAACTAGAAATTTGTCATTAAGGCTCCTTTTCCCGTGATATGGCACTGATCCTTTCCATTTGAGCAATTTTCATAAGGGACCACCCAAGGAATATTTCTGCCAAATTTGGTTGATTTTGACCCATATGTTTAGGAGGAGATGCCGTTTATAGATCTTTTTGACAAAATTGTCATAAGGCCCTTTTTTCCGTGATATGGCACCGATCCTTCCCATTTTCAATAGACTTCATCCTCTTGACCTAATAAAAATTCTGATTAAGTTTCATGAAGATTGGACCATATTTGTGGCTTCTAGAGTAAAAACAAGAAATTTGTCTTTAAGGCCCCTTTTCCCGTGATATAGCACGGATCCTTTCCATTTGAGCAATTTTTATAAGGGACCACCCAAGGAATATTTCTGCCAAAATCGGTTGATTTTGACCCATAGGTTGAGGAGGAGATGTCGTTAAAAGATATTGTTGACAAAATTGTCATTAAGGCCCCTTTTACCGTGATATGGCACGGATCCTTCCCATTTTCAATAAACTTCATCCTTATGACCTAACAAACATTTTGATCAAGTTTCATGAAGATTTGACCATATTTGTGGCTTCTAGAGTGTAAACAAGAAATTTGTCATTAAGGCCCCTTTTCCCGTGATATGGCACTGATCCTTTCCATTTGAGCAATTTTCATAACGGACCACCCAAGGCATATTTCTGCCAAGTTCGGTTGATTTTGACCCATAAGTTTAGGAGGAGATGTCATTTAAAGAAAAAGTTGACGCCGTGACGGACAGACGGACTCCAAACAACGATCGATCACAATAGCTCCCTTGAGCACTTCGTGCTCAGGTGAGCTAAAAACCAGGTGAAAAATCGAGAGGCCACATTTTAAGCCAAATCAACTTGAAAATTGGTAAAGATGTTTATCTTGATGAGATATTGGAAAGAGTGAAAATTGGGTCACGTCGGGCCAAAAATTAGGTCACATGGTCAAATCTAAGAAAAAAAAACCTTGTGGATACTCTAGAGACAATCTTCTCCACCAAACAGAATGTTAGTCGTAATGATTTTTCTGACGAAATCTCTGATAATTTCAACACATTGTCACAGGGTAAAATCCTAGACAAACCTTGTGGGCACTCTATGTTCTACATTTTCACCCCTTTCAGCTTGAAAAATGTGCAAAATAATCATTTTGATGTAATCTCAGATATTTGGGTCAAGTGTGGATTTGACTAGGTCAACGCGTCAAATCTAAGAAAAAACTTAAAACAAATTCAGTTTGTTAACTAAGACGAGCGATATAGGGTAACTATGGCCCTTAATATCCGATTGTCTTCAAACTATTCAGAATGATCCGACTATCGCAAAGATGGTTCTTTTCGAAAAAGGAGCAGATCCGTCAAGCTAAATGGGAAAAAGGTGCCTTATTGAAATTCTATTTGAAAATCCCCGTTAACCTTCTCAAGTCCAGTTTTCATCTGTCTAACTCTAAACTTGTTCAGAATGATTTTACTATCACAAGGATGGTTCCATTCGAAAATGGGCCCAATCCATCAAGTGTCATGTTAACACTTTGAAGTATAGTCTAGTTTGTATGAAATTTACTTCAAACTTGTTCAGAAAGACAATGGTGGTCTTATATTGCTCATGCGAGTATGCGAATTTAAAGTGTTTAAGTCTTACTCGATGACAAATGTAGGATCAAATACAAGGTGGCTACAACTTTATGTGAATTACTTTGGTAAACAGTTGTTTAATAATGCCACACATTTTGAAAATTGTTTAAATTTTAAGAGTGAGACCTCTTTCAGAAGTCTTTTTCCTATCACGTATATCTGAAATGTGGTTTTACATCATCGATGTATTTCTATATCGGGGTTATACTTCAACTTTTTTGGGAGAAAACATAGGTCAATATTGAAGAAAGTATGGGTATCAAGACCTAACAGTTTGCATTATTCTTTTTTTAGAAATCCTTCTTGGTATCTGTTTTTTGAGAAAAAATCCCAACAAATCAGTATTTTTTAACAAGAATGCAATTTACAAAACAAGCCACGCCCTGTCACGCCCTTATTTACGGGCCAATCAAAATTCGCCAACAATTTTTGAAAAGGGTCACCCAAGAAACATTTTGGTAAAATATCATTGAAATGGGCTCAGTGGTTCAGGAGGAGATGTCGTTCAAAGATTTTGTGATTAAAATAACCTCCGCCCTACCAAGCACATATTGATCGGCCAATAAAGCTTTAGCGAACAATTTTTGCAAAGGGTTACCCATGGAACATTCTTGTAAAGTTTCATTGAAATCAGCCCAGTGGTTCAGGAGATGTCGTTCAATGATTTTGGGCTCAGAATAAGCCCCGCCCTGCCAAAGCCATTTCAAGGGACCAATCAAAATTTCACCAGTAATTTTTCAAAAGGGTCGTCAAGGGAACATTGTGGTAAAGTCATTCAAATGGGCTCCGTGGTTCAGGAGGAGATGTCGTTCACATTGTGCTCGGGTGAGCTAAGAACATATATATGTAGGTCAGAAAAGATTATATATTATATATATTATATCGCAAACTTGTAATGAGACATGAAACCAAATTTAAATTTTCAATCGATTAGAAAGCACGAACGATGATGTTAATGAAAGAAATTATAAATATCATTTTTCTAACAATTTCTCTTTTTAGATACATCCCAAGTCACAAAGGTCATCGCCACAACAAGCCATAGTTGAAAAATCAAAACAAGTAAAGCACGAACGAAATAAACGAAACTATGAAAACTAGAATACATCAAAAGTCAGTTTCACTTGAAGGCAAGAGGAAAGTTAATCAAAGGGAACGGATAAAGATAATGTCCCAGACTAAAATAAATAAAGCCAAGGGTTATCAAAGGCGCTGGCTAGAAAGAAAGAACGAATCCATAACTAGGCATCAACAAACAGATCAAAAACAAAATTTCCAAACAGAACAGCAAAATTTCGACGAGCCTTGCGAAACTTGAATTTTTTCACCCTAAAATGATGAAAAATCGCGTTGCGACCATTGAATCTCACCTAAGATTAAAATCTCCGACAGTCCGAATTTTGACAGTCCAATCCTTGTCTGATTTGCACAAATAGTGCGAATCCTATTGAAAGAGAGACCTTAGCGAAGAATGTCTTGAAAGATGTACGTACTGTGGTGCAGCGGACTAGAGAATGAAGATCTCCTCAAAGATTAGTGATTAAGTACTTTAGTGGCGTCTAAAAGCGGAGAAAACATAACAGACAAGCAAATCCGATGAATTGATATCCCTCGTCGCCGAAAATATTTTGTTTGTCAATGGAATATATCATAATTAGGGGCAGATTATTTTCTATCTTAATCAACCAAAGAAAATGATATCACTTGTCCGATAAACCTAGTTTTTATCAGTCATTTAATTTAAGAAAACTTATATCAGTAAGTTATTTTTAAAGGGCTAGGTTCACGAAAGGGTGTTTTTGGCCCTGTGTTATTTTTTTGTAAAAATGTTATAAAATGGTAGTTTTGCATCTATGCGTAGCAAAATGATCTTTAAAAGTCAAGTTTCTTTTTTCTGTGTTACCATGGCAACAAATAACAAGCACCTTGTAAATTCATCATTTATTGGCATTGAATCGTTCAAAATAAATTTATTATGCTTCTTTTACCTTTGAAAGGCCGATAATATATTTAGACAATTTACCTTTGAACAAATTTCCATGTTCGAAATTTGTTGCCATGGTAACAAAAAAGATTCTATTTACAGAATCCATTATTAAATGACCAAAATTACGCATTAACAAGCACAAAAATTCATGTATTTATTGTTTTAAAGGTGTTGTGATAACTGATTGTATTAAACACATGTTCTTATAAAGCATTGTTGGGTCATATTTGTAACAAATCATATATGTAACACATTTGTTACGTACATGATCACATTCGTAACAGATAAAGTGTGTTACAAATGTGTTTGTCCGAAATGGAGGTTGACATGAGAAGCATATATGTAACAGGTTTAGTTGTCTATTTGTAGTCAAACAATTAACAGCAATAGCAACATCATTATATTCTTTACACTACTGATTTTATTCTCGATTGCAAAACAAAAGTTAGCACATCAGAGCGATTGAGACTCATTCCAACTTGAATCAACCTCAGAGAGAAAGAGAGAGAGAAAGAGAGAGAGAGAGAGAGAGAGAGAGAGAGAGAGAGAGAGAGAGAGGGGGGGGCGTATGAAATAATGAATTTTTGCCTAAGGTACCAGTGCATCTCGAGCGCGCACGTGAGTGTGTCCAGCAACATCCAAACAGCAAGAAAATTGATCTGCAGATTGGAACTCAAGGCAAAACACACATCATATAGATCAGCCTGCGCATCTGCAGTTGTAGGAAGTCAGTGAAAATTGATCATGTCTCGTCTTGATAATGTTTGCGAAGTTGCCAGTTTAATGGCGTGAAGGTGACAGCCTAGTGGCTTTAAGTTTGCAGACAAGCAGGCATGTGTGGTAGTAATATGTACTGTTTTTTAATCAAAATTGACCTGCGACATATGTGATTTCATGTCACATCAAAAACCGGCATCGATCATATTCGTCACAAAATATGATTTCCGAGTCATATATGTAACACATGTTACATATGTGATCATATATGTAACAGGTGTTACATATATGATTTGTTACAAATATGATCCAACAAAGCATGTTCAATGACTCCTAGATTTAAATGTGTGTGCTACGATCTAAACAAAAGGACTTATTTTTGAAATATTCGTTTTATTGATAATATGCATTAAGTATTGTTTTCTTCATTCCTTTAAACTAGTTACACAATAATTGTACTTATGTTCTCTGATTTAGATTTAATTTGACACAAAGGTAGAGACCACTGAAAAACTGTTAAAATTGCCTTGAAAAGAGTTCCTGTGTGAACTGGTTACCATGGCAACAGGCCATATAGATGAAAGTTTGCTAAATTAACCCCCTTCTTTGAAATATGATTTGGCCATAAGTACAATATAAATGAGATTTTTTCTATGCATTCTGTATATTAGAATCCAAAATATTAACTTATCCAACTCATGGTGTAATTTTTTAAAAAAAAAACTGGTTACCATGACAACTAAAATAGCTGGTTTTAATGTATTTGATTTTAAGCCTGTTTGCTATTTACCGCATTTTCTTTACTCTTTATTACATATGATACGAGGATGGCAATTTTTTTTTTTTTTTTTTTTTTTGAAAATTAGTAAAAAATCATCATCAACTACTCAATGCTCTCTGTATAAGTAACCTGGGCAATAGTATCTACGTGTATTTTCTATTTCATACCCATAAATATTGCAAATATGCAATTTCTAGGTTATTTTGGTGCTGATGTTTTTTCTTGCATTATGATGAACCTTTGATAATTATTGGAATAAATGTAAAAAAAGAGTTTTTTAAGCAAGAGGGCCAGAATGGTCTTAAACCGGTCACCTGAATTTTAATGGTACAGTGGATCTCATCCAAGTAACTTTCTGGCAAAGTTTCATTCACATTTACCTAACTGTTAAAGAGAAGATGTTATTCCAGGAATTTAAAGTGACATAAGACCCTGCCCACCCATCCATTACTGAGGAGACTCAAAATAAGCCCAGCCCTACAAAAGCCTCTAGTTATGGGCCAATAGAAAATTCCCGGTCAATTTCTGAAAAGGATCATCAAAGGACCATTCAGATAAAGTTTCATTGAAATCGGCCCAATGGTTCAGGAGGAGATGTTCAAAGATTTTGGGTTCACAATAAGCCCCACCCTGCCACACCCATATTTATGGGCCAATCAAAATTTCGCGAACAAATTTTTGAAAAAGGCAACCCAGGGAACATTTTGGTAATGTTTCACCAAAATCGGTCTGGTGATTAAGGATATGTTGTTCAAAGATTTTGGGATCGAAATAAGCCACACCCTGGCACGGCCATATTTATGGGTGAATCAAAGTTTCTCGAAACCTTTTTAAAAGAGGCACCCAAGGAACAATCTGGTAAAGTTTTGTCAAGATTAGCCCAATGGTTCAGTAGGAGATTTCTTTCAAAGATTTCGGGTGCAAAATAAGCCCCGCCGTGCCATGCCCATACTAATGGGCCAATTAAAATTTTTCGAGCAATTTGTGAAGAGGATTCTGGGTTGTTTTAATATGAATGGTTTTGGTGACTCAAATTAGCATTTTTTTTATATTCTAATTTGTGGAATGAGGCATAAATGAACAAAGTTCGAACATTCAGCGCAATTTTAACGTCGTCTTTGATAGTGACGTCAAATACAGGAAATGACGTCATTACAACACCATATCTAATAATCAATTTGCGTTTGACACACTTCAATATGAATTATTGGAGATAGTATAAGTTTGAAGGAAAAGGGGAAGTCCTATTTTACCACATGGAAATTAGTAGGCAAAATAATTCTAATTATATTGTTGTCTTTGGTCCCACAGACATCTCGATTTTTTTCAACAACGATCAAAATTATTGAAATATTGCAAGATTGTACTTTCATTTTCGTTTTTTTGAATATTGATCACATATCTGCCACACTTTTAAAAGCTGAAAAATAGACTCCTCTTTAGTTTATCTAAATAATTTCAAAATTTTAAGGTGTCGCATGGGTGTGAACATATTTTTTGGTGAAACTTTTTACAAAAAATCGTTGGTAAAAAGCAAGTTTTGTGAAAACAGGGGTTATTTGGAGGTGTTTTTTTGTTTGACAGAAAGGTATTACGAAAAACTAATTCATATTGTGGGACCGAAGGAATGTCGTTTTATACAAACACAATGTTTAAAGTATGTTTTTCAAAGATTTATAAAATGAGAAGTTACAGGGCCAAAAATGGATATTCATGAATTCTGCCCTTTGGACAAGACACAAGAAGCTTACACTATTTTGCATCCTTTAAAACCTTTCCGGAATGGCACAATTTTAGGGCGTATCAAATTGAAAGGTGTTGCAGAGGACAGAAATGATGTCAGTGGAAATATAATTTGTGAACAATAAAACAAAAGGGAAAATGCTGTTAAGTTACAGATTTCAAAGTGAAGGTGAAGGATAACGCATATTGCACTGTATGTGTGACATCATAAATCAGGGGCAGTAACTCTAAATTTAATCGTCAAACCAGGTAACCCTGACGATATTTGCATCTCTTTGTAGTGAAGCTTTCAACCCAGGTAATGTTTTCCAAGAAATAGCGCGGAAACGAATATCCGTCAGTATTAAACTTCACAATTGAGGGGCTGTAACTCTGAAGGAAGGACGTACGGACGGATCGTAGACCAATCTGAGATAGCAGCTGGATGCTGGAAAAGGGATGTGGTGGTTGTACTGGTTAGAGAAATACAAGGAAACCATTGTTAGGTGCTCCAGCCGCCGCGATATAACTGAAACAATATTGAAAGCGGCGTTAAACTCCATTCAATCAATCAATTTCCGACAGGTACCTGTAACATTTTAAGCATAATAAGCACTCTGGCGAGAGGGGCTTTTGTAAGATACGTTACTTTGAAATCCCCAACCGTAGATCCTAATTAAATGTTATATTTTGCTCCAATTGATTGAAATTCTTAGTACATTCTTCAATTTCAAGCAGTATGTCATGCATGATTCTTAAATATAAGTATTTTAACAATCACAGGATCTTGTATGACTCACGGAAATATCTGTAAAATACATTACAATCACAAAATTCTTTTTCCGTATTTGTTTATAAAAAGATTTTGACATAAGGCGCCACATTTATATATATACTGAATACTTGTTGACAAATCTTACTATTAAGTATTATGAATTCATATTTAAATAGGGTAAATTTGCATGCATGATACTTGTTTCATACGTTAAAACGAGCAACTTTTGGGCAAATGTCCTTTCAAACAATCTAAACCATGAAATCTAATTTTCGACTAATAAAAAAAAAGAGGAAGAATCGTAGCAACACTTAACTTCTCTTATGGTGCAATATAAAACAAAAGGTCCAAAAGGACATGTATCGCTCCACTGGCTTTAATATCTTTAGACTTAGTATTATATGAAAGCTACTTTAAATGAAATGAACACCTTGCAATCTCTTAATACCTATTTCATAATGATTAACTGGGTCTGGTCCACATTGTTCCAAAATACTTAATCACGTTTAACCTGCATATCCTTTACCTATTTTATAAAAGCATTCGTGTGATTTCAATTATTTGAACATTCTAAACACATATAAAGCCTCAATTTAAGAAGGTCATTCGTGGAACATGCATACCAAGTTTCATTTAAATTAGTCCAATTGATTTGGAGAACATTTTTAAGAATATAATGTGAAAATTGGTCTTGACCTGTCATACGCACATCAAAGTTTCATAACCAATTAAAGTAAAATTGCACCTTAGAAATATTCATTCAAAATTTCTTCCATGCATTGGAGCCTGAATTTTTATTGTCAAAGAATTATTATAAATTGGTCCTACATACATGCAGCAACACAAAGTTAGGCACTAAAAGTTTTAAACTTTTCTTATACTGTACAAACTTAAATCTGTTTTTGAAATGTTGAACAAATAACTTCGAAGTAACGTATCTCACAAACGCCGCACTGGTCTAGTACTGACAAGTATCAAAATGTTTTCTAACCTTGAGCTATCAAACAGGCAATTTAACAAAAGTTTCCAGTGAGGCAGGGGTTGAATATTCATTTCTATTTGCATAATTTTCTTTGGAATTAAAAGGGTACCATATATTACTGCAATGTTAGGCATGTTTAGGTGACAACATTAATTTTAAAAGAAAATGCTATGAATGGGCCCTTTATTATTCAGAAACACAAACATTGGTATAAGAATACAACTTTCTATCATTTTGAAATTGATTCTAAATATACATTTTTAAAATCTATTTTGAAATTCTGGACGGTGTGTCACTTTAAACTAACGTATCTAACAAAAACCACTCGCCAGAGTGCTAACAAGTCCCAAAATACCATAGGCTTTTAGAAAAATATGGTTTACAAATAACCCCCGCCCCTGGACCGTAGGCGTTTAATTTCTATCTTATATACTTCTTTTTCGATTTTAGAGATGTCAAAAGCTAGTTGAGCTATCTAGGCCGTTTTTGCGTTTTATTTAGTTTAATACCTCAATGAATGAAAAATTTTCAATTAAATGATTAAAAATATAAACAAGAGTTCCACTGACTGATTCCAAAGCTCGACTGTAGGTGCTGAATAATCTAGGTTGAAAAGGGGTATAACTCCTACACAAATGGTTTGGATTTCTCAATTTTCCTCGCTTTATTAACGAATTTGTTAACAATATCAATCGCATTATAAAACTTTAGATAAACGAGGATAAAAAGGCGAAAAGAAAAGATAACGATTAGTAAGTGTATTTAAATATGTGACCGGTCACTCGAAAAGGGGCCATCTGGGGAGTGCGAAAAGTGTCGACCCTAGTCATACTGCGCGGACTTCGCAGGCTGACTAGGGTAGAAACTTTTTGCAGCGTACTTATTTTCTGAATCTAGATTTATCAATCTACTTTCAGTGAAAAAATTTTTGAAATGCGACTTCTTGTTGACCTATGCTGGATCAAATCTCTTTTTCAAGAATTCATTTTACAGAATTCCCGGATGGTCCCTTTTCGGGTCGCATGCATTAAATACCCACTTATTGATATCATGGCTCCGTGGTGTAGTGGTAGAGCAAGCGCATGCGGATTCAGTTTCGTGGATTCGACCCGCGAAGAGTGCTTATAATTTTAAGGTTTTATTTGTTTTATCACTCTTTTTTTTTTAATAAAACAAATACTCGATACGCTATTTATTTAGAATTGATTGTTATTAAGGTGAGCTATTGTGTCACTCATCCTCCGGCGTCCGTCCATCGTCCGTCTGTCAACAAACATCTTCTCCTCCTAAACCACTGGAATAATCAAGCTGAAACTTGGCAGGGATGTTCGTTAGGTGAAGCTCTTAAACAGTTGTTAAAAAAAATAATTCTATAAACAACTCTTGTTTCCATGGTAACAGAAAGGCTGAAAATCACGAAAATCTTACTTGAAAATTCTTCTCCTCCTAAACCACTAGGCCCATCAAGCTGAAATTTGGCAGAGATGTTCCTTTGGTGAAGTCCTTCAAAATTAATTAAAAGAATTTAATTTCAACAAAAACTCTGGTTTCCATGGTAACCAAAAGGTTGAAAATTGCTGAAAATCTTAGGAAAAATTCTTCTCCTTCTTTACCACTGGGCCAATCAAGCTGAATCTTGCCAGGGACGCTTCTTGGGTAAAGCTCTTCAATAGTTGTTAAAAGAATTTAATTTCATTAAAAACTCTGGTTTTCTGTGGTAACAGAAAGGCTGAAAATGGCCGGAAATCTTAAAATCTAGAAAAAATTCTTCTCCTCCTAAACCACCAGGTCAATCAAGCTGAAACTTGGCAGCGATGTTTCTGAGGTGAAGCTCTTCAAAAATTGTTAAAAGAATTTAATATCATTAAAAACTCTGGTTTCCATGGAAACGGAAAGGTTGAAAAATTGCCAAAAAATCTTGGAATTTTTTTCTTCTACTTAAACTCTAGGCAAAACAAATTTGCCAGGTATGTTACTTGGATGAATCTCTTCCAAAGTTGTTAAAAGAATATAATTACATAAAAAAATCTGGTTTGCATGCTTAAGGAAGGGCTGAAAAATTGCCGAAAAATTGCGGAAAAAACTTAGAAAAAAATTCTTCTCCTACTAAACCAATGTGCTATGTAAGCTTAAACTTGCCAGGGATGTTCCTTGGGTGAAGCTCTACCAAAATTGGAAAACTAATTTAATTCAATCAAAATCTCTGGTTTCCATGGTATTTCAAATGTCAAAAAATTGCAAAAAATCTCAGAGAAGGTTAATCTTGGCCTAAACTTTTGGGCGTATTTTAAACTAGGCAGGGTTATTCTTCAGGTTTAGGTCATCTTGTCGAACCAAGGGTTACGAACGTTTTACTTATCTTACCCTTGGCTGATTGAATGGGTAATTTCTGTACGGGTGACGTCACAGAACGGAAAACGAGGCGGACCAATCAGTAACCTTCTTACAAAAAGGTCCGACAGTGGGAGGTATGTTAGATCAATATACCCCGCGGCTACTTTCCAGATGTGAAAATAACCCTTAGAATTGCGCTTAACCCCTTCAGTTTTAGGTAATTGTGACACTTAGCAAGACTGAAATACACAATCACAAAAACTGATCGAAATTCCTATATCTGTTCAAATGACAACATATCTTTTTGATAATTTGATGGTACATTGAAGGGTTCTCAAATTCTTCTTTTTCTACCCTCGATGACAGTGTATTACGATTTTTCAATGTTTATTTGAATTTTCAAGTTATTTAATCAATCAATACCTGTTTAAGTTTTCAATGTTTTACACCTTATCGATGGCATACTCCAGTATAGTAAAATGCATCTATATTGAAGTACGCGAAATTCAAAATTTTGAATAAATTCAATAATTAAGCCGTCTTATAAATAGAAATAATTTAGAAATGATAATTTACTTGAATTTTCATATGAATTCTTATATTTGGCAGTTTTTCTCCTTTTCCAGCAGACTTTTCTTTAAATACATTAAATGACAAGAGAAATAAAGAGAATAAAATATGAAAATAAATAAAGAAAAGAAGAAAATAATAGAACAATTTTTAGTAAAAATCATCTATCTGTGTAAAATAAATCTCGTGTGAGAACATTGTGGGAGCCGAAGAATTAATCAATTTATTTGTTTATTGTGATAATTTGTCTTCATTATTTATTTATTTGTTTATTTATTTGAATTAATTTTAATTTGAAAAGAACCCATATTGCAGGTAGTCACAATGTTACGATATATTTAAAACTTAGATTTGCAATGAAAAAACTTATTCACGACGTTTAAAACAAAGCAATCACGCGCAATGTCCAATACAAATCGAATTACACATGTATTTGTAATTAAAAAGGGATTATTTGATTTTATCTCTAATACGTGTTTTAATATGGGGGTAACCCAAAATCTCGTGGCTACAGCTTATTCAAGTTATTATTAAGTAGTTTTGCCACCCGTTGACTATATTCTATGTAGTAAAAAAAAATTTGCTTTCAAAAAAAAAAAACAAAAACAACAATTAAAAACTGGCCATTAATTGTATTTATTTTTATTTCATACATGTTTTTTTTTGGGGGGGGGGGGGGGAAGAGAGAAGGCTATCCAAAATGTTCTTCTATGGAACAATATGGGGGATAGATTAACTCAAAATCGGCAAAAATACAAAACGTGTGAAAGATAATGTCTGAATTCCCAACTCACATTTTTGATGTAATTTAGGGGGGGGGGGGGGGGGGGGGGGGAGAGAGCTTCGAAAACATTCACGGTGGACACTGAGGAAACTTTCGGCCTATCATTCCTATCATTCTGATAAAAAGGAACTGATTTATATTTTGTTGATTTTATAAATCTATCTGTCACCGAATTAAAACGTACTAAAAAGTTAGCGTCTTCGATGCGACGCATTTTCTTTATCCATGAATGAAGGGTTATCTACAAAGTCGTCGGAATACAACAGGTTGCCATAGGGATTAAAAGGTGCCGATGTCGTTTATAAGAAGCGCTCTGATTGGCAGTCACAGAAATCGCATTTGACCTTTTGATTGGCCGGCTAAAAATAAATCGTACAGAAAATACCTATTCATTCAGTCAAGGGGTATTCGAGAAGATCTTATCGATTCGATACCCCTTGACTCGTGAAGATGGGTTTAGGTCTACTTCAGTTGTTAAAATAATTCAATCCCATCAATAACTTTGTTTGCCATGGGAAATTAAAAAGAAAATCAAATTGCAGATGATTGAAATTAGAGTCTTTTTTCTTTTAAATCCACCCTAAATGTTCATCAAACAATATGTGGTACTTATAACATGGTTGACAAGTTATAAGTTGACTTACTCAGGTGAGCGATATAGGGCCATCATGGTCCTCTTGTTTCATATTTGCTAACAAAATCCTGTGTCCGATATTTTGTTGAAAGAAAAAAGTATAATTTATTTTAATTATTTGATTTCAGATAACTAGAGATAGCATAATGATGCAGATAGAATGTGTGAAGGCAGGATATGATTTCTTTGCTTTCACAACTTGATCTCAATAATATTAGATGTCGGTACATTCAGTTGGGAAAATCCGTACTCAACTTATTTCTTTGCCAAGTTTCAAAGACGTTTTTACCGCTTCAAATGTAAACATACCGATATAAATGAATGATTAAATTTTATCTGTTTCGAACAAAATCCAAGATTTTTTTTATCAGCCATTTCTCAAAAAAAAAAAAAAAAAAACATTTCAAAGTACACCGCTAGTTTGAGCAGTAAACTTACGAACAGTGTTGTCCGAAAATAAGTCAATTAGCAGATATCTTTACAGACTTACTTCAGGAAATTAAACAATAATTTATTCATCGAGGTATGAAACTTAAAACCTAACAACATCTATTTAATATGAACCTGGTGCATTATTAAACATTGTGATTATGTTTATTTCACATTTCTGTGAATTCAAAATAAATCTTGAATAAATAATTAACAAATGAAAGAATAAATAAATAAATGTAATGTTTTAAGAAGTATTTATCAGGCGACTTCAATGTTTTAATCTTTGCGTATTTAACCCATCATGATTTGCCCCCTTAATTATGAAGCCTATGGTAAATTGATGGGTAAAAACTAAACTGTTAAACAGGCAAGCCCACCTATACCAATACTATATCTACTGAAATTAATGATGGCAATAATGATAAAGAAAAAAAAACCAAACGAATAATTAAATGAGCACAAACCTTCATTATCATTATTGTGTTTATTTTTTTTTTCTTATGACTACATGTATACAGATATCCATGTGATAACATCCCATATGATATTTACTATAATATCACATGGATATTTGAAGAACAATGAGACAATGCGGTTATTCTTAGAAACTTAGAAACAATAGAAGTTATAAGATTAATATAATACGTATTTAGTGTATTGTGGCAGAGCCTCGACAATTATCAATTCCCCCAACTTCGTTAGATATCTTTTTAAACAAAAAAACTAAGTACGTATTATATATATATTTACCGATCGCCCTAATTTTTCCGCCAATGAAAAGTCGCTATTTCGTTTGAAATTCAAAAAATATATCCCAAAACCCGACGATCTGCTCGATTAAGTGAGCTACGTGACTGGAGGTCATTATGGGCGGGGACTTCATTTAAAACCAGACAGTGACGTCATAATCTTGTCTAATAAAATGTCTCGAAAGACCCTTAACTTGAATCGAGTTTTTATAAAAACGTTCTTTTGAATTATGTTCATCAATAGAAGAAAAAATTCTTGAATCATTTGTCTGCACGTAAATCAATTGAAGATAAGGCTGATATATAACTTATTCTGATAATAAAATATTAATCAAAAATGTATATAGCAGTTAGAACGAGATCAACCAGTTTGCCTGAAATAAGCCTTTCTGTTCTCCCTATTATATTTTTTAATTGGGGTAAAAAGAAAAGACGACAGGGTTGAAACTTATACAATGTTCCCTTTTAAAATGAATACTCTAGATCTCTTTGCCGACAAATACTTTGTATCTTTTAACGACATTTTAATTTAGTAATTCTGCAAAGTTCCCGGTTTTAAGAAAACAGGCAATCAAATGTTGTGTAGAGAATCGAGGTTTAAGGTCCATTTACAACGAGTCACGTAAAAGGTTGCCATAAAAGGGGAAACAGAGTAAGTACTTGGAAAGGTACACGTAGGCAAATAACTGTAGAACTATTTACAATAGGCCTACATATGATTCTAGGGATACAAATATTTGATTAAACAAAGCGATTCGAAGTATTTTAGACCTTTGAAAGCTTACTAATATCGAAAGCTTGCGTGAACCGTTGACTTTGACGTAGCATCGGTGGGGAACCAAAACTTGGTAACTACAGCTTTTCAGTGCGTTATGTATGTTGTTTGCAAACATTATATTATTGACCATGAATATGCGGGGGTTTTGTTTGAATGGGATTCCACGCCGCTTTCAACAATCTATCAGCTGTATCGCAGCAGCTGTGGTACCTAGCGATGGATTCCTGGTATTTCCAACACCAGTACTACCAATACTCTTTTTCCTAGCCCCCAGCTGCTATCCCACATCTACGATTATCGACCCATCGCTGGGAGATAAAAAGTCGCAAAAAATGAGTGCCGCTGTCGGGGAATCGAATCCGGGACCTTTTGGACGAAAGTCCGCCGCGCTACTAACTGCGTAGCTGAATATGCCGAGAAAGATAACTTTTTCTACAAATACAAAATCCCTATTAAAAATGCATGATGTCCGCGCAATGTTACAAAATAGAATACACAATCCATTAGTTGTAACCACGAGGATTTTTTCACAGAACGTTCTCAACTGATTGTGTCTCGCCAAATGACAAAATATTTACAGAAACCCGATGGTGATTAAATACGCTCCTCCCACTTTTTGTTTACCTCCATTTGATTGAAGAATGTATGACGCAATTAAAATGAATGACATCATTGATTGACACGCAACTCGTTTAACTAGCAATATTCGACGAAAAAATAAGTCGATCGGTAAAACAGTTATAGTTCATTTCTGACAATTTACGCGTATAACCTTGCGCTCCGCTAACGCTCCGCTTAGGTTATATCTCGTAAATTGACAAAAATGAACTATAACTATTACATATATCATCAGCATTATAATTAGTAAGGGAAAAATGAAATTTTATTTTACAGCATGTCTCATCAGAAAAGTTTGTGTCCGATGTAACAAGAGACTCAAAGTTAAAGATAGAAGGCATGTAAACAAGCACAACGAGAAATATTTGAGAAAGTGTTATCTTCTTGAGTGTAGTGACAAGGATTACATATGTGGTAAAAGTAGTCGTCCAGCATACCGTAATACTGAAGATAAAAACACAACACGAAATTCCATATCATCTGACCAAAAAGATAAAGCAGCTGGGGTTATCTTCTCTACAAATGTCAAGCCCCACCATCGGTGAGACTGCAGATAAAATGTGCTTTTAAAAGCCATGCATATTGTTTCGTTTGTAAATCAAAGTACTGAAAGTACTGATAAGTTGGAATGCGTTCGAGAGATGGTGACCTCAAGCTACTAGCGAAGCTGACGCCTCCCGCCCACCACAGGTGATCACATAATACGTCTCGTCTTTTGGCAATCAACAACGAGAGACGCTTAAACCCCTGAATCGCTATACAGGCCTGAATCTGATGAAAGAAACATTATAACAAGAGGGCCAGAATGGCCCTAAACCGCTCACCTGACTTCGATTGGTCCAGTGGATCTTATCCAAGAAACTTTCTGGCAAAGATTCATTCAAACTTGCCTAATTGTTGCAGAGGAGACATTATTCGAATTATAAGCAGTAATAATAGACCCTGCCAACCCATGCATTACAGAGGAGACTCAAAATTAGCCCTACCCTGCCACGTCCATATCTATGGGCTAATAATAATTTTGCCAACAATATTTGAAGAAGCTCACCAAAGGAACATTCTTGTAAACTTTCATTGAAATCTGCCATGTGGTGCATGAGGAGACGTCGTTCAAAGATTTTGGGCTCAAAATAAGCCCCGCCCTGCCAAACCCATTTTTATTGGCCAATTGGAATATAGCGACAATTTTGAAAAGGGTCACCCAGGAAACATTCTGGCAAAATTTCATTGAAATTTGCTCAGCGGTTTAGGAGAATAAGAAGTTTTAAGAAAGTTGACGAAACACGACGGACGACGGAGTTAGGGAGATCCTAAAGCTCCCCTTGAGCACGTTGTGGTAAGGTGAGCTAAAAAGGAAGAAAATGATACGGACCATACAGCCGACTAATGGACGCACTGGCGACCTTATACACTCGAAACAGTTTTTATATTATTTTTCAATGAACTTCTGCTCCATTTTAGTTATCAATTACATTTTTAATTAGAAGTGTCGCAAAGTGGATCTCTACAAGTGATTTTTTCTATGATGAAAAGCTCCAGGGAAGTCTTTTACTTAATGAGTTGGAATCTCAATACAATTTTTGGACGAAGTTCAATTGTGATTTCGTCCTTTGTGACGTCAAAATTGGGCACTTTTTCGGGTCATTGACAACATCTATGTCAACTTTTATGATTTGGGTCAATTGGTTGTTCAGTTAGAGTGGAAACCGTTAACTGTTAAAATTTACTGATGACCGTGACATGTATGACCCCGAAACATTAGGGCATTTCTTCGGGTCATGGGCAATATTTGTGTAAAGTTTCGTTATTGTAGGTCAATTGCTTCTCCGTTTATCTAGCGGAAAGCAAAAGGTCAATGAACTGAGAGACAGACATGCTGAAATCAATATATGCTCCTCTTCTTCTGAGTTAGGGGTACAGTTAATAACGTCGTGAAATTGATAAGGTGAACGATTTTGGAATGATTTAAGCATGATGTTAAATGAGTGAGCGGAGCGAGTTTTGAGTGAAATTTAAGGGAGGGAATCCAATGTCGCTTATTTTGTTCAGGAAGAACAAAATTAGCGATATATCAAACCTATATAAAATATGCATAAAAGTTCAATCAATAACTTTCTATTTCGTCAAGAACCAATCAGACGCTTTAAATTTCATTTATGTCAGTGAAATCGCGATTGGATTCTTGCTTAATTCATTTTGAATGTACATGTTGATTTTATTTTTTTAATAACTTTGAGTGTTTTTTTAATGGTTTGAGTGAGTGTTTGGAATGAATGAATGGAGCAGTGAGTGAGCGATTAAGAATGTTTTATTGAGATGAATGTCAATTTCACGATGAAACTGTGTGATGGTGCTCTTAAACGTGTTGATGTGTAAGAATGTGAAGAAAACAAGTTGAACTAGTTGGTTTGTTTCAAATGGCAAATTGTCTTGGTGATGGAATGAAATTGGGCAAAGATATTCATAATTAAACTAAAGATGTGGTGGCAAGGGTTTTATTGGATGAGTCTTGGGTTTTTACAATAAAACATTCATGTAGATAACTGCAATATGACGGAAAACAAACGACAATATGTTGCAAAAATATTTATTAACTTTAAAAGTGTATCATCACTTATTTAAAGGTATTTTTTCGTAGCTTAAACAGAAATTTACAATATAACACCTTGTCAAAAGTTAAATGTGTAATAAGGTCGATCAGAAAGAGAAACTATACCTTTAAAATAAGCCATATCATAATTCTACGAAAAACAGGTCGCGACCTTACCAAATAAGCAGATTACGTGATTGGTCTGTGCTCTTTCAACAATACTGAGAAAACAGATCGCGACATTACCAAATAAGCAGATCACGTGATTGGCTAGTGCTATTGTCAATTGCTGACCTTAATGGACTTGACTTATCACATGATTTCCAAATATAGTAATGCAAACATGTGATACTAATATATTCGTACGCAACTTTCAATAAATATCGTTTAAAACATAAATTAGCGTGTTAATAATATACATGAAGTGGTAGTTGTGTAATTGTGCAGCATTATTACTTTTTGGTGAAATAAACTGTATATCTTTGTCAAGTTGAGGTATACAAAATAGGCCGAAGTGTATTCACATCCTGTTCACGTGATATGTGTTCTCAAAAAACCCGAAATGATTTTATCTTGTGTTCATTTTGCGGTTTTGTTAAATCTAAGTTGGAATTGCTCCGCATTCCAACTTAAAAACCAGGTCCGGGACTGATTGTTGTACCAACGAAATAAGAACAGATGTCTTGATAGAATGCAACTTCCTCATTACTTCTGAAAGTAGATGCTGTCCCTGTCATTTAAATAATGATCTTGACAAGTTTTACCCAGCAGCGATTCAGGGCCTCAAAACTGTAGATCAAAGCTTTTTAATCAGAAGCAATATTATTGACTTACTATCCAGATTGCGCTAAATAATACAGAAAACATCATTACAACGGATGTCATTTGATCAACTGGAAACATTCGGGTTAAAACCTGAACAGTTTCTTGACTTATATGCTTATGTATAGCCTCACATACGAAATACTCCAGCCAGATACTGTTACAGCATTTGGGTTATTCTTATTCAAGATTAAATCGGGACTATCAGACAAGCTACTATCTAAATTATTTTATATTTCTAAATAAAGTATACGTAGAGCTATAAACAGTGTTCGTCAAGTGCTTCTGATTGAATTTGTCTCGATGAATTTAGGATTTTCCCACACTTCTTGATCTTCTGAAAGGACATGTTGTTATGTCATGGTCAAACCCATGGTAATTGAATCAACTGCTGGCTATAATGATAGGGTATTGGTCCATACCTAGCTAATTCGAGAAACAACGACGCTTCAAGTCTTAAACACATCATGAATCACAACGTCGAGGAAATTAAAACTTTGGTAAAGCCAATGACATATTTGTAGTTGACAGGTGGTTCAGAGATTCGCTTGATCTTATGAATGACCTTTGAATACAAGCCGAAATGCCTGCATATATGAAAAGGGGAGGAAAACAAATGACAACTGAAATGGCGAACACCAGTCGATTGGTAACAAAGGTAGGGTCATTTAATTACCCATACTTTTTACACCATGTCTAGCTACTATCCACAGTTGACATACAAGAGTACTTATGGTTTTAATTCATTTAAATGTTCACGACTATACATCTTTGTTAAAAAGCATCATAGAAAACAAGATGTGTTTTTTGAAACACGAATGCCCCCGGAACAGCATTTTTTTAAAGTTTGACCTTGACAGATGACCTTGACCTTGTCACATGACCTTGACTTTGGTGTACAGCTTTGTATGTCAAATACTTTTGGAGAAAAGGCAAAGGTTAAGTTTTCGGACAGACGGACATGAGTAAAACTATATGCCCCCGATCTCTCAATACGGGGGCATAAAAACTGAGTAGATCTATTTTGTCGTTAGTCGACGTGGTAAGCGATCCGTGGATTGAGATGCAGACTGACATTGCAATTTGTTGTATTATTATTGAATACAAGTGTGACCAATCACATGACAAGGGACCATATTGGGACTCCTTAAAAAATTATTGTGATTTGCTCTAGTAGACGTCCAACGGTGGTCGCATTTAAAAATTCTTACACGAGAATTTATAATTATTCTTTTAGATTCAGAAAAAAAGTTTCGATCCTCGTCATTCTGCACAATCATTATATTCTAACTAGGGTCGAAATTTTACGCACTATACAGAGTCCCTTTTCGTGTGAAAGGTCACAATTAAACGGAGATTGGTAATATTTTACCAAGAATGAAAAGGACACGCTGTTATACCATGGAAAATGTTTTTGCACGTTTATGGCTAAACTTAATTGCTTTAACAAAATTGCGGGCATAAGCATTATATTTCTGATGTAATGGAATGGTTTAAAGGGTGAATCGAAATTTGTATTCATAATAGCTCTACATCAATGCAACATCTTTTTAGACTACCTTTTGCAACGAAATACCATCTTTTTCTACAGGTGAGATGGGTGGTAGAGGCGGGAAACGCTCGGATCAAGAAATGGAAGTATTTAGACAACATCCTACCAAACGGCCAGATATCACATATTGACGATTATATAAGATTTGTTTGTGCAGTATCAAATAAGTATTTACAGCCTATAAATGCGACAAAGGATGTTGGAGAGGATACACTTACATTTTGTACAGCTGAAAGAATGTCAAAACAGCCTTTTAATACGTTGAAATGAATAAAAAGTTTGACCGGTGGCTTGCATAAAATATTGGTCTTGAAATTCGACGTTAGGCTACGGAAGATCGCTTAACTAGAGCATTAACAAGTTAGTTGTAGTAACGGTGGTTTGTTTTCGTTAAATTACCATCGATGTTTTATATTCTACATCTTAAACGAAAATTTATCATCTTGTTAATTTTAAGGGACTACCCTTTCGTTGGAAATTAATATCGTTCAAAGCAATGTTTCTCCTGTATTTGAAACCCACCACTCTGTTGGCTCCTGATGTGCTGTGCGATGTGAAGGTCATGTATATCCGGAAATAACACAGGTACGTTTATTACACAATACCTATAACCATACGTGAACATTGTTACTTGATCAGACATTTACTTCTTTATAATATATCAAATATTGCCAAGGATATGAGTCAGGGCTCAGACTTTCAAAAGTGCGGCCCCACATTTCATCGGAATACACACAGGCTGATCTAAGGAACAAATTGTCCAAAACTACATAATGTTTGCTCAATAATGACTTGTATAACAGTGTAAGAATAAATTTCTTTATTTTAGCTCGGCAATTATCTAAGAAGAAAAGCTGAGCTATTGCATATTTATTTTCTTTTTACAGAGATGCAGAGTCGGTAGCGGTTAAGTGTATGGCGAAAAACGGAAGCAATCGGTTCTTCTGGCCAAGGTTGGACGATATAATCTGGTACAACTTAAAGACCTCCTCATACCCATCGTAGAACTTACCACGTTACCGGAATACACTGACAGATTCACTCAGGAAAATTCTTTACAATTGGAGAAATTTTTAAATAGATAACTCAATTTTGCTTGTATTAAGATTGAAATCGCATAAGCCCATTCCTGAAGCTCAACTATTATTTGGAGTTATTTGTTAACACAATTTAGACTTCCTTTATGAGCAAACCTCTAATTTTAAATGATGAAGTAAAATGTGAGAGAGATATTGCTTTTCTAGAGCAATTTCTCGCTTTTCCACACAATTCAATTAACTGAACTCAATACCATACGATCCCGCTTCGTTTACTGTTAAAGCCCGTAATAGAATTGTGACGGGTTAAACAGTAACCGTGAAGGTCATAACATTATTAAGGGTTCTCTGGTACAGGCCCTGAGATGGCACACCGACTAAGATTTCAAAACGTGAATTGTCACTTAAATACACGGTCACGGACTTAAAACAAAAAGTAAATCGATAAAGGACGCAGGCCTTTTTACATGTATGCTGTTTTTGGGGTCCTCTTTAAAACATATACTTTTCCCCTATTTCAGAAAGAAATTCCTCTATCCAAAAGGCTTTTCCCTGATGAACAAAATCCTGCATTTTTATGCATTGAATAAAAAATAAAACGCTCAAAAAATCGTCATCGGGACACAATCTAGATACCATCGATATCATTTTTGATAAAAATTTAGCTGCCATATTCATAAAGAACAAAACTTGATTTTCGACGATAAAATCTCGTTCGCTAGTAGTTGCTAATCAATTAAAATTCCTTTTAAAAGCCATGAGACATCTTCTGATGTCGCTTTTTGCCGGGACTGACATGTTTGGCAATCACTCGTCGGCAGCTTTAAAAACACGATTATGTAGGAAAACAATAATTTTACAAGGGTAAAAGTATTAAAGAAAATTCTTTGTGGTCCAGAAAATGCAAGCACTAAACTAATTTGGCATTAAAAAGTAAAAAAAATTACTAAAACATGTAAGAAAAATCTACCTGTCACCAGCCAAACTTTACCAGTTACCGGAAAGGCAAATAATTTGGATACGCAATTTTTAGATTTATTCAACATAACTAATCTATAAGAGCAAGAATTTAATAATTTGGGTAAAAATACCTTGGATTACACTGGAATAAACTTTCTTCAACCAATTTTCATCCTTTGGAGTGACCTAAACTACCCAGCTTGTTGTCGATTTTAGATAGCTGTTGTTTTTTATACATAGTTAATTGAGTTTATTCAGAGACACTTTCTCTACATCTGTTCCTATAACTTTCAGAATTGATTTTTTAGGAAGAAGACCCTTTAAACAAGAAAGAACACAAAAACAGGTTATGAACATGTATTTTTTTCCACAGAAATTTATTTTTAGTTGATGGTAAAAGTGGTTTCTTCAGTTAGATAAAAAAAAATAGGTTAAGAAAATTTGGGATTTTCAATTTGATAACTTATTTGATGCCTATACATAAATCATAAGTTATATACAGGCTGTTGTAGAAAATGTGCTTTGTATCCAAATGCAAATATTTGTATTTTATTTGCTTAACAATTTTGGTGTCTCTGTAAATGAACAAATGACCCAAATTACTTAACTTGGGTGGACATAATGACCCTCAAAATGACAAGTCAAGGGAAAACCCAACCATTATGATGAGAAAAGATTTCTACATTTTTTAAGCAAAATATTCATCTTAATAAGCTTACATGCCTTGATCATAGTTAAAAACACAAAAAAAATCATGACTTTTGATTGATATTTTACTGTGTGATATGAAAATTCCCCTCTCAGTGAATTTTTCCCCGTTAGAAAGGACGCATCGCCTTTCCCATAAACCTAAGAAAAAGGCCTTGGACGACTTTAATGCCAAAACTACAGCTGTTGTTACGGCATTAAAGTCGTCAATCCACGAAAATATTGGAAACAAAATGGCCGGGTTGGATGATGATCAAAAGTCATCCCGTTATAAGCGAGTGCTCGATTAATTTATATTCGTTTGGTGTGTTAAGCATCTTGTTGTCCGAACTTCGTTACTTCATATTGAATAAGCTGAACCACAAAGTTATGGTTATCCATTGTCAAGTATGAGCGCCGCCGTCGCAGATAGAACCCGGGACCCCTTCAATGACAGTCCGACGCACTACCAGGTGCGATATGACGGCGGCTTAATAGTTCAGATATTTCCCCCGCCAGCCTAATATTCTTGAACAACTTCAAAAAAGGGTCACCCAAGGATCATTCTTGTTAATTTTCATTGCCAATATTTGGGGGTCGATCCAAATTCTAAAAGAGGGTCACCAAAGTATCATTCATGCCAGGTTTTATTGAAAGCGGGCAAATGTTTTTGGTTGAGGAGATCTTTAAAGACTTTAAAGTGAAATAAGTCCCGCCCTTCAACGACCATTTGGTGGTCAATCAAATTTTCGCGAACAAGTTAAGAAGATGGTCACCCAACTAACATTTCTGCCAAGTTTCCACGATTCCGCCTGTTTGTCACATTTCATCAAAGACCAAGGTCAAAGTTTGAAATGTTGTTCATACATTTCGGGCTCAAAATAAGTCCGGCTCTTTCAACTGAATTGCTATGGATATTCCGGTTAAAAATCTTAAGATATCTTCTAAATCTTAACCTATAAAACGCACCTCTTTGCTTGATCATTATTGTTTTATCAAATGCATTTTTTCAACTATTGATTGAATTTATCGTTGGACAAGAGACAAAATTAACAAGTTTAATTGTACTTAGCTACTGTTGTTTCACCCTGAAATTGAATTTTATCTGTAACAAATTAATCAAATGAAAAAGTTTGAGTTTAGTTTAAACTCTGAGACTTCACTTCCTGCTATTCACAATTTGACTTTATAGTAGGGTAGAATGACTCATTGATATGGAAAGGAAGGTGCTACTTAAGAGAATAAAGAATCAGATAGGCAGTTATTAAAAACAGTTTATGTATTAATTGAACAGGTCATATACAGAATTTTTTAGGGATTTTTGTTTGGTATGTCTTGTTTATAGAATTAAATAAATGTAATTACACTCTATTATGCATTTTGTAAATATTTGGTCCAATAAAAGGTTTAAATCCTTTTGTTTTGAACATTTCTACAACAAGAAATACATGTGCTGATCCTGAATTTTTAGTGAAGTAGTTGCTATAGCCTTGGTTGTCGTCGTGCATGACATTTGACTGTGATATCTATGGTATTCCTAAAGGTATTGAATTTGAACTTGTCTCATATTTTCTCTAACCAAAGAACCAACTCTACTGCCAAGATGTATAAATCTAGATGCATATTTTGCAAATTGTGCCCCTGTTTTGACAATTTTTTTCACCAACAGCCAAGCATAGGCACCCACATGTGGTGCTTTTGTTTTCCATGAGAGCAGCACAAACATAGTTGTCTATTAATCAATTTATCAGTTGGTGAGCAAAACGTTTAAGGTAGTGGACCTGTAAAAGATCCGCAATGTCTCGGAAGTAATGATCTTTAACAATGTTAACCGAGGTTTCCTAATGATTTTCATTAGGAAACCTCGGTTAACATTGTGAAAGATTATGAGTTCCGATATGCTGCGGAACTTTTACGGTTCCACTACCTTAAGCTAAACCTCAAATGAGGTAGCATTTTGGTCACCCACTGATGATATATTTGTATAAATATATTACAATGTAATCTTTTTGTCCTGATATCCCCCCACAGGATCCGCACATGGGAAATAGCTCATCAATGCCAATGGACATTTACCCTTCTTATGCTAAGTATAAATCCAGGCTAAATTACACTAGCTTTAAAGCAAAGTGCTGAATGTCTCTGAAAGAAAAATCATCCAACAAATTTTGTCTTGAAAATTAAGTCTCATCACAGTTCTTGGTCAAAAAGATGGTGTAGACTAAGATCAGAATGCACATATGTTCAGGATGATCCTTGTCTATATCTCCTGTCAAAATGGGAATTTCCAGGTTCAGATTGAATTGGATTAAGGTAGTACACCCGTGATAGATACATGACATTTTGAGAGTAATGAACTGTAACAGTGTTAACTGAGGTTTCCTAATGATTTTAATTATGAAACCTCTGTAAACATTGTGAAAGATCATGAGTTCGAATATGTGGAGGAACTATTAAGGGTACACAACCTCTATACAAATCATGGCCATATTTAGCATGTGTTGTAAGTGACTCAAGGATATGTGAAATATATTGTCATCACAACTATATAGGCGGATGTATTTGGGTAACTGCTGTGGTAGTGTATCCGACACCCATTCATTTGCTCCTAGAGCCAACGTCCTTTCCTACAAGTTGTTCCCCCGAATGGGTTGATATGTTTTGTTTGCATGGGTTTCAATATTAGTGCAGTTATATTATAGTTGGCCAGTGCACCAACTCATATCCTTTCTCACACCAGTAAAACCTCAACATTTCTTGTGAGCCACTAGCTCCTCATCTAAGGCGTGCTACATTTTATCGTAAGTAAAATATCATTAGCCGTTGACTCTAGTATAATCAATATTGACGGATGAAAGTTGGCTGAGCCGGGGTTCTAACTCGCTACCCCATGTTTGACAGCCCTGTGTTACTGCTAGGCTTAGCCCCTGTGGATTAATAATCATAAACCTATGTGGGATAGCAGCTAGAGGCTAGGAAGGGATCTAATGGTAGTGCTTGAAAAGCTGAAAAGACTCTAAGATTGTTAAAAGCAGTGTTAACCCCCTTTCTAACACACAAATTGTTGGGTCCCAGGCCCAATCTCTGATGGTGGCATCCATCAAATTTGACTTTCTTCTCCCAGCTGATGGTTCAGAAAAGGTCTTGTGTAACGGCAAATCACATTGTGAAATTGACATTCATCTAGATCAAAACCAATCGAAATCACTCGCCTAGTGTTCAAATATTTCATTCCTAACACTCACTCCAATCAATTTAAAACGTTCCAAAATCATTTAAAAAAACACTTTGAATCTGTGCAAAATAATCAGCATTCAAATAAAATGATTGTATGATTTTTTAAGGCTGTCGTTGATTTTTAAGGGTCTGATTTGTCTGTAAAGACACAAATCCAGACAAGTTGGTAGATCTTTTAACGGGAGGTAATCAATTAGCACTAATTTATTGTCGATTTTGTTAGCTCCACTGGCTGAAAGCCACTGGGGCTATTGTCATGGCTTTGTGTCCGTCGTGCGTCCGTCCGTGCGTGCGTCCAGTTGTAAACTTTTTCTTTAAAAATCTTCTCCTCTGAAACTACTGGATGAATTTCAACCAAACTTCACAGGAATGATCCTTTGGTGACCCTCTTTCAAAGTTGTTCAAGAAATTTTGATCCAATGAAAAACATGGATTTAATGAGGCGTGGCTAATTTCCAAATATGGTAAAAAGTGAGTTTCTCAGATTCTAATGGATGGATACCAATTAAATTGTATATGAATGATCCTTGAGTAAACCTTTATCAGTCTACCAAAAATTATTGTGATCAGATGAAAAATATGCATTTTATGGGCGGAGGTCATTTCTCTATATGTTATATAGTGGAAACTTTGCAAATCAATTTCTCAGAATGTAATCAATGGATATCAACCAATTTTCACTGGAATGATCCTTAAGTGACCCTTTATCAGTCTACCAAAAAGTATTGTGATCGGATGAAAAATATGTATTTTATGGCCGGAGGTCATTTCTCTATATGATATATAGTGGAAACGTTAAAAATCAATTTCTCAGAATGTAATTGATGGATATCAACCAAATTTCACTGGAATGAACCTTGAGTGTACCTTTAACATGCAGCAAACAATTAATGTCATTGGATGAAAAATATGTCTTTTATGGACAGAGGTCATTTCTCTATATGTTATATAGTGGAAACCTTGAAATTCATTTCAACATCAGTAGAACCCAAAATATCTTAAAATCTAGGCAAACCTTAGATTTGCTATTTCAAGCCTGTGGAGCGACTCAAGCAATTCATGGCTTTCTAGTTTTACCTCCCTTGAAAATCAATCTAAATTTGCTCATCACACTCATTCAATTTCATTCTAAGGTCATTCAATTTTCAATTTCCAGATTCTTCTTACTGTATTCACTGGTAAAATAAAGTTATATCAAGAGACAATAATTAAGTGCTCATACCAGCGGCAAAGGACTCAATAGTTAAATGTAAGAAGTTTCGATACAAGTTGACCGAAACCTTTTCATAAAAAATGCAGCCCAACAATTACCCTAGACTGCAGTTGCGGATCTAAAGTAGCCCCTATCGTGAGTCTTATCATTCATTTTCCTCGGGAAATTTAATCAACTTGTGGTTAACTTTGAAGACCCAACTGTAGAGTAAAACCTACATTACGGTTTGACTGGAGAGTAACATGGATAGGATTGGTTTACCAGTCAATTGAAAGCACTTTCATTAAGTAATATTTCATAAGGGTAACAATGTTCTTGCCTTTAATAAAACATTTTGGCCCCGGTAAAGCCGGCCACTGAGGAGGACAATTGTTTAAAGAAAGTAAGGAAAATCTCTCTGCTGTTCATCCTTTCATTCTCTACTGGACTAGGTACGAACTGGCACTGAGGCGAAAACGGTATTTGGATCGAACTGGAATAAGAAACAAACACTCGCAAGTACTCGTCGTCTCGCCTTTAATTTGCCTGGATGTTTCCGAAACTCGCTAGAGCTATTTATTTCGAGAAGATTGTGAATTTGCTTTTTTATTTATCTATTCTATCAACAAAATGAATTATTTTTTAATCAAACCAAAATAATTTCGTTAAAACTGATTGAACGGTTTCTTATCATGTAACCGATCGGAATGAGTGAACGGTTCTGATTGAACGCTTTGTAACGATTCTGATTGAACGCTGATTGTAAAATTGTGATTGAACGCTGAAAGCTGATTGAACGTGATTGCCCGTGAATGATCGGATTGTGATTGAAATGATTGTCAAATTCCCGATGTTCCGTACTGTATGCTGTTTTTGGGGTCCTCTTTAAAACATATACTTTTCCCCTATTTCAGAAAGAAATTCCTCTATCCAAAAGGCTTTTCCCTGATGAACAAAATACTGCATTTTTATGCATTGAATAAAAAAAAACGACTCGCTCAAAAAATCGTCATCGGGACACAATCTAGATACCATCGATATCATTTTTGATAAAAATTTAGCTGCCATATTCAGAAAGAACAAAACTTGATTTTCGACGATAAAATCTCGTTCGCTAGTAGTTGCCAATCAATTAAAATTCCTTTTAAAAGCCATGAGACATCTTCTGGTGTCGCTTTTTGCCGGGACTGACATGTTTGGCAATCACTCGTCGGCAGCTTTAAAAACACGATTATGTAGGAAAACAATAATTTTACAAGGGTAAAAGTATTAAAGAAAATTCTTTGTGGTCCAGAAAATGCAAGCACTAAACTAATTTGGCATTAAAAAGTAAAAAAAATTACTAAAACATGTAAGAAAAATCTACCTGTCACCAGCCAAACTTTACCAGTTACCGGAAAGGCAAATAATTTGGATACGCAATTTTTAGATTTATTCAACAAAACTAATCTATAAGAGCAAGAATTTAATAATTTGGGTAGAAATACCTTGGATTACACTGGAATAAACTTTCTTCAACCAATTTTCATCCTTTGGAGTGACCTAAACTACCCAGCTTGTTGTCGATTTTAGATAGCTGTTGTTTTTTAATACATAGTTAATTGAGTTTATTCAGAGACACTTTCTCTACATCTGTTCCTATAACTTTCAGAATTGATTTTTTAGGAAGAAGACCCTTTAAACAAGAAAGAACACAAAAACAGGTTATGAACATGTATTTTTTTCCACAGAAATTTATTTTTAGTTGATGGTAAAAATGGTTTCTTCAGTTAGATAAAAAAAATAGGTTAAGAAAATTTGGGATTTTCAATTTGATAACTTATTTGATGCCTATACATAAATCATAAGTTATATACAGGCTGTTGTAGAAAATGTGCTTTGTATCCAAATGCAAATATTTGTATTTTATTTGCTTAACAATTTTGGTGTCTCTGTAAATGAAAAAATGACCCAAATTACTTAACTTGGGTGGACATAATGACCCTCAAAATGACAAGTCAAGGGAAAACCCAACCATTATGATGGGAAAAGATTTCTACATTTTTTAAGCAAAATATTCATCTTAATAAGCTTACATGCCTTGATCATTGATCATAGTTAAAAACACAAAAAAAATCATGACTTTTGATTGATATTTTACTGTGTGATATGAAAATTCCCCTCTCAGTGAATTTTTCCCCTTTAGAAAGGACGCATCGCCTTTCCCATAAACCTAAGAAAAAGGCCTTGGACGACTTTAATGCCAAAACTACAGCTGTTGTTACGGCATTAAAGTCGTCAATCCACGAAAATATTGGAAAGAAAATGGCCGGGTTGGATGATGATCAAAAGTCATCCCATTATAAGCGAGTGCTCGATTAATTTATATTCGTTTGGTGTGTTAAGCATCTTGTTGTCCGAACTTCGTTACTTCATATTGAATAAGCTGAACTACAAAGTTATGGTTATCCATTGTCAAGTATGAGCGCCGCCGTCGCAGATAGAACCCGGGACCCCTTCAATGACAGTCCGACGCACTAACAGGTGCGATATGACGGCGGCTTAATAGTTCAGATAATTCCCCCCGCCAGCCCAATATTCTTGAACAACTTCAAAAAAGGGTCACCCAAGGATCATTCTTGTTAATTTTCATTGCCAATATTTGGGGGTCGATCCAAATTCTAAAAGAGGGTCACCAAAGTATCATTCATGCCAGGTTTTATTGAAAGTGGGCAAATGTTTTTGGTTGAGAAGATCTTTAAAGACTTTAAAGTGAAATAAGTCCCGCCCTTCAACGACCATTTGGTGGTCAATCAAATTTTCGCGAACAAGTTTAGAAGATGGTCACCCAACTAACATTTCTGCCAAGTTTCCACGATTCCGCCTGTTTGTCACATTTCATCAAAGACCAAGGTCAAAGTTTGAAATGTTGTTCATACATTTCGGGCTCAAAATAAGTCCGGCTCTGCCACGCCATATGGGGTCAATTCAAGTTTCTTGAACAACTTTAGAAGAGGGTCACCCAAAGAACATTTCGCCAAGTTTCGTCAAAACTGGTCCATTGGTTTGAGAGAAAAAGATGTTAAAAGAAAAGTTTACGCAAGATCTCACGACGGACACTACGACGTTATAATAACTCGCTGGCATTTGGCCTTTGGGGACAAACACTGAAATGGACGAAAACATTGCTGGGGGGAAATTCTATTAATCCTGGAATCAACATTTCCATAATCTGTCTTTTGGAAAAATCGAAAGGGACATGGAAAAACCGAAGTGGACGAAACTATTGTTTTAAAAAGAACTTTCTGTCTATCATTCAATCAAAAAATTAATCTAATTCTGTTATGTTGAAATACCGATAGGGACAGCCGGAAAGTGACGAAAATATTTCTCAAAAGGCAATTACAATAAATCCTGCGATTAAAATTTGCCCTATTCATGCCTTTTGAAAATAAAGAAAGGGATCTGAAATGAGCGAGAATTTGCTTTTCATTGGCAATTTCTCTCTCTACTCTGTAATCAAAAATTGTCGTAATTCTGCTTATTGGAAATACCGAAAGGTACATGGAAAAACCGAAATGGACGAAAATATTGCTTAAAATGTAATGTCTATCAACATGATATAAGAATTTGCCCCAATCTTGCTCTTGAGAAATACAGAAAGGGACATAAAAATACGAAATTGACGAAAATATTGCTGAAGAAACAAATCATATCTACCCTGCAATAAAAATGCATAATCTTGCTTTTTAAAAATACCAAAGGGACACTGCAAAAAACGAAACGGAAAATTATATTGCTTAAAAAGCAACTTCTATCTACCCTGCAATCAAAAATAGCTAAAGTCTTGATTCTTGGAATTATCGAATGGGGCAGAAGATAACCAAAATGAAAGAAATAATGCTTTGTTAGCAATTCATGTAGTCTCTGCAATAAAAAAAGAAGCAAAAACGACTCGAATCTTGATTCTTTGAAATACCGAAAAATAGGCTTTTGAAAAACCGAAAGGGACGAGAATATTGCTTAAATCCGATTTCTGTGTGCTGTGCAATCAAAAATTGCCATAAACTTTATTCTTGGAACCGAAAGGTACATGGAAAACCCGAAAAGAACAAGAATAAGGCATCGAAAGCATTTTTTAGTCTCTGCAATTAGAAAAATGCCTTGATTATAGTTCTTAGATATACCGAAAAAGCAATTTATAACACTGCAATCAAAAATTGCCATAATCCTGCTTTTGGAGATACCGAAAAGATACCGAAAGGGAAGGGAATAACCGAAATAAGTGAAAATATTGCCAAGTAATTTCTATAGCTTCCGATAGGCCGACTAGATGAAGCTACACACAAAATATATAAGCTGTCTGCTTTCTGGTTTCAGAGAAGATTTTTTGAAGATTTTCGCTTTTTGATCCTATGCTATAAGGGTTGCGCCAGAGTGGAGCCTAATATAACCCCAAGGTCTTGATATTAACACTATTGATAGAAGCCCACTAAATGATGCTACATACAAAAAATGAAAGCTGTTTGCCTTCTGGTTTCGGAGAATTTTTTTTTTGAAAATTTTAAATATTTCCACACTTGTTGTTAAGGATAAAATGGAGAGTGAAGGGTTGATTTCGGGCAACTTTGGTAGAGCTTGACCCAAGGAACACCCCTTCTAAGTTTGGTCAAGATTGGCCCTCTGGTTAAGGAGGAAAAGATGTTTTGTAAAAATTGTCATCTTCCCGAGTCAAGGGGTATCGAATCGATAGCTTCTTACCAAATACCCCTTGACTGAATGAATAGGTGAATTCTGTACGATTTATTTTTAGCCGGCCAATCAAAAGGTCAAACGCGATTTCTGTGACTGCCAATCAGAGAGCTTCTTACAAACGACATCGGTACCTTTTAATCCCTATGGCAACCTGTCCGACGACTGTGTAGATAAACCCTTCATTCATGGATTAAGGAAAGTGCGTCGCATTGAAGACGCTGACTTTTTAGTACGTTTTTATTCGGTGATATTCAGATTTATAAAATCAACAAATATAGACCGCATTCATTTATCATAATTGATACGAATACTAAGCTTTTGTTATTATTATTTTTGAACAGTGTCATTATCTTAATAATATTGATATGTAAACCAAAATACTCCATTTGCAATACATGAAAAAAAGAAAGTAGAGTTATTCTATCCTCAATGTCGTGAATTATTATCAAAGTAAAGGCATTAGGACTACGAGATGAGAAAATCTTAGACTATTTCAACATTTAACACACTCTTTTTTCGAATAAATAAGACTAAAATTTTTGTTGATAGTTTATTAATCCCTTTTCTTTTTTGAATATCTTCGCTTTGGGGAGGTAAAACTTTTTGGTGGATCAGAAAATTTCCTCATTGTCCACCGCGATTGGTTTCCGAAATCCACCTGAAAATACAGCAGAATTTTGAGTTTGGATTAAGACATTGTCTATCACACTTTTGGTATTTTTGCCGACTTACAAATTTAACATGAAATGTTTTTGAATTAATCTTTCCTCCCCCCCACCCCCTCCACACACAAACACACTCCACCAGCACCACCACCACCACAAACACTCCGCCGCGTCATAAAGCAAATTCAATGATTTTTCTTCGGGATTAAGAAAACGCAAAAAACATTACAGGTATTGGAAGAGGTAATTTTGAACAAGTTGAATCACCGATATAAAACTTTTTAAAAAAATCTTCCATAGAAGAACATTTTGGATAGCTTATTAATGGCCAGGTTTTTGATATTTCCGTACTATATGGAATATAGTCAACTGGCGACAAAACTACTAAATAGCTTCAATAACTTGAATAAACTGTAGACACGAGATTTTGGACTGCCGAAAAACAAAACACGTATAAATCATATATAAATGACATAAATCAAATCATACCTTATTTACCCACCCGGGGTAACCCGATACAGGGAAATTGGAGGATACAAGAATTTAGAGGTAAACAAAGAAGGACAGATGCAACACAGGTCTGCATTTCCTAATCGATTTAAAGGCAAGATCGGATTAATTAACTTTTTAGGCGTGTGTACTCCGTAACTAAGAAACAGTATATGATCATTTTCTACTCGTTCTTAAGCAAATAATCAGTGTGTCATATCTTAAAAGTTGAAATTCCGCATTTTTAGCAAGACCATGTCAGTTTACAGTCAAGTTTTGTCCAAATTTGGTACATTTCGAATACATAGACAGGTCAGTTACAAAGTTTGGTCATTTTTCGTCATTATGCACTATCCCTTTTCAGTGGTGTGTCAAAGCATTACTTGTTTGGATATTGTGGATATTAGGAATTAAGAGTAACTTTAATAAATGATGCGGGGAGTTTAGATGATTTATACTGGGAACTGGAAATTTTCGTGAACTAGCCTTTCTGTTTAGGTTGAAGGAGGTGTAGATGACGATGTAATAAAGATTTGAAGTATCTTTAAACATGCATTGAGTATCAACAATTAAATCATTTCTATCACTTAGAACAAAATTAAGAGATAATTCTTTGAGCAAACCCTGGTTTGGGGTAAATTAAATAATATTTTATCATATTAAGCAATATTTACAATCAAATGAGATAAGTGGCTAGTGACAAAAAATATCGAAAAAGCAGATTTAAACTAGCAGCTTTGATATTTAGCCGAACAATCGTGTGTCGACTGATTTGTCGTTATGCATGTACATTCAAAAGGCAGATATAGTTGATATGGTAGAGTAAAGTCTCTATTACTATACATGCAAGTACCTTCTAAAGTGAATAAGATTGACCGTCTATTGAATGATATGAGTGATTGTTGTAATGATGATATAATAATTTGATTAATTTATAATTTTCGTAACCATCGCCCCAGTCTATTGAAATAACATTTAGTTACTATTATCATGGCCGCCACCATAGCGCAGTTGGTTAGGCGTAAGACTTCCAATCTGGAAGTCGTGGGTTCAATCCCCAGTGGCGGCAAATATCCTTACCGACGTTAGTCTCTCACCAATGGGTATATAATCGTAAACCTATGTGAGATAGCAGTCGGAGGCTAGGAAAGGGTGAAATGGTAGTACAGGTGAAAGAAATACCAGGAATCCATTGTTAGGTGCTCCGACCGCCGCGATATAACTGCGAAATTGTTGAAAGCGGCGTTAAAACCCTATCAAACAAACTATTATCCATTTATACCTTTATTCGTTATGTTACATTCGCCGTTCGTTATTATATTAAACGCATAGTAACTATTATGTTAAAGGCATGTTACACATGATCTAAATACTTATATAACATTTCATATTGCAATGTGTATTTTCGTATTGAATGGATGACGGTGATAAAAGTTATAGAATGAGCTATATATTACATATATAACATATTTCAAGTTATATCACACTGACGTCAAGAAAAAACGCCCCACCGGAAAACGTGAATGACGTAATTGGTATGTGATTTCAATATGTTTAGGAAAATTCTTAATGGGGAATATGGACAATCGGTAAGTCGAAATATTGTTAGAAATCGCATCGGAAATAATCCGTAAAGGTTTCATGGAAATACATCAGTAAATGCAGAAGAGGGTGTTAATTGAGAAATAGAACGGGAAGGCCCATTTAACCAAAACGCATCAAAACATTATTAAAGTGCAACAATACTTCATGGTTAAAAAATCAGGAACATTCTGTGAAAGTTTCATGTAAATCCTCCCATATTCTTAAGAGGAAATTGTGTAAACAAAGTTTTTGATTGGCCAGTTTGCCACGGCGCGGCATCATATCACATGGCCGTGTGATAAGGAACATTCCGCTCAAGGTTTAACACAAATCCATCCATAAATGTAGAAGGAGTTGAACAAACAAGTTTTTTTTCTTACATTTTTATCCCCATTTTCCATGACTCGATATAATACCGACCAACTGTGACAACATACACTTAGCCATACGATATCACACATTCTTTGACAGATTCAATCTAAATCCATTCATAAATGACGGAATCATTGTATTAACAAAGAGATTCACATCTAATGCTCTTTTTTCTCTGCCACCACATTATCAGAGGCATTCTGTGAAAGTTTCACGAAAATCCGTACAGATATGAAATGGGAAGTTTTAAAATGAATAGACATTTTCACGGACCGACGCAAATTGATAAACGTTTACCTTCTGTTGCGGATAAAAATAATGATTTAAAGATGCCCTTAAACGATTTATTTCATTTGGCAATACTATTGGTAATAATTTGAATTAGTCTTAATTGATGTTTATTTACAATAATACTGTCGAATTGACTATACAATTTATCATGTATTGACCACATTAAACATTGATCAATATTTTGATTAAATCTTATTGTAAATTACATTGTGGTGTACTTGTTGCTTACACTCTTAGCACTCTTTTCTGGCAACACAAAGTCTCCTACCGGCCGAATAATAAGTTACATAAGTCCTAAATCCGTATATTACCCAAAAATCAATGGGCTGGATCTAAACTTAAACATAGTCTGTAACCCTTTAAGGTGCGAACTCATGTATCAAAAATATTTTAGTACGTACACGCGATCAGAAAAAAGTAACTTTAATTGCCATATCCGAGTTTTTCTTGAAGTCGAGCATTCATGTCTTCCAAAAACAATCAACGGACCGGAACGAACCGAGGAAAGTCATGTAAACTGACTTCAAGGGCCCATGAAAGAAAAGACAGACTGAAGTGCAGATTTAAGTCTCTTCGGTTTTGAATCCGAGAACCAATACAAATATATATATAAAACAAAGGAAATTTTGACAACATAGTTCAGATCGGGCATTCGATTTTCTTGTCAGCACTGTATCATTTCTGTTTTCCCCAGTATTATTAAATCGTCTTCCTCTCAACTCCAAACATCCTGCCTCAGAGTATCCCGTATCATAAATTGTGACACTTCCAAATTTAATTTACTCCAAACATTGGTATTTTTACATATTTTACCATGAAAAGCCAATTTCCTTTTAGAATATACCCTATATTTTTAATGCAGTTTAATTCTTTGAAATTTATGCATGATTTGTCAATGATACTGAGCATATTGTGTAGTTTTAATTAAATTTAGCACGATTCTCTAAATCAAATTCAATTTTTCTCATTTAAACATAAATGACATCTTTCATCTCTTTCATAATTACATCGTTGGATTACTTGACCCAATGTTTCAAACTTGCAGCATCCTGATGTTTTTCTTTTCTTAATGATAAATAGTGAAAAATACAGACCTGTGATGCATCTGCCTTTCTTTGTTTACCTCTAAATTCTGGTATCCTCCGATTTCCCAGTATCGGGTTGCCCCGGGTGATACATGCGGATTAGGATTGAAAATTGCACGGGATTGCTTCGTTTTAAACGTCGTGAATAAGTTTTTCCGATAGCAAATTTAAATTTTTGAATTTATCGAAACATTGTGAATACCTACAACATGGATACTTTTCAAATTAAAATTAATTCAATTAAATAAACAATTAAATAAATAATGAAGATAAAATAAAAGAATAAACAAATAATTTTATTAATTCTTCGGCTCCCACAATATTCTCACACAAGATTTATTTTACACGGATAGCCCTCCTGTATTTTGTTTTATTATTTTCTTTATTAATTTAATTATTTAAATATTTTATTCTATTTATTTCTCTTTTGTCATCTTATGTGTTTAAAGAAAAAGCCTGCTGAAGGATAAAATCTCCGAATAAAAGAATTGATATGAAAATTGAAGTACATTATCATTTCAAAATAATTTCTATAAGACGGCTTAATTCTTGAATTCATTCCAAATTTTAAATTTCGCACATTTCATATAGATACATTCTGCTATATTGGAGTTTGCCTTTAATGAGGTTTTAAAACAGTGAAAACTTAAACCGGTATTCATTGATTAAAAATTTAAATAAACATTGAAAAATCGTAATATACTATCAGTTTTTGAGATTGTGTATTTCAGTCTTACTAGGTGTCACTATTATTTAAAACTGAAGAGTTAAGCGCAATTATAAGGGTTAAATTCACGTCTGGAAAGTAGCCGCGGGGCATATTGACCTAACATACCTCCCGCTATCGGACCTTTTTGTAAGAAAGTTACTGATTTGTTTGCCTCGTTTTCCGTTCTGTGACGTCACGCGTACAGAAATTACCCATTCAATCAGCCAAGGGTAAGAAAAGTAAAACGTTCGTAACCCTTGGTTCGACAAGATGAAAAAATGTGGACAACGGACATAGGACGATCACAATTGCTTACCTTGAGCACGGGCTCACCTTGAGCATTTTATGCTCGGGTAAGATAAAAACGAAATGGACGAAGATATCTTTTAAGCAAAATATAAAATCTCCACGATCAAAACCGCAATATTTTGGATACCGAAAGGAATTGGAGGGTTCATTGAAAATACTGAAAGACTGTTTGAAAATACTGACAGGAGAATGAAAGAACGAAATTTTTGGAAATATTTATTTCAATGTCATTTCTACAATCTATTCATTAAAACAAATTACCAAATTCTTGACATTTTGGAAAAAACGAAAGAAACAAAAGGCTCTTTGGAAATACTGGATGCAGGAAAGCAGAAATGTGCGAAAATATTGCTTGCTAGGTAAGTTCGATATTCTCTTATCAAAAATCGCAAGAAAATTGATATTTTTGAAATACAGAAAGGTTCCATGGGAATACAAAATTGATTTATGGACATACCGAAAGGGACACTTGGTAATACGGAAATGGAATGTAAAGTGGCTTAATATTTTCTGAAATTCAAAATGGTGAAAGTGTCTTGTTGTAAATAGCAAAAGAGACTGTCACAGACGTGGAAATGACGAAATGAACGACAACAGTTCTTTTTTAGCAATATTCTTTATTCCCTTCAATAAGAAATGACCATAAAATTGATCTTTTTGAAAAGCCGAAAGAGCAATGCAACAGAAATAATATTGGGTTGTTCTTTTGAAAGTTAAAAACAACGAAAGTAAATACATTTAGTAATTCCAGAGATTTTACTAAAATCAAAGTATTCGTAAGACGAGTGCGACCATAACAACTACCAGGCAAAAGCTTGGATTTTCCCCGGAAACAGCCGAGTGAGATGACCCAAAATCGATGTCAGGTGGAAAGAATAACTTGAAAAATACATTTTTTGCCCTTTCAATATTTTACATATTTCCTGTATAACAAATGGTACCGTCATTTCATTTTATTAGGAGATTAGCTCAGAACACCCATATTCCTGGCAAAAAGGCTTGTTCCTTCGTTTACAATTATCTTGGTTTCCCTATACCTAATTAGTATTGATCAACATTTTAAGGGCCATGGCAATGTTTCTGTGAAAAGTCCAATAGTAAGCATTCTGTAAGCCTCGAACCAAATATCATGATCGCGAATAATTGTTTGAAGAATTAACATGCATATAATTAAAAGCTAAATATTACTGATTTTACGCTTGTTTTATACCTTTTATTTTGAGCAGTGTAATCCCAAGTTAGCCCGAAAAGAAACATTCGTAGGGTTTTCCATGACCCCCCTGTTTCTTTGAATTTGGATCCCCCTCTTTTTTTTTAAATTACCCCCAAAATTATGAAAGAAACATTCTTTATTTAGTTTAAAGGGGGTCATAATGTGGCAAAATGACCCCCAGTTTTGAACATAGAGGGAAAATCCTGCATTCGGTTCTTATGGTAACGATTTTTAGCTCAGCGGTGCACAACATGCTCAAGGGGGGCTTTTAGGATCACCCCTACTCCGTCGCCAACAATCTTAAAAACGTCTTCTCTTGAACCAAAGGGCAGATTTAAAAAAAAAAACTTTGCCAGATTGAACCTTGGGTGACCTTTTTCAAAAACTGTTCGCCAAATTCTGATTCTGCGTGGCAGGGCGGGGTATTTTTTCACTTTGAAATCTTTGATCAACATATCCTCCTGAACCATTGGGCCGTTTTTAATGAAATTTTACCAGAATGCTCCTTGGGTGACCCTTTGTAAAAATTGTTCGTCATTTTTTTATTGGCCGATAAATATAGGCCTGGCAGGGCGGGGCTTATTTTTTAGCCCAAGTTATTCTAACAACATCTCCTCCTGAACCACTGAGCCAATTTCAATAAAACTTTACAAGAATGTTCCGTGGGGCCCTTTTCAAAATTGTTAGGGATAATTTGATTAGCCAATAAGTTTTCAAGTGGCAGGGCGGGGATTATTTCGCACCCGAAACTTTTGAACTACATCTTCTCCTGAACCACTGGGCCAATTTCAATGAAACTTTACAAAATATTTCTTCGTGACACCTTTTTAAATATTGTTCTGGATTTTCTTATTGGGTCATAACTATGGGCGTGGCAGAGCGAGGCATTTTTTGAGCCAAAAAATTTTAAACGACATCTTCTGAACCACACGACCGATTTCATTGAAACTGATCCAGAATGTTGTGTTTTGTTTGTTTTTTTTTTGGGGGGGGGGGGGGGGTGTAACCCTTTGCAATAATTGTTCGAAAATTTGATTGGCCGATAAATATAGGCGTGGGAGAGCGGGTTTTTTTAGCCCTGAACCTTTAAAAGACATCTCCTGAACCATTGATGTGTCGATTGAATAACGAAATACATTTACTTTTAAACGATAAATATAGGCGTGGTAGGGCGGGGCTTGTTGTGAGCCTTGAACCTTTAAACGACAACTCCTCCTGAACCATTGATGTGTCGTTTGAATAACGAAATACATGTACATTACCTTTTAGTTTTCCACTTTCCGATTCGGTCATCTCAAGTCATTAATTTCATTTATTACATGCATCCAACTATACAATGACCTGTGTACATAGTAGTAATTACTTTTTGAACAGCGAAACTCGCGATTGTGTATATAGTTTAAGTATGAGATGAATTTGCATTTAGGGGTGTGATTCTTGGTTCCTATGAACATTTTTTTAATACTGTTGATATACGTTCTTTTTTATCGGACTTTTTTTAATAGAATTTTTACATAATTGTTTTACCCATGTTATTGTGGTAACCCCCTCGGCTGTCGGTGGGCCTTAAAGCACCATTAATAAATCAAAGCACTGATAGTACTGATGGTGGACGTTTCTGTTGGCATACTAGAGTGATTACTCCGTTTGTGGAGAAAAGGAAAATTTAACATGTAAAATAACGATGAAAGGAAAATGACCTGACCCAAGTTCGCATCTTGCTTCAGAAATACGTTTCTCAACATATATCGTCAATTGTCAACAAAAGTCCTGTAATTACAAGGTTTCGATAACTTTCGGCATTATTCCGGGTGTAGTTTAAACAGTGATTGTCCGATCCATTTGGTATAAAATGAAAGAAATGACAATTAGATGATCTAGGTTATTGTTCTTATTTTGTAATGCTAATCAATTCTCCGTAATCTCATTATTAAAATCATGGTGTTATCTGCATAAACTAGAAAGCCATGAATGGCTTGAGTCGCTACACAGGCTTGAAACTCTTGTAATAGCAAAGCAAAGTTTTGACTGAAGTTTAAGATATTTTGGATTCTTCTGATGTTGAAAATGATTTTCAAAGTTTCCACTATATAACACATAGAGAAAAGACCTCCGCTAATAAAAAAATTGTATTTCATCCAATTTTTGGCTTCATGATAAAGGGGTCGCCCAAGGATCATACCAATGAAGTTGATTCATATCCATCCATAACATTCTGAGAAAATGATTTTCAAAGATTACACAAAATAACATATTGAGAAATTACCTCTGCCCTTAAAATTCATGTTTTTCATCCGACCACTAAAATATTTGGTAGACTCACAAAGGGTTACTCAAAAAGATCATTCCAGTGAAATTTTGTTGAAAACCATCAGTATCATTCTGAGAAAATGAATTTCATAGTTTACACTATATAACATATAGAGAAATGACCTCCGCCCGTTAAAATAATTATTTTTCATCCGATCACAATAATTTCTGGTAGCCTGATAAAAGATCACTAAAGTATTATTCCAGTGAAATTTGGTTGAAAACCATCAGTTACATTCTGAGAAAATGATTTTCAAAGTTTCGACTATATAACATATAGAAAAATGACCTCGGCTCATAAAATACATATTTTTCAACCGATCACAATAATTTTTTATAGACTGAAAAGGCAACTCAAGGATCATTCATGTAAAATTTGATTGGTATCCATAAATTAGAATCTGAGAAAACCCACTTTTAACCATTTTTGGAAATAAACCACGCCCATTGAATCCATGTTTGTCTTTGGATCTAAATTTCTTGAACAACTTTGAAAGAGGGTCACCCTAGGATCATTCCTGTGAAGTTTGATTGAAATTCATCCAGTAGTTTCTGAGATTTTTAAAGAAAATGTTTATTACCGGACGAACGAACGGACGAGGGACACAACGCCATGACAATAGCCCCAGTGGCCTTCGGCCAGTGGAGATAAAAATTCTACAAAAGGTTAATATTTGATTGTTCCGCGATTTTCATTCTCAAAGAAAGAAAGTGCAAGTGTTTATATAAACGCGTAAAAAATTGCAGACACTCGTCTCGAGATTGGCTTTCGTGTGTTGAAAAGTAAAGTAAAACCCCTTTGCATAAACCTTTATCGCATGACCTGAATGCTTTACTTTACCTGCTCGGGCTGTATCCGTATTCATGTGTATTCCGATATTTCCATTAATTGGCATTTGTTTTACATGTATATATATTAGTAGTGTCAGGGGAGGTTACCATTCCAGTAATTTCATACACCAAGTTTTTTCATGAGTGACCTCCCATTGACCACTGGGAAATAAGGGGCAAATTACTCACTCTGTCAGAAAAGTAGTTCTACGCAAGCAAAACGTTCACCCGATCTCAGAATTGCATATGATTTCACACTTAAAATATGTCTTGGAGGTTGCAACAAGTTATGTAGACTCCTTGTTTCACTCCATTTTTGAAATGCATAGTTATCAGACGGATACAATTCTTTAAATAGAGAAAATTGAATCTTAATGAGTACTACTGTTTTGACAGGATTGTTCAAACGTGGTATTAACACTGGTGAACGTAAACGTCCACCAAAAAATAAGGTCTCAGGTTGATTTAAATAATTGAAAATATATACATATATTTTAATAGCCCAAAATCCAAATTCCTGCGAAATTCCCGAAAAAACTTTTAAACAAGAAGATAGATAGATAGATAGATAGATAGATAGATAGATAGATAGATAGATAGATAGATAGATAGATAGATAGATTTTATTCGGTAAAAGATGTTGACATTACATGATAAAATGTAATAATACATGTCGATAAAAAATATGTATCACAGTATGTTTCATAAATCATGTCTGCCACCACCAAACCTTGGTTAACGCAAAAAAGAGATCTTGACCTCTTATTTCAATTGCAGACACCTGCTTGGATGTGGCTGACATAGAGAGGCATAATGCTGAATATGACAAAATGATCACAGTTGAACTGAGCGTTACTTAAAAAATTGCAATATATCACAGGTTGTACATAAGGAACATAGGGAGACTATGTTGTCCCAACACAGGTACCACCATTCAATCTGTGTTTTTGTATGCTACTTGAACGTGGTCAAACTAGAATTTCACGATTTTACAACGAAAACCTTATTTTCGATTTAGATTAAATTGAAATTAATGCATAGATGGAAAAAATAAAAAAAACGCACCGAAATATGTATTTATTTATTTTAATCCTGTTTCTTAATAGAACATAGTGCCCCGCGGACAGCATTAAAACTCCTTCTGTCCTTTAGCTTCTCGCCTGCCGAAGTGTATCATATCTTTATTGTAAGCACGAAAAGAATATATATTGGGAAAAGTAATAATTTTAATACTTAGATTTTGTCTAGAGCATATTTCCTAAAGTATAATAGCTATCAACTTTAAACTTTATGGGTGGATAGATCTCAATGAGGAACAAGAGCTGTCACTGTAAGATGACAATGCCCCCGACACCGCTTTGATTTAGAAGTTATGGCCAATGTTAAAGTTTTTGGACGGAATGACGGACGGACGGACAGACGGACAGACGGACAGACGGACGGACGGACAAGTCAAATTTATGATGCCTCCCTATCGGGGGCATAAAAAGGCAGTGCACAAATACTACAACTCTTGTATGGATAATTTTGAAGTTATTGCCCCTTGTTATTTTTGATACTTAGATTTTGTCCTGAGCATATTTCCTAAAGTATAATAGCTATCAACTTGAAACTTTAAGGTTGGATAGATCTCACGGAGGAAAATAGCTACAACTCTTCCTTGCATAATTTGGGAGTTATTGCTCTTTGCTATTTTAAAGACTTAGATTTTGAAGGGGTTAAATCTTCTGATATCCCCACTTGATCCGTTTCAATCTAGTTCAGGATAACATTTTGACCGATTTGCAGTTTTTTTTTTTAAAACAATATGGCTTCTAGAGTGTTTACAAGGTTATTCTAAGAATTGACCTCATTTTTGACTCCCTTTGATCCAAATTCGAACTTGATCGAGTTTTCACCAAAACAATCAATCTGAACAATTTTCAGGTTGATTAAGCAAAAATATATGGACTCTACATTGTCTACAGGATTTTTCCATGATTAAACCTCTAGCTCTTGTCCTCATTTTTGACCGCGCTTGACACAATTCTATACTTGACGGACATTCACCAAGACTACTAATCTGACTAATTTTCAGATCGATAGAGCAAAAATATGGCCACTAGAGGGTCTTCAAGATTTTTATATGATTTGGCCTTATTTTGACCCTACATAGCCCAATATTTTACGTAACCGATACTTCAACATTATTAGTAATCTGGCCAATTTGTAGGTTGATTGATATTGGCCTTTAAGGCATCTACAAGGTTTTTTCTTAGACTTTGACCGTTTGACCACATTTTTACCCCACTTGACTAAATTTCGAACTTGACCGAGATTTCATCAAGATTATCAATTTGACCAATTTTATGATGGTTTGAGGCTAAAATTGTGGCATTTTAAATATCTAAAAGCTAAATGTTGGCGACGCACTGCGCACGTCCAAATAACAACACTTCGTGCTCAGGTGAGTAAGAAACGACGTGACGGCGATTCATATTTCATGCTAACGTCACATATAATTTGGCCTACTCCACCTATCACTATTCTTAAATGGGCGCTTAGTTTTAAAAAAAATACTAGGTCGGACATCGTCGATGTCAGAAAAAATCATTTTGCAGTCACAATAAAAGGCGGACTTGGCATTAACTTATTTCTGGCTCAGAAATTGTATGATTGAATAAACCAAACGCGCTATTGATACGCCCGTGGGATGTCGTCGACTAGTCGCCGTTTCGCTGTCGGGGTGTCGGATACTAGTTGCAATATCGTAGTTGTATTGTTTCTTTAGCAATATCTTATTTCAATTTAATTGTTTGGTTGATTGGGTTTTACGCCGCTGTCAACAATCTTTCAGCCAGGGGGGGGGGGGGGGGGGGGAGATAAGAGAACCGCTCTCAGAGGCACGTGTGCAATGTTTTCTAGGCGAACCTCTCTTCGGTGATGAATCCTGTACATTTTTCAGAATTTTTGCGTTTTAGCTCACCTGACCACGAAGTGCTCAAGGGAGCTATTGTGATCTATCAATGTCCGGCATCCGTCTGTCCGTCATGGCGTCAACAATTTCTTTAAACGACATCTCCTCCTAAACTTTTGAGTCAAAATCAACCAAACTTGGCAGAAATACTCCTTGGGTGGCCCCTTGTAGAAATTGCTAAAATGGAAAGAATCCGTGCCATATCACGGGAAAAGGGGCCTTAATGACAAATTTATTGTTTACACTCTAGATGCCACAAATATGGTCAAATCTTCATGGAACTTGGTCTGAATGTTTGCCAGGTCACAAGGATGAACCCTATGGAAAATGGGAAGGATCCTTGCCATATTACGGTAAAAAGGGGCCTTAATGACAATTTTGTCAACAATTTCTTTAAACGACATCTCGTCCCAAATTTTTGATTCAAAATCAACCAAACTTAGCAGAAATATTCCTTAGATGGTCCCTTGTTAAAATTGCTAAAATGGAAAGGATTCGTGCCATATCACGGGAAAAGGGGCATTAATGACAAATTTCTTGTTTATACTCTAGAAGCCACAAATATGATCCTATCTTCATGAAACTTTGTCAGAATGTTTGTTAGGTCATGAAGATGAAGTCTATTGAAAATGGGAAGGATCCGTGCCATATCACGGGAAAAGGGGTCTTAATGACAATTTTCTTGTTTACACTCTAGTGGCCACAAATATGGCCCAATTTTCATGAAACTTTGTCAGACTGTTTGCTAGGTCACAAGGATGAATCCTATGGAAAATGGGAAGGATTTGTGCCTTATAATGAGAAAAGGGGCCTTAATGACAAATTCCTTGTTTACACTCTAGTGGCCACAAATATGGCAGAATCTTCATAAAACTTAGTCAGAATGCTTGTCAGGTCTCAAGGATGAACCCTATTGAAGACGGAAAGGATTCGTGCCATATCACGCCTTTATGACATTTTCTTTTGTAATGTGTAACAATGCTGAAATTACTCATGGATTTCTGTTAATTTTTTGCAAATCTTTTGCATTTTTTTTTTTCGACAATCTTTCGGAAAAAGCGCTGTTATAAAATGCTCGGCATCTTTTCGGCATCTTTTTTCAATGATGCGGCACACAAAACCTTCGAGATTCACGTGCACGACATACTACCATCGTATTTCTGTAAATACAAGGCTCGGAGTTATATCTGTGATTTATAATTTTGAAATACTGTTCTCTGATTGGCCAATTCGCTCAAAGCGTGGTCTAAGATAAAATAGAGAATATATCAAGCCTATGAGGACTATTTGACCACGTTTCTCATTAAGATTCATGTAAAGAGGTTTTTAACCAAATTTAATGCTGCTTCTATTTACAAAATAGACAGTTTGCCCAGCTAAACAATATATCTAATTGAAAGTTTTAATGAGCACAAGCAGTTACACAACATTAGAGGCCCCATCTCATAACAGAATAGCCAAACCATTATGGAAGAGATATTTTGTTTAGAACCAACAACTTCTTTATGGCTGGATAAAATTTGCCTATATTTGGTCAGAAGGTAGACAAATATTTCTTTTAGGTACTACTACAAACTTAGATTTTAAACTCAGTCTCAAAAAGCTCTTTTGAAAGAATCACTTTCCATTTATTTTGTCGGCATACATGTCAAACCGGTTTGGTCTGTTTTTGAAATAGATGCTAGGTATGGTGCACCATCACACCATGATTTTGGAAATATTTCTGCGATTTATTTTCAAATTATAGTTTTTTGAACTTAATGATCTATAATAATTTACTATATAACTACCTTTTTGTGAAATAGAAATTGATATATTGCTTAAGAACCTTACAGGTATGTTATGAGATCTAGCCTCAAGCAATAAGTATGCCTAAATGAAGAGTTCCCCACAATACAATATAATTCGTGGTCAAAGAAGTGTGTGACGTTATAATTGAGGAGTACAAGGAAGATGTTCTAATTTGACCACCCACACTTGAAGATTAAAAAGTTTTTTAGTTCCGCCGTCTTGCCCAGTAATGCAGCCTGATCTTCCCACAACTTCTTGTCTGTTCTACTGAAGTCCGTCAGTTTGATTTCCCACAGCATTGGGTTATCCCGGAGAAATTCCGGTATCGACTTCGTCTGTATCCTCGTCGTCTGTCAAGGAATACGGAGTCTTCCTAGCTCGCTCCTGTCTGTCGCTTTGTGTTTATGGCGAGTTCTAGTCAGACGGAGCAACTGACACACAGACAGACGCAATTGAAGAAGCATTTGAGTCCGAACGAGGAAGGTTTTGATCATCATTGTCCGAATGCTGGTTTTTTCCGTTATCGTCTGTCTGTTAAAGAGATAGGGAAGACGCTAAACGTGTATTTAGTTTTTCACAAAGTCCACAGAAATGTCCCACCCCGTCAAAAACGACGTTTTCCGACGTACGACTATAATTGCCTGATAACGTTTCTTTCTTGCGTTTCCTTTTTTCTTTGGATGCATTATTTTCGCAATATGTACTACAAAGGCACACATAACAGAAAAAAGAAATACGGCTAAATGCCAAATATACATGAAGAAAATTGAAGAATGGGTATTTGTTAGTGTGATATTCACGATCTTTTACTGAAATTGTTCACTTTGGAAAAAATGTCATAAAAAATTACTAAATAGATTCAAAGAGAGTAGAGGACAAACCTCTAACGAAATAATTCTCTAACGTAAGTAATCGCAAGAATTATCGGTATTTCGGGTTGCAGGGTAGATAGAATTAGTTTTTTTCAGCAATATTTTAGTACATTTCGGTTTTTCTAAGTCCCTTTTTCCCTTTAGGCCGAACAGGACGGTCATTTGCCCTTAAGCGATCAACTTATGCATATAGTTGTCCAAGGTGACTTGACCCAATCTCGAACTTGGTCGAGATTTGTTGCAGACAAACATTGCTGGGTTTCTTTTGTTTATTTTGTTTGTTGTTGTGTTTTTTTTTTGTTGTTGTTGTTGTTGTTGTTTCAAAAAAGTAGTTTCTATGTAGCTATATTATTGACTTTTGAAATTATTGAGATATATATTTTTTCAAATAGTTCTAATTTTTTTGCAGACAATGCATAATGTAGAAAAAGTTGTATACACATAGTGTCCCGTAGGTAACTTAATTTTGTTCCGTAATTTACTTTTTCAATTCAAGCCTTCAACTGTTTATTTCAGTATGATAAATTAAAGTGTCAGCGTATGAAAGAAAACAAGAAAGAAAGAAATAACAGTTCGTTAATTGATGACTTAAAAAGAAACAGAACGGGTGATAAATACTGACAAATTGCACATATAAACCCTGGAAAAAGGGACATATCTGAGGGCAGAATCATACAAGCTCGAGAATGAAGAGAACTAGTAAAACTTATGGTGATTTAATGAGAGATGAGTTTACTGTTTAAGACGTATTCCGAACAATAAATTTGGTTTAAGATCTTATCAAGACAATCATTCTGACCAATTTTATGATCGAGCCAAAAATATGGCATCAAAAGTGGCCACAGAGATTTTTCTATGATTTGACCTTGTGACATTTTTAACCCAACTTGACCTTATTTAAAATTGATTGAGATTTTATAGAGACAACAAATCTGACCAATTCTCAGGTTGATTGAGCAAAAAGTGTGGCATCGATAGTGAAAACAAGGCTTTTTTTAATAAGATCTCGTGATCATGTTTTAAAATCTTCATGACCAAATTTCAAACTTGATCGAGATTTCATCAAGACAATCAATCTGACCAGACTTCAGGTTGATTGAGCAAAAATAGAATGCCTAGGGTGTATACAAGGTAAATGAAGACGACACACGACGGACGTGCTCAGGTGAGCTAGAAAATAGGTGTCAAGAGCATTGGCAATATCATTTCAAAGGATACATACAGTAGAGGACAAGACTGAAGATTTGAAACGGAAATTCAACATTTGCTCTAAAACGTATACAGAGAAATGAACTTAAGAAAGACAGGCATCCTTTTCTGACACCAAAGAGTAAAACAGATAAACTTCATAAAGAGTCGGGAATAAAACTAGATGATGATCCCAAAAATCAGAAAGAAATTAGTGTTTGGAGAAATTCTTAGGTTCATAAATCATAGAAGCTAACGCTGCACAGAAAGTAAATGAAACAGAGTAAGTACATAGAATACTATCAGGAAAGATAACACAAGAGGACAATGATGGCCCTAGATCGCTCACCTGATTGTCATCACATCAATTAAAAAGGCAGATGTCAACAAAGAGATAATTTCTAAGCAAGATCAATACCATGGAATGTTTTCAGCAAATAGTGAAATATGCCTTGGCACAGCCCTTATTGAACGTATGGTCATTTTATGAACACACTACGTGAAATATATTTTAATGAGACTATTGTGTTAAGTCCATGCATTCAAAAATGAGGTCACAGGGTCAAATCCTAGAACAACCTTGTAGACACTCTAGAAGCCATATTTTGTGCTCAATCAACCTGAAAATTGGTCAGATTCAATGTCTTGATGAAATGAATGAATGAATATCGTTTTATGGCCCGTCGACTACTAAGGTCATGTTGGGCGCAAACACTCATGTATAAACCTTGAATAATCACACGTGAGCACGAAAGGACATGGAGTCTCCCCAGTGAACGGCCCATGTGCGAGTCCACCCGACCGGAAAATTCACAAAAGAGAGCATTCATTGTATGAAAACATAAGTAAACAATATTTTTTAAAAAAAATCAATGTAAACATATAAAAATCCAAAAGAATTTCAAATGTATAAGAAATAATTGCCAAAAGAGCCATTGAAAACGGTAGAATTTAATAGAACCATTTTAAAAATTAAGAAGAAAGCATAATTAATAGTACCTAAAATCAGATTTTGCTATATAAATGAATCGCCTTGAGAAAGTCAAAAGATAAGTTCATTTCTTATATGGTCAAACAACTGCCTCGTACTGTCAACTTTAAAATACCTGTCTCTTATTAAAGAACAAGAGGACCATGATGGTCCTAGATCGCTCACCTGACTCTCTTTGATCACATGGACATCACATCAAGTAAAAAGGCAGATGTCGGAAAGAAGATAATTTCTACATAAATCCAAGTTTCACTACATTTTCGCCATATTTGAGGCCATTAGAGTTATTTCAAGTAAATTATCATTAAGACTCCTTTTCCTGTGATATGGCATGAATCCTTCCCATTTTCAACAGAGTTCATTCTTGTGAGCTGGAAAACATTTTGGCCAAGTTTCATGAAGATTGGACCATATTTTTGGCGTCTGGAGCTCTTAAAGGAATTTGTCATTAAGGCCCCTTTTCCGGTGGACCACATCTGTGGCTTCTAGAGAGTAAACAAGAAAATTGTCACTAAGGCCCCTTTTCCCGTGATATGGCATGGATCCTTCCCATTTTCAATAGTGTTCATCTTTGAGACCTAACAAACATTCTGACCAAGTTTCATGAAGATTGGACCATATTTGTGGCTTCTAGAGTGTAAACAAGAAAATTGTCATTAAGGTCCCTTTTCCCGTGATATGGTATGGATCCTTCCCATTTTCAATAGGGTTCATCCTTGTGACCTGACCAACATTCTGACCAAGTTTCATGAAGATTGGGCCATATTTGTGGCCTCTAGAGTGTAAACAAGAAAATTGTCACTAAGGCCCCTTTTCCTGTGATATGGCATGGATCCTTCCAATTTTCAATAGGGTTCATCCTTGTGACTCGACCAACATTCTGACCAAGTTTCATGATGATTGGATCATATTTGTGGTCTCTAGAGTGTAAACACTTAAATTGACGCATGACGACAGACGACGCACGACGGACATTCAATGATCACAAAAGCTCACCTTGTGCACGATGTGCTCAGGTGCGCTAAAAATCAATGCAATCAATAAGAATATGTTTGACAGTTATAGGAATGTTGCATGGAATGCACATTGGCATCTCTTCTCCTTTTAAAAGATGGGAGTGTGTAAGATAAGTATGGCCAATGCGTAGGCGAGTCAAAACCAGCTCTTCGCGACGGCTTGCCCTGTAACCAGGAATCCAATCGCCGAGGTCTGGTCGAATAGAGAATAATTTATTATTCTGGTTGGCTGGAGTTCCTCCAGACATCATGAATAAAACTATGAATAAGGGATTTAAAATCAATAAAAGGTGCTTCAAAGGGTAAAATTTCAAGTGACAATGAATCCTTGGCAGCTTTATCTGCCTCTTCATTACCACGAATACCAATATGGCCTGGAATCCAACAGAAAACGAGATCAACATCATTAAGGTTAGCTATTTTATCAAGTAGCCCTACAATAAGGGGATTGTCGGTTTTTTCGTGTTCAATCGCTTGCATGCTTGACATAGAGTCAGTAACAAGAGGCCCAAGAGGGCCTGTATCGCTCAACTGGCTTAAAAATCTCAAGATTTGAAAGAGAGATATTGAAAATAGAAGGTAATGAAAGTAACCAGCATTCAGAAGGAATTCCGACTTTTTCTAAGTTGAAACTGACTTATGAAGAGATGAACTTATTTAACTTAAAATTACAAGGTAAAAATCTATTTAGATATCACTTTCAAACAAGAGGACCAGAATGGCCCTAAACTGCTCACCTCAATTTTATTGATCAAGTGGATCTTATCCAATCAAAATTTCATGAATAATTTTTGAAGAGGGTCATCAATGGAATATTCTAGCACAGTCTCATTGAAATAGATCCAAAGGCTCATGAGGAGATATCTTTCGAAGATTTCAGACTCAAATAAGCCACGCCTATACTTGGGTGTCAATCTAAATTTCTTGAACAACTTTGGAAGAGAGTCACCCAAGGAACATTCTGTTAAAGTTTCATTGAAATTGGTCCAATGGCTTAGGAGAGGATGTCTTTCAAAGATTTTGGGCTCAAAATAAGCCCATATTTTGGGGTCCATCCAAATTTCTTGAGAAACTTTGGAAAAGGGTCACCACAGGAACATTCTGGTGAATTCACATTGAAATCCACCCAGTGCTTCAGGAGGAGATGTCGTTAAAAGATATTGGGGTCAAAATAAGCCCCGCCCTGCTACCCCAAAATTTGGGGGTCAATTCAAATTTCTTGAACATCTTTAGATGAGGGTCTCCCAAGGAACATTCTGGTAAAGTTTAATTAAAATCGACCCAAGGGTTCAGGAGGAGATGTCGTTCTAAGATTTCCGGGTCAAAATAAACCCCATTCTGCCATGCCCATATTTGGGGGTCAATAAAAATTTCTTGAACAACTTTAGAAGAAGGTCACCCAAGGAACATTCTGGTAAAGTTTCATTGAAATCGGCCCAATGGTTCAGGAGATGTCGTTTTTAGATTTCGGGGTCAAAAAAAGCCCCACCCTGCCACCCCCATATTTGGGGGTCAATCCAAATTTCTTAAACAAATTTTTAAAGAGGGTCACCCAAGGAACATTCTGGCAAAGTTTCATCAAAATCCACCCAATGGTTCAGGAGGAGATGTCGTTCAAAGATTTTGGGTTCAAAATAAGCCCCGCCCTGCCACGCCAATATTTGGGGGCTAATCCAAATTTCTTGAACAACTTAAGAAGAGGGTCACCCAAGGAACATACTGGCCAAGTTTCGTCAAAATCCACCCATTGGTTAAGGAGGAGAAGATGTTTAAAGAAAATTTTACTCAAGCACGCACGAACGGACGCACGACGGACACAACGCCGTGACAATAGCTAGCTGGCCTTCGGCCAGTGAAGCTAAAAATTACAAGGAAGAAAACTATTTAGATATCACTTTGAAACAAGAGGACCAGAATGGCCCTAAACCTGCTCACCTGAATTTAATTGATCCTCTGGATCTCGTCCAATCCAAATTTCTTCTTTAGAAGAGGGTCTACCAAGAAACATTCTGGGAAAGTTTCATGTAAATCGGCCTTATGGTTCTGGAGGAGATGTCATTCAAAAATTTCTGAGTCAAAAAAAGCCCCTCCCTGCCACGCCCATATTTGGGGGTCAATCCAAATTTCTTGAACAACTTTAGAAGAGGGTCACCCAAGGAACATTCTGGTAAATTTAATTAAGATCGGCCCAAGGGTTCAGGAGGAGATGTCGTTCTAATATTCCAGGGTCAAAATAAGCCCTGCCCTGCAACACCAATATTTAGGAGTCAATCCAAATTTCTTGAACAACTTTGGAAGAGGGTCACCCAAGGAACATTCTGGTAAAGTTTCATTGAAATTGGTCCAATGGCTTAGGAGAGGATGTCTTTCAAAGATTTTGGGCTCAAAATAAGCCCATATTTTGGGGTCCATCCAAATTTCTTGAGAAACTTTGGAAAAGGGTCACCACAGGAACATTCTGGTGAATTCACATTGAAATCCACCCAGTGCTTCAGGAGGAGATGTCGTTAAAAGATATTGGGGTCAAAATAAGCCCCGCCCTGCTACCCCAAAATTTGGGGGTCAATTCAAATTTCTTGAACAACTTTAGATGAGGGTCTCCCAAGGAACATTCTGGTAAAGTTTAATTAAAATCGACCCAAGGGTTCAGGAGGAGATGTCGTTCTAAGATTTCCGGGTCAAAATAAACCCCATTCTGCCATGCCCATATTTGGGGGTCAATAAAAATTTCTTGAACAACTTTAGAAGAAGGTCACCCAAGGAACATTCTGGTAAAGTTTCATTGAAATCGGCCCAATGGTTCAGAAGATGTCGTTTTTAGATTTCGGGGTAAAAAAAAGCCCCACCCTGCCACCCCCATATTTGGGGGTCAATCCAAATTTCTTAAACAAATTTTTAAAGAGGGTCACCCAAGGAACATTCTGGCAAAGTTTCATCAAAATCCACCCAATGGTTCAGGAGGAGATGTCGTTCAAAGATTTTGGGTTCAAAATAAGCCCCGCCCTGCCACGCCAATATTTGGGGGCTAATCCAAATTTCTTGAACAACTTAAGAAGAGGGTCACCCAAGGAACATACTGGCCAAGTTTCGTCAAAATCCACCCATTGGTTAAGGAGGAGAAGATGTTTAAAGAAAATTTTACTCAAGCACGCACGAACGGACGCACGACGGACACAACGCCGTGACAATAGCTAGCTGGCCTTCGGCCAGTGAAGCTAAAAATTACAAGGAAGAAAACTATTTAGATATCACTTTGAAACAAGAGGACCAGAATGGCCCTAAACCTGCTCACCTGAATTTAATTGATCCTCTGGATCTCGTCCAATCCAAATTTCTTCTTTAGAAGAGGGTCTACCAAGAAACATTCTGGGAAAGTTTCATGTAAATCGGCCTTATGGTTCTGGAGGAGATGTCATTCAAAAATTTCTGAGTCAAAAAAAGCCCCTCCCTGCCACGCCCATATTTGGGGGTCAATCCAAATTTCTTGAACAACTTTAGAAGAGGGTCACCCAAGGAACATTCTGGTAAATTTAATTAAGATCGGCCCAAGGGTTCAGGAGGAGATGTCGTTCTAATATTCCAGGGTCAAAATAAGCCCTGCCCTGCAACACCAATATTTAGGAGTCAATCCAAATTTCTTGAACAACTTTGGAAGAGGGTCACCCAAGGAACATTCTGGTAAAGTTTCATTGAAATCAGCCTAATGGTTCAGGAGGAGATGTCGTTCAAAGATTTTAGGGTCAAAATAAGCCCCGCCCTGCCACGCCCATATTTAGGGGTCAATCCATATTTCTTGAACAACTTTAGAAGAGGGTCACCCAAGGAATATTCTGGTATAGTTTCATTAAAATTGGCCCAAGGGTTCAGGAGGAGATGTCATTCAAAGATTTCAGGGTCAAAATAAGCCCCGCACTGCCACGTTCATATTTGGGGGTCAATCGAACTTTCTTGAACAACTTTAGAAGATTTAGAAGATTTGATTTGAATTGGGGTTTTACGTCGCTTTCAACGATCTTTCAGTTATATCGCGACGACTGGAGCACCTAACGATGGATTCCTGGTATTTCTCACACCAGTACTACCACCACATTCCGTTCCTAGCCTCCAGTTGCTATTCCACATAGGTTTACGATTATCTACCCATTGGTGGAAGACAAATGTCGGAAAGGATAAGTGCCGCGGCCGGGGATCGAACCCGTGCGAATAAAGACCCCTTGATAAGAGGGTCACCCAAGGAACATTCTGGTAAAGTTTCATTGAAATCGGCCCAATGGTTCAGGAGGAGATGTCGTTCAAAGATTTTGGGGTCAAAATAAGCCCAGCCCTGCCACACCCATATTTTGGGGTCAATCCAAATTTCTTGAACATCTTTAGAAGACGGTCACCCAAGGAACATTCTGGTAAAGTTTCATTGAAATTGGCCCAATGGTTCAGGAGATGTCATTCAAAGATTTCGGGTTAAGATAAGCCTAGCCCTGACACGCCCATATTTGGAGGTCAATCCAAATTTCTTGAACAACTTTAAAAGAGGGTCACCTAAGAAATATTTTGACCAAGTTTCATTAAAATCCACCCATTGGTTTAGGAGGCGAAGATATTTAAAGAAAAGTTTACGGACGCACGACGGACACCTCGCCATGACAATAGCTCGCTGGCCTTCGGCCAGTGGAGCTAAAAAAGATATAGCGAGAGAGACGTTCTGCGATCATAGGATCGAGTGCGAGATCAATGGCCTTAAGCTCGGCTGAAAAAATAGAAGAGTTGTTGGGAAGGCGGAATTGATATTTTTCGCCATCTAAAATAGTGGCTGAAGCAACTTTTTCGCCATCTTTTGAACCGTCAGTGTATATTTCTTCATAAGATGTGTATTTTTCTTTGACTTCCAAGAATTTGGTTTTAAAAATAGATGGATCTGTGGTATCCTTTTTGCTTAATGCAAGATCATAAAGAAACGTGGGACTTTTATATGTCCACAAAGGAACATCAGGAACAATTTGTTCTGCCACGTCCCCTAGGTCAAAATCTAGAGAATTTACATCGGCTTCACAGCGCAACTAAAAGGAAGTATTGGGTTCTTTTTCTATTCAAAAGCCTCTCTATATTTAGGTTCAAAAACAACTTTATGAGTAGCATTATCGGGATTGGATTTTAGTTTTAAATAATATTGCATGGAAAGTTTCTTCCTGCGTAAATTTAAGGAAGGCTCATTATTTCTGTATGAACACTGTTAATTGGTGATGTTCTAAATGCACCTAACGCCAAGCGCAATCCCTGATTATGAATAGTATCAAGTTTACGAAGGTATGAGGGCGCGCAGTACCATAAACAACACAGCCATAGTCTAGCTTTGATGTAACAAGTGCCCTATAGAGGCGCAATATATAACCTTTTTATCGGCTTCCCAATCCATACTGGATACAACACGTAAATGGTTCAGTGCCTTTTGGCATTTATTTTTCAAATTGTCAATATGTGGAATAAACGAAAGCTTAGAGTCAAACCTTAGTCCTAAGAACTTAAATTCCTTGACAACTTCAATCGGTACCCCGTCTAACTTTAAATCTGGATCAAGGTGCATTTTTCTCGATTGGCAAAAATGCATACATTTAGTTTTAGTCTACGAAAACTTGAAGCCGTTTTCATTTGACCATTTTGAAAGATTGTTCAAGACTTGTTGCAATTGTCTTTCAATTGTATGCATATGTTTTGAGCACGAAGCAGATACAAAAGTCGTCAACATAAAGAAAACATTCCACACCAGGGCAAACGGTTTTAACGATGTTGTTTATTTTGACACTAAACAGTGTCACCGATAAAATACTCCCCTGGGGAACACCCATTTCTTGTTCATGGGGATCAGATAAAGTATCTCCAACACGGACTCTAGACTGACGTTCATCCAAAAAAGCTGAGATGAAAAAGGCAAGGCGACCTCGTATATCGAAATCATAGAGGTCGTTCATAATTCCATACTTCCAAGTTGTATCATAAGCACTTTCGAGATCGAAAAAGACAGAAACAACGTGTTCCTTTATAATAGCTTCTCGAATAAATGTCTCGAAGCGAACAAGATGATCAAGAGTGCTTCTCTGTTTACGAAAGCCACTTTGGACTTGCGTAATAAGGTGGTTCTTTTCAAGAAACCAAACAAGACGATCATTAACCATTCTTTTCATGTTTTTACAGATGCAACTAGTTAAAGCAATAGGGCGGTAATTTGAAGGGTTTGAGGAATCTTTACCTGGTTTAGGTATTGGAATAATGATGGCTTCCCGCCAAGAGGCTGGAATGCTTCCCGTCTTCCATACCTCATTATGAATTTCAAGTAAGCAATGAAGGGAACGAATATGATAATGAATAGCATCTGATCCGACAGCAGTGTCGTGACACTTTTTTAAAGCATTTTTCAATTCCTTAACGGAAAAGTCTCTATTATAGTGTTCTAGATTTCTGGAACTGAAATTAAGTTTAGACTTTTCTTTTTCACCTTGAAACTTCTGAAACGCAGGTGAATAATTAGTAGAGGAAGATTTCTTGGCAAACGTGTCTGCCAAGACATTAGCAATGTCATATTTTGAAGAAACTGTGTTATCGTCATCCGTTTTAAGATGACCGACATTGAGCGATGTATTCTTCCCACTAATTTTACGTATCATGTCCCAAGTCTTTTTGACAGATGATCTAGAATTTAATCTAGAGACACACTGTCTCCAAGACGAACTCTTACTTTGTTAAATAGTACGACGTGTTTTCGCACGTGCAATTTTAAATTTGTAAAGATTCTCCTTTGTAGGCCTTAAGCCAAATGCTCTAAGAGCACGTTTTCTTTCAGCTATAGCCTTTTTGCAATCGTCATTGAACCATGGCTTATTTTGATTTTTTGGGTCAGGCAGCAGAATAAAGTAAAGTTGTAAACAGATCTGCAGAGTTTTCACAGTCATCAAAGGCTTCTTGATTTATCGACCGTTCGCAGGTGGTTTTAAAAAGTTCCCAATTAGCCTTATGGAGTTTCTAACGCCTAGGGCGATCCTGAACAGATGGTCCTAATTCGAAAATCTGAATAGGGAAATGGTCACTACCATGAAGGTCAGAAACTACTTTCCATGAAAAATCAGGGAAAATATCAGGACTGCAAATAGTCAAATCTAGTGAAGAATAATTTCCAGTTGCAGGATGAAGATAAGTTTTAGATATGTCATTCAATAAAACAAGATCATGCTTAGTAACAAAATACTCAACAATACGACCTTTGTCGTCTGTATTGGAGCATCCCCATAACCTATGGTGAGAATTGAAATCCCCCATAAGTATAAAAGGTTGTGGTAGCTGATCAACAAGATTATCAAGTTTTCTGCCATCTACACGGGAACTAGGAGGAAGGTAAATAGAACATAATGTAATTGTTTAATTTAGAGAAACACTTACTGCTACTGCTTGTAGAGAGGTATTTAAAGTAACATGGCGGTGAGGAATATTATTATTTACAATAATTCCAACACCACCAGATGCTGTCTCACATTCGGTAAAGTTAGTCAGATAGCAAGAGTGATTTTTCAAAGAAGACTTATCTGTATCTTTTAAAATCGTTTCTTGCAAACAAACTGCAACTGGTTTTTGTTTGGAAACTAGAAGATTAAGTTCTTCAAAATTGGCTTTGATGCTGCGACAATTCCATTGTATAATGTTATTAGCCATTATTGTGGTTAATGTAAAAATAATACCACTTATCAATGTAAATGAGAAATTACCCATTATTTTACTGCTGTTAAGTTGATTTTGTTAACACCTTGCCTTATCGCATCAGCTTTTTGATTTGATGGTGTGGGGTTTGAAGGAGGGGGGGGGGGGGGGCGGGTACATCCATCTCTTCCTCTTCAACTGATTCGCTTAATTAAGTGAAGCGATTTTCTGTTGGAACTGGGGGAGGGGAAACCTTCTCCAGATTAATGCGAGTCCGTCTCTGACTGACGGACTCTGAGACTGATTTAGATTTCTCTTTCTGTGACGGTTTACTAATACTTTTGTTGACAATAACTTTTATTTTGTGTAAGAGCATGTGCTATCTTTTCAGACTAGGGTTTTTTTTTTATCATTTTAGGTTCTGTGCTATTCAAGGGCGTTTCCCCAGCTAAAACTTGGTCAAGCTTACTGCGCACTTCAGGAAACATTTCAGTGAGTATTAATAGCATTTGTTCACAGGTTGTACATTCTTTTGATTTTCGAGTTTGGGTCGGTCCGGGACAGCTTTTGCTTTATTTGCATGACTTTTGGCATCATCTCTGGTTTCAACTATTTTCCTTGCTTCAAAAAAGGAATCAAATTGCCTAAATTTTACATTTAATTTTTCTTTTGAATTTAGGACATGATCTTGAATTAGCAGGGTGTGCCATTCCACAATTGATACAGTTAAGATCATTCTCACATTCCTCCTCCTCATGCTCATCAATATCCCCCTCAAAGCCACATTTTCTACAGATTTTAGTCCTTCTACAGTTATCCTCGTGATGCCCAAACTTCTGGCAGTTGAAACAGAGCAGAGGGTTGGGAACAAACACATCCACTTTAACAATTTGAAAACCCACTTTAATTGCCTTTGGTAGAGAGGGCTAATTAAAAGTAAGAATATAAGTGTTTGTTTTTGTTTTCTTGCCATCCTTCATAAATTCAACCCTTTTTACTGCTGTAACACCCTGCGATTTTAAGTTTGTCTCAATATCGTAGATCAGACAAGACGACAATTCCCTGCACCGAATGACACCCTTAGAACTATTTAACTTCCCATGTGCATATACTTTCACTTTATGATTGAACAATTTAGTCATTTTCAGAAGATTGTCAGCTTGAGCCCTTTTTGTAACTTCAATTAGTAAATTTCCATTTTTGCAATTTTTGACTGACTTTGGCGTTCCAATTAGTGCCCTTATCTGCTTTTCTATTATAAAGGGTGAAAGATCTGCTATTTCCATAATTATCTAGGTCATCACTTTCCACCACTATGAATTTTGGAAAAGGCGGTTGATTAATATTCTCATCCTCTGAGTCTGAAAGAACCCTCTTTTTTTTTTTTTTTGTTGATGCCATAATAATTTAAGTTTATTTCAGCGGCGATGCTCCAAACCACCCGCCCTCGGAGTCCTACCATGGGGGACACCTAACCTGGGGAATTCCATCTCAGAAGAGGTGCCGGGGATACATCGCCGATATACTCGGTGCAAAATGGCTAGATCGAGCAATATATACATCCAATAATTAATTCACACAAGCATGAAGAAATAACGGAAAGCATAATTGTCGATCAAACACCATGTTTACCCGATTGGCCCATGAGCCACCGCCTTCTAAGGCATGTGAAAAAATAACTTATTCAAATGAAGACGACGGTTTGTTGATAAAGGGTTAATTTAAACGCCCTAAGGCAAGACATGACCATCCGATTGATCGGGTCGGGCCCGCCCGACCTCCCGTTTATCCCAACTCAGGGCCAAAGTGGTGTGTTGCAAACACAAGGCCTAGCCAATCCCCGAGGTCACTCAACCACCAGGATCCCGTCGTCAGGCATTACGGGTCGCAGCCCACGGCAAACAGGCAGGTCCATTTGTTTGGGGTCATACCATGTACAACATGGACAGCAGCCGACTATTTCTATCCCCCCGCCCAACTGGGGACAGTTTTGATGAAATCTTGATCATGTTTGAAATTGGGTCAAGTGGGGGCAAGAATGAGGTCACGGGTCAAATTTTAGGAAATTCTTGTAGACACTCTAGAAACAAGATTTTTTGCTCAATCGTCCTGAAATTGGTCAGAATCAATGTCTTGATGAAATCTAGGCCAATGTGGAAATTGGGTCAATTGGGGTCAAAAATGAGGTCACAGGGTCAAATCTTGTAGACACTCTTGCAGCCATATTTTTGCTCACTTAGCCTGAAAATTGGTCAGATACAATGTCTTGATGAAATCTCAGTTGAGTTCGAAATGGGGTCAAGTGGGGTCAAAAAGAGGTCACAGGGTCAAATCTTAAAACAACCTTATAGACACTCTAGAAGCCATATTTTATGCTCAATCAGCCTGAAAGTTTGTCAAAATCAATGTCTTGATGAAATCTTGGTAAATGTCGAAATTGGGTCAAGTAGGGTCAAAAATGAGGTCACAGGGTCAAATCTTAGAAAAAACTTGTAGACAGTCTAGAAGCCATATTTTTGCTCACTTAGCCTGAAAATTGGTTAGATCCAATGTCTTGGTGAAATCTTGGTCAATGTCGAAATTGGGTCAATTGCAAAAAAGAGGCCACAGGGTCAAATCTTAAAACAACCTTGTAGACACTCTAGAAGCCATATTTTTTGCTCAATCAACCTGAAAGTTGGTCAGATTCAATGTCTTGATAAAATCTTGGTCATGCTTGAAATTGGGTCAAGTGGGGTCAAGAATGAGGTTACAAGGTCAAATTTTAGGAAATCCTTCTAGACACTCTAGAAGCCATATTTTTGCTCAGTCACCCTGAAAATTTGTCAGATTCAATGTCATAGTGAAATATAGGTCAACTTCAAATTTGGGTCAAGAGGGGTAAAAAATGAGGTAACAGGGTTAAATCTTAGAAAACCTTATAGACACTCTAGAAGCCATATTTTTTCCCCAATCAGCTTGAAAATTGGTCAGATTCAATAAGTTGAGGGGACGCATTCCTGAGGATAATCCCTGCTAAAAAAATAAAACAGGAATGCTTAACGCGTGAATGGCCAATTCGAAGACGAGCAATATCTATCTTCTCGACAAACAGTCATGTAAATTGGGTACCATACGACGAGGTTTGGTATAACTGTGTGAAGTTTATTGTGTATCTCTGTATCCAAGTAGGGCCAGCGTGATCGGATGTATTCTAAATTCAAAGATTTAAAATTCAGAATGGGGCACCTTAAATCCAGAAATATTAAGGGAAAGTGCTGATTTAGCGCAGGTTTCAGTCAGCTCATTGCAAATGTTTACTAGGGATACGTTCATAAGAAGAACTGGACTTTTACAGGGGTCTAAGATGTCGTTTTTTAATTGACATAGGCCAAAATATCTCGAAAATTAATTGTTTAATATATTGTTACAATTATTTGTTTATAGTTTTGTTCGTTTAACAAAGACAAAATTTTGGAAAGGTCGCCAAATTTGCTTTTTTAAAGTGTATTTCAGATGACCATTAATGAATTCAAACTTATTCTGTTTTACGAGTGAGTTTTTAAGGGTGTAGTTTTGAAAAGATACGTCCGTAACTTATGCAATTTATAGTAACGTTCACAACAAAAATGATTTTGATAAAATATTTAAAAAGTCATTCGTTGTTAATTGTCTTACTTCGACACAAAAAAACTACTTATTTTCTGAAACTGTACAATAGCAAGTTTAAGAAAGTTTTTAGCATCTTAGAAGTGTTGAAAGAATCAAAAATTCTAAAAATCATGAATCAATTGTTACCCTTTTTCTCGGTTTTCTTTTCGGAATTCGTCATTTGCATGACGCTTGTTAATTGATTCGACATAAATGACAACATTATGATCAGAAAACCTATCAATATATATTTTTAGACATTTATCTTCAATCTAGCAAATCTTTACAGAGGGGTTTATCATCAAAGCTTACGCATTGTAGACAACGCCTCTATCTTTTCAAACGCTTATAACTCTAACAATATCAAACAACAACTGATAAAACATTACGGTTTTACACAAGGCTTGTTTACTAACACTATAACCGTTTAAATGACTAAATAAAAAATATCTTCATATGTAGCAAAAAATGTAAATTCTACAGGCAGGTACATTTATTTCCCAAACTCCAATCAATGATAAACCATGATATTTTCTTATTCCCAAAATTTCTGTTGCTCGAATATTTTTTTTTTCATTTAAAAATCTCGCTTTATTTGGGTAGTAGGCAGTATACAATTCTCCGTGACATGTCAAAATCATGAACAGGGTGATAAGTGTCTTACTAACAATACTGCTTCTTAGTATACAATTCTCCGTGACATGTCAAAATCATGCACAGGGTGATAAGTGTCTTACTAACAATACTGCTTCTTATGTTGGGGAGGCAAGTTGTATAAATTATGTATTTCGTTGTTCTTTTAAAAGTTTTCCTTATCTTTTTTAGCATCTTGACCCTTGGTTGTATTATCTTGGACCGATTACTAATACTAAGAAAAACGAATTTGCCATTTTTTTAAATGTAATAATGCTCTCTATATTAGCCATCTAGCCAAATCCTGAAAGATTTTCTACAATGTATTTAGGAAAAAATATTAAGAGGGAAAAAAAACTATTTAGAAAGCGTAAAATACCTCATTAATTTAATTAAAATTCTCATTTTCTTATTAGGGTTCTGTCTTCCTTGATATTTTAATGGTATTAAATTTCAAACAAAGTGCCCAGTCGGGTAAAAGTACAAGTCATATTCTACATATGACTTGAACAACTCAACTGAAACAGTTTAAGAAAGGGTGGAAAGAGTTGCCAAAATGTCTAATGTGTCATTGTAACAACATCAAAAGATCTGATTCGGAGATATACATACATTGAAGTCTTGCCAAGAACCATTATTTGGTCAGTAGCATATGTCTTTCTATGCACAATCTTTATCAACTATGGAAGAATTAGGATATCGTCACTCCTGACAAGAAATGAGCCTATGCGTGACATTTCCAGCAATTTAGAATGTGCGTGAGGTGCAAACATTGAACAGCATCTCACGCACAGACTCAAATGATTTTCCTTGCTTCAGATAATGCAGTTTACCTGGAGGCCCTTTACTTAATTTAACGTTCTTAAATTTCGTTTTTTGTAAAAACTAAGGAAAATCGTAGGTGTGTTTCAGTAAACCTGCGTAAGAATTATCGTAAACCTTAGACCAAAATTTTGCATAACTCTTCATTTGGAGATACAAACCGTCGTCTCGACTCTTCAAAATGAAGGTGATACGGCGCGCACCTGTGACAACAGCAGTTCGTCTGCGATTAAATGGATATATCGCAAAAAAAGGGAGGGACAATTGGACCAAGTCGGATTTCGATGTACTTCGCGATTCCTTTATAGAATAGTAAAGGATTGACGACTTTGTCCAACCCTCGCAATGTATAAAACAAATACTGTGTGGGTGACAATTTCTGATTGGTATATTGTATAAGGTTTATAAAGATGAAATCTTGCTGTTCAAATCCCTGTAAAGGAAATGATCTTTTTTTTAAAATTACGGATTTATAGATTTTCTAGATTACAAACTAACCCCCTCTTTAATTTTCTATTTTTTTTTCCTTTTCTTTCGTTATTTTTCGCTTCGGTTTTTTGTTATAAAAGATGCTGAGATCGGAGAGAACAAGAAGTTGTTTGCGATTAGCAGACAAAATACATAAAATAGTGATCGATATCCACTTCAGGAAATAAGTCAGTACTTTCAGATTGTTGCAGAACGACTTTATAACTCAAATTTTCTGACATGAATTTGAAGAGTTGTTTACATCTAAATCTCAAATCTTTCGACACCGTGCTTCATTGGAGATTAGGTTTAACATTGCCACAAGTTGGAAAGTGGACATTGGGTAGCACATTTGTTGTACTTATTTGGATTTGAAGTCCAAAATTCTTGAATTCACAACAAATTACTGTTACTGTAATTATCTGCAGAAAAAGAGATTTTAGGATGGACAAAATGTTATGATTGTCAGAGTGATTCTTAACATGTCTGGGACAAAGAGCAAAACCCTATCACCTTATGTCCGATGAGTTGAAACTGAGTAATTATGTTCCTTTCTCGATTGCAAAGTGAGTACACAAGAACCGTTACTCTATTTAGCTTATTTTTATTTATTTCACTTTTGCTGTTTTTCATACTTTGACATCTAGCAGTGTAACAGGTGTATCTTGTTACAATTTGCCATCTTGTTTCATTATTGACGTTTTAATAACGTCGTAAAATGGCGGGGATAGTGATACCGGTAATTTTTCACGCAACAGAAACTTTATGAATCAGATTCTAACGCTTCATTTTGATTTATTGTAAATTCTTAATTGGAAGTAATCTCGATTTGTCGCTTAAAATTGGTAAACTCGGGTAGTTTAGTCGAAACACTTAATTTTTTAGTTTTCAACCTTCTTATTCATCCAATGAATTTATTTCATTTTCGAAAATTTCAACACTCCATATTGCACAAAAGCGGGTATTTTATCTAGCGCTCTATATGAAGCTCTGCCTACTATGTCATTGGATGCAGACAGATTATCAATTCTCCCAAAGTAACTTCCTTTAATCCTTTTCCACAACATGCCTTTACCTATACGATATTTAATGGGGTTTTCAATCAGCATGACGTGTATCAATATTTATCTTATAACTTTACAAATATCCGTATATAATAATCTAAAATATAATACTTACTTAGTGTATTGTATGAAAAAATATCCAACTCGGTTGTGAGAATTGATAATTGTCTCGGCAGAGCCTCGACAATGATCAATTCTCCCAATCTCGTTAGATATTTTTTCTCATACAAAACACTAAGTATGTATTATATATATATCCACATTATAGAACGGTTAAATCATGAAATATTTTCTGTGGAGTATATAAACATAGAGCTTGATCGCGAATATTCTGATTAAAATAGTTTCAACGACGACCATGTTGCAATAACTGGTATATAAATTCTAATCTAAAATCCATTTTTATACGCTGTCGGAGGCGGATGTATATTGGCGTCATCTTCTCCGTCTGTCCGTCCGTCCATCCGTCCGTCCGTCCACTTTTCTTGTCAACGCAACTCCTCCTTAGTTTCTGGCTGGTCAATGTTATCATCTCAATTGGTAGATGTGCATGAAGGAAGGATTTTATGGTTCATTGATTTTTGCCTGAGTTATGCCTCCTTCAATCTTAGTCTCTGGGACTTAATGATATTTCAGCCGCGCGAACGCAATTCCTTCCAGTTTGCAATTCCCTTCAGGTTTTTGACTGGATATTTATAAAAACCTTTTTGTGAACACAACAGGTTTTTGAGTGGATATTTATATATATGTCATGGATATTTATATATATGTCATATTTGTGTCTCAAATTTCGGTTTTTTTTTTTTTCTTTTTCTTTTGGATTCGGCAATTAAGTTTTATTTGGATTCGGCCATATTAAGTTTTATTTGGATTCTGCCATTTTGAAGTTTCCATCAACCTACCAACTTGCTTACACTGCTGGCTTGAAGGAAAAGAAAGTGCTCTCCAAGCGCTCTCCATCTGGTTGACATCTATTGAATAGGTACTTTTACCACTTTAACAGTAGTAAAGTGTGTGCTTACATTTATCTTTTCTTTGCTTTGGAATGTTTGGCAACATTCAGACCATGTATCTTTTGGTAGATTTTATCAATTATCAAATTATTAGGTAAAAAATATTTTACCACATGCATATATAGTATTTATTGATTATACTATTTGTATATTAAAAAAAAACCTTAAAAAGAACGAAATATATATGGAGTTTTACATAATAATATGTACATGGTTTGAAAGTGAGCAAGCTATTGGATAAACTTTATAATCATGCATCACATATCTTTTTGACTGACCCGCCTCCTCGTGGTGGTGCTGGACAACACCTTGCACTTACTCAATGTGTAGCTTCTGTGGTAGCTGTAGACTAATTATAGTAGCATTGATATCTGTAACCTCATTATACACCAACATATCACCAACCCTTGTGCTGGTCTCATACCTCCCTTTAATTCATAAGTTGCATGTTGCTCACATTTCACTATACAACCCTTGTAGTGGTATTACGCTTGTATGCTGTCAGATGTTTCAGTATTAACTCTACCCATTCCTTTGCTCACATTTCATTCTGAATGCAAGGTGACTGAAGGGTCCTGCATGCCGATTGCTTAGTAGTTGTTAACTGAAAGAGGCTTCAGTCGCCAGAGAAACTGATCCTGAGTACAGGAAAAGGACTCGTAACAAAATTCTTCTATACTTCAGAGAACTTCTAATGATGTATGTTCCATGGCGAAATGAGCAGTCTGAACTTCTTGGAAATTTTCTATCATACCAGGAAAGATATGAAACTCTAAAAGACAAAATTGACGAAGAATGGATCAAATACGAACCATATCACTCAGTAGTTACAATCGCGCAACAGCAGCTGAACCAGAATTGGAGGATAGATGGGATGAAGTTGCCCAAAATACAGAGCATTTAGAAGCCATAGATAGACAGGTATACAACAAGAACAAAGGACAAACTGAATATCAGGAAGAATTTGACATTGGTCAAGATCTCGGACGAAGAGTCACACCTATACAAGATGATATTAATGTGAATAATGAGTTGCCAGATGAAGAATTCCGTCACCACGTGAGATCTCTTAACAAGGACCAGTTGGAATTTGTATATACCATGGTTCACCACCCCAAAACTAACCCAGATCCAATAAACCATTTCCTTAGTGGAGGAGCAGGGGTTGGAAAGAATTTTGTAATACAAGCATTATACCAGATGTGTTTGAAGTACTACAACAGAAGAGCAGGTTAAGACTTTACAACATCCAGAGTATTGTTGATAGCACCAACTGGAAAAGCTTCTGATCACATTGATGGTAATACAATCCACTTAACATTTAAAATAGCAGCTAATCAAAAATTGACACATAAGGCATTAGATTCTAGCACTCTTAATTCGCTTCAGACAGAAATTGGAGCTGTTAAGCTTGTTATTCTAGATGAGGTTTCAATGGTTGGTTTCAGATTTCTTAACTGCATACATCAGAGGCTCATGGAAATTAAGAAAGTTGATAAGGATTTTGTGGGTGTGTGTCTTTAAAAGCTTAAACCCGTCATGGATTCTTACATATTTAAAAGCACTAAAGCAGATTACATGGCTTTGGCTGAAAATCTATGGCAAAAACATTTTGCTATGACAGAACTGACCAAAATAATGCGCCAAAGAGACAATCAACTATTTGCTGAACTTCTTAACCGACTGAGAGAAGGAAGACAAACAGAAGAAGACAACCAGTGCCTGCAGACAAAGAATCACAGAACAAACAGAAAGAGATTACCCTAAAGTGCAGCCCATTTGTTTATCACCAATCAGAGTGTAGATGCACATAATTTAGCAGTATTCAACAAGATAAGCACAACAAAGATGTGTGTTATAGCAAAAGATAGAGTACTTGGGTCAGCTAAACCTGAACTTAGAGAGAAGATTCTTCAATCCTTCCACAACTCTAAAGAAACAACTCAACTGCTCAATTCATTGGAATTAGCTGAGGGACTTCTGTATGACATTACAATAAATATGAACACAGCTGATGGACTTACAAATGGGGCATCATGTAAGTTAAAGAAAATACAAATCCCATCTTCATCCAGTTCAGTAGATGCATCTGGTAAACTGTGGATGGAGTTTCTTGAAGAGAAGACAGGTTAGCAAGCTAGGAAGGACAACTGGTACCTGTACTCGGCACAGATTCCTAGAAGTTGGACACCTATTACTCAATCTTCAAGGCAGTTTGCAGCAGGTTATAAAGGAGAAGCCCTAGTGCAAAGGACTCAGTTTCCATTACGACCTGCTGCAGCAAAAACTATCCATCGGGCCAAGGAAACACCCTATCAGAAGTTGTAGTAGATCTCACAATAAAATGCAAATTAGATCGCATGCACTATGTGGCTTTAAGCAGGGCGAAATCACTAGATGGACTCCATATCCTTAATTTACAAGAGGACAAGATCAGTGTGAGTAAAGACGTTCAGAGTGAAATGGTTCGCCTGAGATCTGGGTCCAACCAGCAGTTTATCTGTGAAGCTGATAAGTACAAAATACTGTTTCTCAACAGCAACTCCCTAAACCACCACTTCGTTAATGTCAGAGCAGATTCCAGACTCTCCACATTCAATATTCTGTCATTTTGTGAAACGCGATTTATGGAATCAGATAGTGACAATTCAACATTGATTCCTGGCTGTCAAACATACAGACAGGAATCTACAGACCTACCTATGGACTTGCGATTTACTCTCGAGAACCATTTTTTGCCACCTGGTCCACAGAGCATGACCTGAAAAAGTGTAGAGATTTCAACTTTGAACTGTCCCCATCCTATTCATGGCAATATTTACCTTATTGTTCTGTACAAACCACCTAAATGCCCACTAAAACATCTCCTAGCAAAACTGGCTGACTTACTAAAGAACAAACCAAAAGAATGTCATTCAGTTATCATAGGTGACTTTAATGTGGACTGGACAAATCCCACTTCTGAGAAGAGACAGCTAGAAACCATCCTCACAAATAAGTTTGGCCTGCAACAAGTTATACAAGGGCCAACCACTGATGACAGACATATTAGGATATTATGAGTGGAACATAAGATGTCTACTATTCACCACATAAAGCCACGTGGCTCTCTATGTAACACACATACGTTATTACACTTATTAGTGATGAAAGCCCTTCGCTGTTTAACAGTAAAAAATGATGCAGAGTACCAATTGATGGAAGTAGAACACATCTACTTATGTGGGCTTAACACACACATTGATGCAGAATAATGATTCATGAAAGTGAAACAGTTATTGGGGCTTAACATAGACATAAATGTTGAGTAGTGATTCATAGAAGTGATACAGTTATTTGGGCTTAACAGAGACATTGATGCTGAGTAGTGATTCATAGAAGTGAAACAGTTATTTGGGCTTAACAGAGACATTGATGCTGAGTAGTGATTCATGAAAGTGATATAAATATTTGGGCTTAACAGAGACATTGATGCTGAGTAGTGATTCATGGAAGTGATACAGTTATTGGGGCTTAACAGAGACATTGATGCCGAGTAGTCATTCATGGAAGTGATGCAGTTATTGGGGCTTAACATAGACATTGATGCTGAGAACATCTACCAATCAATATTGAATTTGTAAGTGCATAGTAATAGTTTCAGTCAAAAATAATCAGGAAAATAAAAGACTCTGTTTGAGCAGCTGAGGCTCTGTTAGGATATTGTGGTAATACTGGTGAGTACTACTACAAAAAACCATGGGTAGGTGCTCCAGCTGGCTCAATACGATGATTGCAGTTTAAAGAGGCGTTGAACCCCATTCAATCAAGCAATCATAATCAAAAAGGTAGGCTGCTAATGTTTTGAATTTGGTTCTGTCAAAATAAGTAGTGTCTACAATAATTTTTGTGAAACAGCAGCAAAGTTGCGGCGTATATTGTGACTCTGGCACTCTTGTTGAATTTTAAATAAGCAGTTTGAAAGAAAGTTGGATCAAACAGAGATCATGAAAAGATTTGATTTTCGAAAATTATTGCATGTACAGGAAAGTTGAATATCATTTTTGAAGTAAAATTGTATTGACAAAACGGAACGTTTTCAACTAAGTCGCTTTATGCAATCTGATTAGGATCATCACATTTAGGATTTTACAGACGGTCCCTTAAAATGAGTCAAAATTTAATTTCAAACCAATTTAGTTAATTTCAGAATACAAAATTACACGAATATCAAACTCAAGTTGCATGCATGTTCTTATCATATTTATTTTTTGAATTGTTGAAGTGACTTTCATTTCCTTGTGTAAAGGGTAAAGAAATAATGACATTACCATTAAAAGGGTGATGATGTAATTTGAATGACCACTTAGGTCTCTGATTGGCCATGGTTGCATGAACCAACCAAAGGGAAGCAACTCCTGGGACTAAAATTGTCCTTGCCTAAAAGTGGTACGAAATAGCCTCTCTTTAAAAATTGCGAAAAAAAAAGGATAAAAGCTCTTTTTTGATCGGTTACAAGTTGAAAACAATTACCAATCATGAAAGCTGAAACATTGAAGCGCCAGAACAAAGCTAAGCCGCAAAATATTGCGCGCGATAAAAATAACAGTTCGTTATTTTCTATTCATGATTTGTTGTTATCAGCCGTGTTCCGTCCAAAAAGGTAGGTAAAACATTCCTCGATCTTTCAATTAGCGTACAGAACTTAACCGAACATCTCCGTAAAATATGAAAGTTTTGACCAAAATGTAAGCAACCCTTCCGGATTTCCGGAAAAGCCCGATCAATTACAGTACGGAACATCGGGAATTCGGCAATCCGATTGGAACGTGATTGGACGCTGAGCGGTAATTGGACGTTTATGATTGATCGTGATTGCCCGCGGAAGGTTTTTCCTTCAGATTGGATTGAACGCTTTCTATTCTAAATCCGATCATTCAATCAAATTGAACGTTGCGTTCAATCATTCTTATAAAATATAAATAACGAAAGAAATTAATCGAAATATGAATATCATATTTTTCTTAGTATTTTTTCTCTCTTTTAATTTTTCCGCCGGGTCCATAGCAAATTATCTGCCATCATTTTGTTTTGATTATTTCACTTGAATAAAAAATCTCCATTTACACACGCAATTGAACCATAAAAAAACTTTTTTGAAAAATTTTCATATGCATTTTTTCAACTATTGATGGAATTTATCATGGGACAAGTGACAAAATTAACAGTTGCGTTGAGTTGCGTTGGCGACGTCGAATGTTTACATTCAAAGTTTAGAGTGATTACACCATTTTTACAGAGGTCATCAAGTTTTTCCATAGATTTTCTAGTAATTTTCGAAATAACTCGCCTACGCATATCCGAGATTGATCGTTAGTTTGTCCGATTGGTGTTCCTGGTGGACTTAACCCTGCCCACCCGATTGTAAATACAAGGGGCTATCAAACATTTTGAGACTTTAAACATATTTTCTATCGTAGACGTCCGACGACTAAGAACAATACATGAGTTGAATTGTATTCCTTCTGACAACACATATACCAAGTTTCAGAAGAAAAGCACGAATACACTCGATTCCATGACAAAATGAATTGAGATTGGTGCGGCGTCTCGGGCAAAATATGGACGTCATGAACGACAGACTATCTCTTGATTGCTTTGTTGTTATACGTTTTAACTGTGAATTCCTATCAAATCCCACTAATCAAATCTTCACAAAAGGTCAGTGCACATCAGCACAAGTATGTAAAACTCTTTCAAGTAAACTTTTCTAAAAGATGACTGTTTGAGTGTTGCGATAACGTTTACGAGGGTGAATAAAAAATTACGAAGACGTATGTGTTGTGTTTTTTTTTTATTTTATAGATTTTGAAAAGAAAAATACACTGCTATTATTATGCGGTATTTGTAAGTTTATTATGATAAATTGGACGAAATCCAACAAGTTGGTCACCTGTAGCTACCATTCTTAAATATAGGGTCACTTGGTACCGGCGCACGGTAACGACGTCAATATGACGCAACGGTATTAACAATTTTCGTTAAAAGGCCGCACTTTTTAAATTAATCAACTAGACGATTAACACAATTTCTTTATCGCTTCATCTAATTGGTAAGTACAATTTTCATGCAAATCCTATCCAAAATGATGATGTATATTGTGTAAATTATTTTATAATTATACAAATATCCGTGTGATAACATCCGTATGATATTTTTGTGATATCATATAATTAGTTTTAGAACAATGATATTATGCGGTTATTTTTAGAAACTTGCCTTTCTGTTAGAAACATCCACAAAAAGTAGGCAAATGGAGGTTATAAGATAAAAATAATACGTCATTAGTGTATTGTTTGAAAAAAATATCTAACTCGGTAGAGATAATTGATAATTGTCTCGGCAGAGCCTCGACAATGATCAATTCTCCCAACCTCGTTAGATATTTTTTTCTCATACAAAACACTAAGAACATATTATATATATATATGTTTACGATACGGTGCAGATGTTGATTCGTGACAGCTACGGAACCAAGGTTGAGGAGACGTTTGGCATTCTTCGGGAGTCATCAATTACAAACTCGCTCCATTCCGAAAAAGGGGACATTTACGGGTTGTAACAATGGGAAATAACGTTTAGAAATTAGATGCGCCGGTGGCACCTACTAAGGAATATCAAACTTTGATTTTTTTCATCACATTTATAGCAAACAATCGTAAATTCAGTATTATGTTAACATTAAATGGTTTGAAACGTAAAAAAATTTCGTTTATTTTCGTCGTGAAATGACAAAGTTAAAGTAAAAGTCCACGTATTTTTTTATCCACCCTCGTATTATAGACAAATCGATTTCCACTCTAAACGCATTACATATTTCAAACAGGAGAACACATTGATAACAATCTTCGATAACAATTAAATAAAACAACCCCGGAATCGATGTTCAGGAGTTTAATTCTGATTATTATTATTCAATATGTGTCACATACCGAGTGCAGTGAACAACGTTCTATTAAAACAATAACCAACATTTGTTGTAATTACCATTTCAAGTGCCCCGACGTTACGTTATTTCCGAAAAGAACTAACGTAATCTTGGATGATTAGACCTCACCCAGCGTCGAGAGTTTAAAAGTTAACCTCATGGTTTCAAGTAAACGTGTTGCGCATCTTGTGTATTGCGCGTTTTGTAGGAATTTCTTTCTCAACAGTGAGTTTAAAACTAACCCCCCCCCCCCCCCGAAAGCGCATCAATTGGTTTCCATAGGGACGCCTCCTTAACAGAATCATGGTCATATTTGGTTACATGTTTGAATTATTAACCCTCACTTCCATATGGATAATTACTGACAGTTTCATTAAAATCTGATGAATGATAAACAAGATATTGCAATTGTCTCGGAACTTATTGATACCCCCTCGTACATAAAGGGAGAGATACCTGAGCTGACAGCTTCACAAAATAATGAAATTCAGCAGGCTGATTAATTACTTTATATTTTGTCTTAATCCGTCTCCGTCTTAATATCATGTATATTGTCAATACCATGTACAGGGTGTTCCATAAGTGTGTTGCAAACAAATGTTGTTTCTTATGTTAGGGAGGCAAGTTGTACATAATTTATGTATTTTATTGTTTTATTTAAAGATGTCCTTATCTTTTTTAGAATCTAGATCTAAGGTTATAGTGACTCATATAAAGAAAATACTAATTGTGTATGTTTGTTTAATGAAATTATGGTCTCTAAATGAAATATATAGCAAAATTTTTACACACTTTCTCCTATTCATTATGAAAAAGATACTGAGAGGAAAAAACAACAAATCGCCATAAAGCCAAGTTTAGTCTGAGCAATAGATATCAACATACGTCGAAATTCTAAATAACTTTTGGGGGTTCTGTCTTTCTGAATATTTTAAGGAATTAAATTGCATAACAAGCTCCCCGTACGGGGAAAGTACAAGTTATTTTCTGAAGATGACTTGAAGAATACATTTGAAACAGTGATTTAAGAAAAAAAAACATTAAATGCAGAATTGGGATATGGTTACTACAGACACGAGACAATTTAACTTGCTTCATATTATGCGGCTCACCTCGGTATTAAGAGCAGGATTAAACAGTTAAGTATAACGAATTGGTACAGTTTCATTGGAAGAATATCCCAGTTACAAGCCAAGAAGCCACGTAGCTAAGAAATCGCTCGTGCGAAACCTGCAATCCGCCCACCAACTACAAGGTATTCTAAGAGTAGAAAGAAATACTCTCTAAATAAAAACAAAGCCATCACACATTCTACAATCATAGACGAAAACGGGTTATATCTGGAGCATCAACTACCAAAGTGTGTAGCTTGAGCTCATCACAAGGCGAAGCTGTTAGGGAGTCAAAATCAGTCGTTTCAGGCCTGGAAGTATTACCTTTTTTTCATTTTTCCCAGATGATAAGATGTTTCCTGTCTTATTATGCTCCCCGAAGGGACAGCATATAGCCGCCGTTTGTACGTCCGTCCGTAATTCCGTTCGTCCGTCCGTCCCCACTGATTTCTCCATAACCCTTGGGCCAAATCTAATGAAACTTACCATGTGAACTTCCAAGATATATTGTTGATGTATCTGTGACGGTGTTTGGATTTGAGGTCTCGTCACGGGTAGCTGGGCTTTGGGTAAAAACAGTTTTTGTCGAATTTCTCCTAGTCTAATGGACAGAATTTAATGAGATTTCATATTTGAGTAGCAAATCAGAAGCCCTTTACTATAAACAATTTGAAATTCACGTAAAAAATATATCATGGAAAAAGGGGGCTAAATATTTGTTACCCTTATCCTAGCGTGTAAAATACATGTATAGTAATTCTTTCATTTGTCCTAGTTTCATGTTCATAATTTGATGAAATTTCACATTTGAGTAGCAAATCAGATGCCCTTTACAATAAACAATTTGAAATTTACATTAAAAATATATCATGGAAAAGGGGGGCTAAATGTTTGTTACCTTTATCTAAGCGTGTAAAATACAGTTATTCTTTCATTTGTCCTAGTCTCATGTTCATAATTTGATGAACTTTCACATTTGAGTAGCAAATCAGATGCCCTTTACTATAAAGTTTGAATTTGACGTAAAAAATATATCATGGAAAAAGGGGGCTAAATGTTTGTAACCTTAATCTTAGCGTGTAAAATACATTTATTCTATCATTTTAGCTTGTCTCATGTTCAGAATTTGATGAAATTTCACATTTGAGTAGCAAATCAGATGCCCTTTACTATAAGCAGTTTAAAATTTACGTAAAAAATATATCATGGAAAAAGGGGGCTAAATGCTTGTTACCATTATCTTAGCGTATAAAATACAGTTATTCTTTCATTTGTCACAGTCTTATGTTCAGAATTTGATGAAATTTCACATTTGAGTTGCAAATCAGATGCCCTTTACCATAAACTTTTTGAAATTTGTGTCTAAAAATATGTCATGCGAAAAGGGGGTTTAATGTTTGTTACCTTTATGTTATCCGTATAAGATTACATCTTATTTGAGTCCTTTGTAATCTGACCATGGAGCATATCTCCTTAAGTATAATAGCTATCAACTTGAAACTTAATGGGTTGTTAGATCTTATGGAGGACAAGTGCAGTGCACAAGAACTACAAATCTTGCTTGCATAATTTTGGAGTTATTGTCCTTTGTTATTTTTGATACTTTCAATTATGTCTGGAGCATATCTCCTAAAGTATAATAGCTATCAACTTGAAACTTTCTTGATGGACAGATCTCATGGAGGAAAAGAGCAGTGCACAAGAACTACAACTCTTACTTGCATAATTTTTGATTGATTGCCCTTTGTTAATTTTGGTACTTAAATTTTGTCTGGAGCATATCTCCTAAAGCATAATAGCTATCAACTTGAAACTTTATGAGTGGATAGATCTCATGGAGGTGAAGTGCAATACACAAGAACTACAACTCTTGCTTGCATAATTTTGGAGTTATTGCCCTTTGTTATTTTTAAAACTTAGATTTTAAAGGAGGTAAATCTCTGATAATACAAAGAATCCCTTATCTATTAGGCTTCAGTTTACTATCAAGCTTTCGTGGCTAGGGATGGCCATGTTCAACATGGCTCTTGTTTTTGTGACAATGCATTTTTCGGGGAGCATAATCCGTCTTTGACGGCTCTTGTTAGATGGAGCAACAGTTGGATCGCATGGGATATTCCAGATAACTGGTGGTCAATCAAATAAAATCTTTACATAAAAAATGTATGAACATCTAGGAATTAGTGCTCCCCAGTTTTAGCAAGAAAAATTCCGTGCTTAGTTTGTATAATTGTTTAAAGCCACAAATGTTTGGGTCCTAAAGAGTGGGCCAGATTATTCCTACAAGCGCATGAAAATACCTTGTAATATGTGGGACATTAATCTATTTGTCTCATCAACGATCTGCTCCCACATTCAACAAATAATGCTTCTCTCCTTGTGTGTTAGGAATGAATGCAGCCTGTCAATGAAACCTGGAGTAGCGAGGGTATGTGTCATAGACCGCTTCGAAGAGAGCAGACTTTTCAACTCTTACACCTTTGAACATCCAATTAACATTCAAACGTTATGGGATCCATCCATTTAATCCAGATGAAATTAGTGATTTTATATTGCTCTTTACCTATGCTTCTGTTCCAGGAATATCACTAAAACTACAGCAACTAGTCAACAAGTGTAAGTGGTATAACTACTACTAGTTACCTTCAATAAAAAGAGGTACCAAATGCTAGGATGTTGTTGAAGATGGAGGGAGTAAATTTTACCAGAATAGACCAGGGGACTTTATTACTTAACTTCTTACGATAAAAATTATCATTACTGAAACTCACAAATCGTACCTGGTGTTTTCTTTCATTTTAAGATTCTGTCTTCCAATATCTCAGTAGAAGACGATTCCATTTATATGATGCATGGCAGAGACCCATAATTAGTTACTATTGTAGAAGCAACTTAAATCTTTTGACTTACGCAAAAAATGATCGTAAATATTCTTTCAATTTAATTCCAAGTATAGGTTCGTTTTCTCGAGACGCTCAATCGATCAGCAAATGTTGAAAAGGAATCAATTATTGTGATGATACAATCATTCTGAGCAAGTTTGAAGACAATGCAATGGAAACTGTGGTCTTTAGAGCGATAACCTGGATATGCTTATTATATTTCCTTTGGTCCATTTTTCCATGTTCTTGACGGATCCGACTTCTTTTCGAGGCGGTCTTATCAAATTTGAAGACAATGGTATGAAAATTGTGGACTTAAGAGCGTTAACGAGGATTTTTCTTTCATTTGGCCCCTTTTTGTGTGACGCTTGACAGACTAGGCCCATTTACATATCCTTCTGATAGTACAATCATTATTGGCAAGTTTGAGGTCAATCGAATGAAACTGCGTACTTTACATCATTATCGAACCTTTTCTAATAAATTTTCATTTATTTTCATTTCGCTTTTTCCCATGACGCTTGACGGATCGAGCCAATTTTAGAAAGGAACCATAATGTGATAGCACAATCAAACTGAGCAATTGTATAGTCAATCGGATGAAAACTATATACATTAGAGAGTTGACGAGGATTTTCAAATTGAATTATCATAATGATTCTTTTTCCCATGACACTTGCGGGATTTGACCCATTTCCGAAAGGAACGATCCTTATAATGGTCGAATCTTTCTGACCAAGTTTTAAGACATTCGGATGAAATGTGGACTTAACGAGTCTTAACCAGGATTTTCTAATCTTTTTTTTCAATTATTTTCATTTGGCCCCTTTTTCCGTGATGCTCGACGGATCGGGCCCATTTTTGCAAGGAGCCATCTTTGTGATAGTAAAATCATTCTTAACAAGTTTGAAATCAATCGGATGTGGACTTTAGAGCGTTAACTGAGACTTCTAAATAAATTCTAATAAGGCTTCTATTCCCATGACGCTTGGTGGATCTGACCAATTACCGAAAGGACAATGGTCCAATCATTCTGGCTTAGTTAAAAGACAATCGGATAAGATGTGGACTCTAGAGCGTTAACAAGCAAACGTTAACGGACTGACGGACGGCCAGACACTCAGACGGATATACGCCGGACAGGAAAACCGATATCGCACTAGCTTTTCTGACCTTCTGTCAGTAGAGCTACAAACAACACTTTGAAGTGGATGCTCTTTGACCCTTTAAAATTCTTAACGAGTCTTGTTTTGATACTTATTTTGTGCGCCTTTATAATAAATCAAATGAATCCAACTCTTCATGAAATCTTTTAAATGAAAAAAATAAAAAAAAAAATAAAAATCAAAAATACAATTAAGAGCACCTCCTTTAGGTGCCTACGCTCTGCTGTTGAATGCCGGATGGAGGCAGAAAAATCCAAGTTGAAAAATGGCATAATTTTTACAAACTGAATTTAAAGTAACCCCCCTTTGATGATATACGAGGGTGGATAAAAAAATACGTGGACTTTTACTATAACTTTGGTATTTCCCAACGGAAATCAATGAAATTTTGTATACGTCTCAAATCATTTAATGTTGACAAAATATCAAATTTACAAAAGCCTGCTATGACTCTGACGTAAAAAAATCCAACATTTGATATACCTGGGTAGGTGCTACCGGCGCAACCCATTTTGTAACATTACTTCCCAGTGTTACTACCCGTAACTGTCCCCTCAATTTGGACCAAACACTTCCAAACTTCGCATGATAACGTGTTGACGTTATGAGTTAGGATATTTAAAATTTGTGCACAATCCATTCGCTTGTTTCGAATTAAAAGTCAGTAAACTAAGGACACGCGTCGATTTTTGAACTTCGAAACGACGGCACCGGCGCAGCCAGAGACAACCAGACAATGATAAAGTTCTACTGGACCTATGGAAAACCTAGTCGGGAAATTTTAAATGATTAAATAGGCTAAAAGGTCTTCAAATGTAAGCAGATACCTTCTTTTTAAATGGTTTAAAAGGTTTGTTTAAGAATGGAGAGTGTTTCTGAAAGATGACACTTGGAGAATGGAAAACGTCTCCTCGGCTTTTAATCTGTAATTGTCACAGAACAACATCAGTGCAGAATCGTATAGACACATTACACATTTAAGTAAATCGTTTTGGATCAGATGGATATGAAAATAGTACTTATCCAATGGACAGGCGATGCAGAAGTCGTGTTTATTGTTGAGTTGAGTATTTTGAAAAGTGCTGACTTTCGAGTCGGAACTTATCAATACCGCAGCGTTATATTGACGTCGTTACCGTGCGCCGGTACCAAATGACTACATGTTTGAGAATGGTTGCTACAGGTGACAAACTATTTGGATTTCATCCAAATTTACAAGACACAAAGAAAAATGCCTTTAATTTAATAACAATGTAGTTTTCGCTTCAAAGTCTGTGAAATCAAAATTTCTGCAACGCTAGTCTACATAATTTTTGATTCGCCCTCGTATGTTGCTCTTTCGATGATGAACACGTGTGCCAAGGTTCATGTGAATTCCTTCTGTATAACCACATTTATCTCAAAATGTCAAAGTTTTCGCACGACAACAACGCCAAGGTGGTGCCATACCTCGATTTTTTCCCGAAAAGAGCCGATCAAATATGAACAAAAAATTATAACTTGTGTTTTTATCTCACCTGAGCACGAAGTGCTCAAGGGAGCTATTGTGATCTATCAATACCCGGCGTCCGTCTGTCCGTCACGGCGTCAACATTTTCTTTAAACGACATCTCCTCCTAAACTTCTGAGTCAAAATCAACCAAACTTGGCAGAAATATTCCTTGGGTGGTCCCTTGGTGCTAAAATGGAAAGGATCCCTGCCATATCATGGGAAAAGGGGCCTTCATGACAATTTTCTTGTTTACACTCTAGAAGCCGCAAATATGGTCAAATCTTCATGAAACTTTGTCATAATGTTTGTTAGGTCATACGGATTTACTCTATTGAAAATGGGAAGGATCTGTGCCATATCACGGGAAAATGGGCATTAGTAACAATTTTGTCAACTATTTCGTTAAACGACATCTCCTCCCAAACTTTTGAGTCAAAATCAACCAAACTTCGCAGAACTATTCCATGGGTGGTCCCTAATAAAAATTGCTAAAAATGGAAAGGACCCATGCCATATCACGGGAAAAGGGACCCGAATGACAATTTTGTCAACAATTTCTTTCAACGACATCTCCTCCTAAACTTTTGAGTCAAAATCAACCAAACTTGGCAGAAATATTCCTTGGTAGGTCCCTGGTAAAACTTACTAAAAAGAGAAAGGATCCGTGCCATATCACTGGAAAAGGGGCCTTAATGACAATTTTCTTGTTTACACTCTAGAAGCTACAAATATGGTCCTATCATCATAAAACTTTGTACGAATGTTTCTTAGATCATGAGGATGAACTATATTTAAAATGGGAAGGATCCGTGCCGTATCACGGGAAAAGGGGCCTTAATGACAATTTTCTTGTAAGAGCTCCAGACGCCACAAATATTGTCCAATCTTCATGAAACTTGTTCGAAATGTTTGCCAGGTCGCCAGAATGAACTCTGTTGAAAATGGGAAGGATTCGTGCCATATCACAGGAAAAGGAGTCTTAATGATAATTTGCTTGAAATATCAGGTGAGCGATTTAGGATCCCCATGGTCCTCTTGTTACTTATTTCAAAATTTATACTTTTACAGTAGAAAATATAACGGGAAAGGAAGAAAATGCTTGTGATAAGCATTTGCTTCTTTTTCCGACTATGATTGTTCATTTCATGTTTAACCCTTAAACAAGTATTGAATATGTGGCTGCTGTATTTATATCAATAGGCAGAACTGGCTGAAAATATTTTTCTGTGTTCATTTTTTTATGTTAAATCTCGATTTCTAGTCATTATTTGATCATAACACTGTTCATAAGACAAGAGGGTTGATGGTCTTATATCGCTCACCTTCGTCTCGTTGACTCCTCCCTCAGCAAAATTATTTGCCTTGAAGATCATTAGATGACGATTGCCTTTTTCAAAGAAGGCATTTTTTCTATCCCTATTGTCCCTGCACAAGTTTCTAGCCTTTTCTAAACAAGTTTCGTGAAGGGATTCGTCCTCTGACAATACATACATACTGAAATACTGAGAAAATCACACATAGAGTGGATAAAGAGATAAGGCCCTTTTTTCCTGTTTTTTTCTCAAAGGACAATGAAATTTTCAAAAGAGACTATCCTTTTGACTAGATTTACATTCCCTCTAGAGTGTAAACAAGACATTTATCAATACGGCCCATTTTCCCGTGAAATGACATGGACCCCTCCAATTTTCAAAAGAGTTCATCCTTGTGACCTGGCAAACATTTTGACCTTGTTTCATGACGATCGGACCATATTTGTAGCTTCTAGGGTGAAAACAAGAAATTATCATTAAGGCACCTTTTGCCATGATATGGCATGGATCTTTCGAATTATCCATAGGCTTCATTCTTTTGAACTGGCCAATGTTCTGACCAAGTTTCATGAAGATCGGACCATTTTGTGGCCTCTAGAGTGTAACAAGAAAAGTGTCATTGTGGCCCATTTTCTCGCCTCTAGAGTAAAAACAAGAAAATTGTTGACGACAGAGGACACACGACAGACATTCAATGATCACAAAAGCTCATCTTCAGCACAATTTGCTCAGGTGAGCTTAAAAAGTATCCACACTTTCATTCACCTCATACTATCGGTTATTGAATAAGTACGGGAATACATTGTGTCGTACCACTTTATTTGGCAGATTTGTCCGAGCTTGACAAATTCTTCAGGTTATAATCAAAGCAAGATGCCGAATTGTCACTAGATACGCCCGCCACGCAGTTTGATGTATGTTTGGATTTATCATGGAATTGAAGTAATTTTGATTGAATATCTTTTGGCCAATAATGTAGACTGACATACGGATAAATGTAATAGGAATATATTATCATAATCATCATATTTCGTATACTTTAAGGGATATGCTCCAGACAAGATCCAAGTATGATAAAAAACAAAGGGCAAAAACTATTTTTTTTTTGTTTAAAAAATAAGCCAGGTAAAGTTGTGTTTCTTTTGCACTACGCTTCCCCATTATGAATTCTATGTACCTATGAAGATTCATAATCATAACTAATACACTTTAAAAGATTTTCTTAAGACAAGTGAAGTAAGATTCAGGTATGAAAGATTCAAATGACAATAACTAAAAAAATAAGCCATGTAAAGTTATGATTCTTGTGAGCTACACTTCTCCCAGATGAGTATGAAGAAAGGATAATATCTAAAATAATAAGCCTGATAGTTATGGTTCTTGTGCACCGCTCTCCCTTAACAATATAACTGACAAATTTCAAGTAAATCGGACTTAAGGTGACCGAGTAATGACCGGACACAGAAGTCTGAGCCGACCTGACACCCAGACGAAACGGGTCTTCGACATGCGTTTGAAAAACAAAGTACTGATAGTACTGAAGTGCAGGGAATGTTTGTAAGAGTCTCTGGAATCATGATCTCCTGTACTTTTTTGTTCCTGTGATAAACATAGAAGAATTTAGTTAATATTATAAATTCATAACTTCTCTTTAACATCGATTTATCCAACACTTTCCTAGTCCTGTCTTCGTGGTGCAAAAGACACTCACGAACAGTTTCTTCCTTGGACACAAACTGGATAGATTTAAATGCAATCTGATATTTCAGTTCAGAATATCGTGAAATTGACACCGTAAATGATTTCGAAGCTAATTTGAATGAGCACGATGAGTAAGTTTTAAATGAAGTTAAAGGAAGGTAATCCAGTATCGCTATTTTTTCAATATCAATTAACGATATCGAACCAGTTTAATAAAATATCCGCTTCCAAATTAAATTTAGTCAGTGAAATCGTAATTATTATTTGCATTAAGTTGTCGCTCTTTTCCTAGTTATTTAAGCAGTTTTGAATGATTTGAGTGACATTTTGGAATGAATAAATAGAGCGTTGAGTGGGCGATTTAGAATGGTTTTGATGCTGGTGAATATCAATTAAATGATTAACCGCAACGAGGCGCCAATGAGTACTTTTATCACCAAGAACTGCGGCACGGACGTTTATCGTCTTTGCTTTTCGCATTAATTCCTAAACATCGTAATGTAGCTTTAAAGATGAGTATGTTCGAGCTAATGCGTTATATGGCATTGTCTCAGATTTTCTTGAACACTTTTCGGTACATTTAATGGGCACATATTATATCCATATATATCTTTATGAATGTGACCCGTCACGCGAAAAAGGACCATTTGGGTAGTGCGTAAAGTGTCGACCCTAGTTAGGCTGCGCGGAATGCGCAGACTAATAAGAGTCGAAATTCTTTTTTGTGCTTATTTTCTGAATCTAGAATGATCAATCTACATTCCAGCTGAAGAATTTTCGATATGCGACTTATGGTTGACCTACGGTGGATCAAATCTCTTTTTCAATAATTCTTTTTACAGAATTCCCGGATGGTCCCTTTTCGCGTGACGGGTCACATATATAAATCGCTTATGACTAAAAATATTTATAACGCTTATTATTAAAATTTACATCCCATGGTGAAAAAAACTGAATAATGTATTTCTGATTTTCAGACATAAACCTGTGAAAGTACAGCTTTTTCACTTTGTGGTTGTGCAACCCGAAATGTTGCACCTACAGCATGAATAAAACGAATAAAAATGAATAAAATAGATACGAAAATCCGCTGAAAAATAATTGACATGCTTTTTCTCAAAAGAGACATTCTCACTTAAACTATGCACATTTTTCTTTCGATAAGAAGCCGTGATTCAGATTTCAAGGCATACATCGAAATCACATCTTTGTTCGATCCTTTAAGTCTGTTATATATATGAAGCTCAAAAAGGCGACGACGACGGCACGTCTTACGATGGAGAGAAAGAGGTTTTGGACACAAACTTCGCGCCACAAAAGAATGTCCAGATGGAAATTTATACGTTTAGGTGTCATAAACAACAGGAATACCAGAGTTTAGATGAATTTGTCATGGAATTAAGAACACTTTATAATCAAAGTACTGAAAGTACTGATAAGTTGGAATGCGTTCAAGAGACGGTGACATCAAGCCACTAACGAAGCTGACGTTTCCTACTACAGGTGATCACATAATACGTGTCGTCTTTTGACGGGCGTATATTAATCAATGTATTTTAACAACGATAGACGCTTAATTCCCTGAATCGCTATACAGGCCTACATTTGATAAAAGAAAAATAATAAAAAAGAAGAAATGAGAGAAAATAATTCTGTATTAGATAAACCAAGAAAATGTATTCGTGCTTACTTTAAATCAATATACACGCAGATGATATGATTACCATGCGCGAATCGAGGAGAAAAGAGCACAATTGTTCGTGAGTATTGTAGGTATTCCAGTGGGACCCGGAGTCTCTTTCAAGAAGAAGAATCGTACGATAGTTATTATACTTTAGGAGATATACTCCTGACAAGTTTAGTGACGGAACATCGGAACGATGGAACGACGGAATGACGGACGGAGACCATTACTATATCCCCTCACCGAAAACGGCGGGGGATAAAAGAGTTTTTAACTTTCATCTTGTACAAATGTACAATTTGTATTAAAAGAAAATTAACAATACGGACATTTTATCCATGAAGGAGGAGTTGTATTCAAAAGAATTTTGACATGAAGGCCCCCTCTTCCATGACGCGACTGAAATTCACTCAACTGTAACAACATGCAAAAATTCAGGTAACAATGTACATTTCGTAAAAAAATCTTTAAGATAAGTCCATAAATAAAGGAGGAGTTGCGTTCACAAGCATTTTACAAGAAGGTCCCCTTTTCCATGACGTAATTGTAATTCACCAAACCGCGATTATATAGGCAAGGTCAGGTGACTAAGAACATTTAGTGAAAGTTTCATCCAAATCATTCCATAAATGGAAGAGGAGTTGCGTTCACAAATTTCTTTGTTCAAGAAGGCCCCCTTTTTCAATGGCACGGCTAAAATTCACCAAGCTGTGTTAGAATATGCGCTTAGTCAGGTGACTAGGAACGTTTTGTGAAAGTATTATCAAAATCGGTCCATAAATGGAGGAGGAGTTGTGTTCACAAGATATTTTTACATGAAGGCCCCGTTTTCCAAGACGCGGCTGAAATTCACCAAACCGTGAGTTTATGCGCAAGGCCAGGTGATTAGGAACATTCTGTTAAAGTTTCATCCAAATCCAACAAGATACTTTGGAGGAGTTGTGCTTTACAAGAAAAGTGGGCGTACATGCGTACGTTTGCTTGCACAGTCAAAATCGCAAAATTCAAGACTAGCCTTTAGGTGTCGCAAATTTATGAGTACATTAAACAATACGACATGATTTCGTAGGACCTTTCTTGAAATAGGCCCCTGAAGACAAAACACGTGGTGTTGGTAAACGCGTTCAGATATTTGATAAAAACCAAGGCTGTAGTAAACCTGTCATAATCTTCAATGATATTTGAAGGTTTGCGCTCATGCGTATTTTTTCAAAAGTGAATTTATTTACTAAGCAATTTTAAAGAAAATGGACAAAAGCAGAAAGAGAAGATAAATATTTGCCTATAGACCCGCATTTTAGGGTGAGTGATAAAAGGTATTTTTTTCTATACAGGTGGAAACAAAATTGACCTTTGATCACTCACTTAAACTTGTGGATCTATACCTTCATCGATCCTTGCTGTGTCCACCATCAGAGAAATTATCGCGCGATTTGGAAATGGGTTCAGTTTTTTTTGTTGTTGTTGTTTTAGAGAAGTATTAGAAAGAGAATATTTGCTGGATCGGATTTTAATACAAATAAATAATCTGCAGATGTTGCGCGTTTCTAATGATGCTTTACGGAACAATAAGTTACAAACATATGAACTATATTGTAGAAGTGTGTAAAAGGTTCGTTCAGAAAGAGAAACTAGACCTCTAAAAGAAGCTACAACATAATTCTACGAAAAGCCGCTCGCGACATTACCATATTAGCAGATCACGTGATTGGCTTGTGCTATTTCCACAATTCTATGAAAAACAGGTCGCGACATAACCAAATAAGCAGATCACGTGATTGGCCAGTGCTATTGTCCATAGCTGACTTTATTGGACTTGACTTATCACATGATTTCCAAATATAGTAATGCAAATATGTGATACAAGTAAATTCGTACGCAAGTTTCAATAAATATCGTTTAAAACATAAATTAGCGTGTTAATAATTTACATGAAGTGATAGTTGTGTAATTGTTCAACATTGTTACTTCTTGATGAAATAAACTGCATGTCTATGTCAAATTGAGAGATACAAAATAGGCCGAAGAGTATTCACATCCTGTTCACGTGATATGAGTTATCAGAAAACCCGAAATGGAATAATCTTGTGTTCATTTTCCGGTTTTGTTAAATCTAAGTTGGAATTGCTCCGCATTCCAACTTAAAAACTGTGATTATGAAAACGTGGATACGGAAATATTACAGCAAGTTTTTCATAACTGTCGTTCTAGCCAATTACGGAGAAGGGCGCTAAGGGAACCCGACAAAGGTTTGCAAGATATTTTTACATCAGGCAGAATGTTATAAAATTTCCGGGAAAAAAGTCTCAGAAATTGAAACAGAGAGAAATAAAGTCAACTCAGTAAATCGAGGTAAGGGTAAGCCTCTCCCGAAAGGCAAGATGACACCAAATTCCAAAAAGGACATAGGACAACGCCTAAATATGAGTCACGTGATGATGCCGCAAATCTATGTAGGAATTGTGGGTACGAATTCCCGCACACGATTTGTCCAGCTAAAGGGAAAACCCGTAACCTGTGTAAAAGGCTGAACAAGAAAAATCTTTGATGCACGGCATCAAAGTAGCCGACAATCTTCTGGTTTACATCAATTCAAAATGCTTGTGGTGTTCACTATAATATTGTGACCGTAGCAACAAAAAAATTATTTTCATGAAGGTTTTAAATTTTTAGTAAATTGTACATTGAAACATTGACGTTCACGATAAAGGCATTGACTTTAAATCGTAATTGTTAGAAGAAAGCTTCATCATAACAGAATATGTGTTCGAAAAATACAAAAGAACCGGAAAACGACAATTTTTTCGGTTTATCCTTGATAATAGACATTGACCGTGATGGACGACCTTTAGTTTGTATTGATGAGATCGACCTTTCAGACAAATATAAGCATTGTCACTATATTAGTGCTGAACTTGCAGAAAATGTTAAGTTTTTACATTACATTTTCGCAGACAGACGACTGTACAGTCGGATGTACAAGTATTTTGAAGCCTAATCCTGATGGCTCAGCGATATTTCATAGGGCTAGTAATAATGGGATCATGAGTTTGAACCCCAACTCGGCCAACTTTTTCGTACATTTGATACCAAGTATCTGTCTTCTATGCAGGCAATGTGAAATGAGCAGTATGTAGCTGAGATTTCCATAAAGGGGTATGATGACATGACTCAATGATCTCTTGGTGACACTGCCTTGGGTTTGCTTTGAAAACAGTTGAGCTAATAATATACAGTTGATATCATTCATTTACCGCCGTTTTGATTTAAAAATCCCAAAGACAACTTAAGATAGTGGACCCATACTAGTTCCACGTTTCCAAATTAATGAACTTTCAGAGTGTTAACCGAGGTTCCCTAATGATTTTCAATAGGAAACCTCGGTCAACACTGTGAAAGATCACGAGGTCCGAAATTTTGCGGAACTATTACGGGTCTACTACCTTAATAGTTCTAGGTTCAGCTGTAGTGTCGAAATTTATGTTTTCCATCTGTTTTTTATTTCATATTTTTATATTTCATAAATGAACTGGCTTGTCTTGTTGGATGTGAAGAGACTGGGCCAGCAATTTAGCATTTACCTATATTCCTTTTATAAAGGACGTATGTATCTCCAGCTGCATCTGGCCTATTAAGTTAGAAATTCTATAATGTAGTTTTATCCATAAATGTCAAAGATATTGACAAACAAACTGAGAGACAGACGCACATACATAAACATGCCATTTATATCACACTTTCCACAAGCGGACTGGATAGTTAAAACTTAATAAGTTAACATATTCATAAATTCAAACAATTTTATTTGATGATTAGTTGAGGTTTTTTAAAAAAAAAAAAACTCTAACACAAATGTATAACAACAACAAACAAGAGGTCCCTAAATCGCTCACCTGATATTTCAAGTAAATTAGCATTAAGACTCCTTTTCCTATGATATGGCACGAACCTTCCCATTTTCAACTAAATTCATTCTTGTGACCTGGCAACCATTTTGATCAAGTTTCATGAAGATTGGACCATATTTGTGGTGTCTGGAGCTCTTACCAGAAACTTGTCATTAAGGCCCCTTTTCCTTTGATATGGCACGGGTACTTTCCATTTTCAAAAAGTTTCATCCTCATGACCTAACAAACATTCTGACAAATTTTCATGATGATTAGACCATGTTTGTGGCTTGTAGAGTGTAAACAAAATAATTGTCATTAAGACCCTTTTTCCCGTGATATGGCACGAATCCTTCCTTTTCAATAGACTTTATCCTCATGACCTAACAAACATTCTGGCCAAGTTTCATGAAGATTGGACCATACTTGTGGCTTCAAGAGTGTAAACAAGAAATTTGTCATTAAGGCCCCTTTTCCCGTGATTTAGCACGGATCCTTTCCATTTTAACAATTTTTACAAAGGACACCCAAGGAAGATTTCTGCCAAATTTGGTTGATTTTAACTCATAAGTTTAGGAGGAGATGTCGTTTAAAGAAATTGTTGACAAAATTGTCATTAATGCCCATTTTTTAGTGATATTGCACGGATCCTTCCAATTTTTAAAAGAGTTCATCCTCATGACCTCACAAACATTCTGACCTATCTGATTTATTTAATGAAGATTGGACCATATTTGTGGCTTCTAGAGTGTAAACAAGAAATTTGTCATTAAGGCCCCTTTTCCCGTGATTTAGCACGGATCCTTTCCATTTTAACAATTTTTACAGGGGACCGCCCATGGAATATTTCTGCCAAGTTTAGTTTATTTTGACTCATAAGTTTAGGAGGAGATGTCCTTTAAAGAAATTGTTGACACTGTGACGGACAGATGGACAGACGGATGCCCAACATTGATCGATCACAATAGCTCCCTTGAGCACTTCGTGCTCAGGTGAGCTAAAAAGAACGAATTCCCTTTATTCCGAATTTAGTTCCAAGTTAAATGCTTTATTGCTGTTTTTTGAGTGTAGATATTTTTAAACACTAGTATTAGTATGATATTGAATAAAATTATGTCACTTGTTAGTGAAAGATGCATAGCATTTGCCCAATTATTTACTGCAATGGTGAAAAATATTATGCCAATGCAGTGTATAAAACACAGTTGTAAGAGGGAGACAGATATAAAATTTGCCCAATTCAGCAAAAGCTTCACAAACATGTTATCAGCTTTTAGTTGAACTGGCAAGAAGATATATTCTGTAAAATTGAAACTGCATGATATAAACCAAAAAAACCTAAACAACATTTAGTTTATTTGCAGGTTTTTTACTAATAAGAAGAACAGTACATTTTTAAAGCCTTACGGTCAGGATGACAAAGTGGTGCAAACTGTTTGCAGATTATACCCCCCAATTGGAACATAAGTATACACATGTAAAGCACGGTATAGTTTACAAATAGTTTTCTTCATTTTGTCATCTTGCACACAGAGCAGGTCGAGTTAGTTGACTGGATCAACAAATAATGTAATTTCACTTGGAGAAAGTGGACGGTTACCACTATGTTCAACGTATATGACTTATCTCATTAGAAACTGGTGAAAGTTTTTCAATATGCAAAATTATAGATACCCTAAGCAATGTTATTTAATGCTTCAACGTCACGATGATTCCGGAAGGGAAAACTTGGCAACTAAGGTAAAAGAAATTCTATTTTCTTATGGGTTTGGAATCGTGTGAATAAATCAGGAAGTGGGAAATAATTTATATTTTATTTAGACATCTAAGCAACGACTAATTGATTGTTACACTTAAAACTGACATCGCGAAATCGATTCATCAAGTAGATGCCATCATTATAAACGTTTTTTTATCGTTTCTCAATGTTGAAGGATATTTAACATTTGACACACCTTTAAAAATTCAAAAAAAAAAAACCTTTTACTTAATTCAGGTACTCTAACCACAAAATGAATATTGAAACAGGTAGTCATGACAAAACCCCAGTAGAACAACGTTTTTGTAATTTCCGTTTAATTTTTTATGGAGAAATGTTAATTGATTGTGAAAGTTGCGAAGGAACTTACTAGTATCGCTTGTTTTCATAATTATATTTGGAAAACATGTGATAAGTAAAGTCCAATAAAGTCAGCTATTGACAATAGCACTAGCCAATCACATGATCTGCTTATTTGGTAATGTCGCGCCCTCTTTTTTCGTAGAATAATGGCAATAGCGCAAAACAATAAAGTGGTCTGCCTATTTGGTAATTTCGCGACCCGTTTTTCGTAGAATTATGTTAAAGCCTCTTTTAGAGGTCTATTTTCTCTTTCTGAACGACCTTATTACACACATCAACAAAATAGTTCAAATGTTTTGTATCTATAAGAGTGATGCCCCTTGGTAATGGCTGCATTTTTTCTGGCGGTGATTGTTGATCCTCAAAATTCGAGACAAGGAGCCAAATAACAGAGAAGTACAGCTCTATTATAGACTAATAACAACTATTTATTACGAACTTTGGGATGTATGAACTATTTAATCAACATTTAGACGTTTTGAAGTTCATAGATCGATACATTGATTTCTCCCAATTGATGAAGAGTGATTAATCAACCATGACGTCGTCGATACACAATTAAGTATACTTGAATACTACTTGGATAACGGTGCATTTTCGCTGCAATACTGCATATTAACCTTATGTAACCTTATGTGTATTTAACCCTTACCAGTATTACAACCATGGGTATAGATCTAGCTTTGTGGAGGGTTAGAATTGGGTGCTTTAACCAACCCAATAAAGATAAAACTACACTGCATAGTACAGGCATTGGTTGTAACAGAACAATAATCTCGCTCTCAATACGCATTTTCTTATTCATTCTTTTGGCATGTCAATGTGTGGAAATGAACCCTGGACCAAATGGACATAAGGGGCGTGGTAGCGGCAGGGGAGGTAAATCGACAGAAAAAATAACTGGCGGTGGCGTTGATAGACATACAGAAAAGAAGAAAAAAGCAGTGACTAGTATTAATCCCATAGAAACTGTAAGTAATACTTTTCCCACAAACACTCAAAACCCGTTGCCTGATGATTCGCAGACATCACGCTTAACACGCTCAATGTCATGTAATCAACCACGAATAGACGATTGGCTCGGTCATTCAGTTGATCGTTCAGAAGATAATGACTCTAACCCTGACATGCCCGAACTAGAACAAGCTGAGAGTGATTCTAGTAGCGTCTATGCAGAAGCAGAAGCAGGAAGCGATATCAATAGTAATGACGTGAACAGTGTCTCATCAATGCGTATTTTACTTGACATACAAAAAAGATGTATAAGAATGGACAAAAGATTTGATAAAATGTCTGAAACAATGAAAGAAATTAAACGAGAGAATCGATCATTGAAACAGAGTAATAATACATTGCTAAAAAAGGTTGATATGCTAGAAAAGTCTATTTCAGATGCAAATGCCAAATGCGAACAACTTGAAGCGCAATCAAGACGACAAAACCTTAGACTATTTGGGCTACCTGAGATGGAAAGAGAATCATGGGAAGAATCAGAGGAGAATGTTCGACAGTATATAAAAGATGAACTGAATATCGATGAGAGTAAAATACAAATTGAAAGGGCCCATCGCTTACCAGGAAAATTTAAACCGAGACCTTTAATTGTAAAATTTTCTTTCTTTAAGGATAAAGAAACTGTTTTGAAACGATACAGGCTGAAGCAGAAAGAGGCACGTGAAATGGATGAGTCTGAAGATGGCGACAAAGTGAGGATTAGCGAGGATTTTCCAGAGAGAGTTCGAAGATGCAGACAACAACTTATACCTTTCATGAAACAGGCTATAGCGGCTAATAAGAAAGCATTTCTTAGGTACGATAAACTAATTATTGACTCACATGAATATAAATATGACGAATCAAGTAACTCACCAGTGTCAGTGGAAGGTGGATCACCCATAAGTCAACCACTTGATAACCCCAAATAAGGGTGTGGTCAAAGCCCTATCTTAACGAGTGACAGTGTAGAAACATTAAAACTAAATATGTGTACATGGAACATTGAGGGCCTAAACAAGTACGACAGAGATATTAATTTCATAAACTTTTGTTCATCATTTGACATTATTGGTCTAAATGAGACATGGGCTACTAAACAGGGACAATTTTCGGGATTTTTACAAAATTTTACGGCTTTTGATTATGTCAGACCAAAAAAACCAACTGCCGTTAGAGGCTCCGGTGGTGTTACAGTCTTTGTAAAGGATTATTTAATAGAACAAAATTATGTAAAACGTATTTTTAATGATGTGAAAGATTGTGTTGTTTTATATTTCAATTGTCAATCATTGATTAATGTTCGTGACTTTATGCTAGTTTTTGTTTATGTTTCTCCAGAATACTCTTCAATTTATGATGTAAACAATAACAATGGTATACTTATATTAGGTGACGTCATTGAAAGGATTAATACGTCATACCCAAATACTGCGTTATTCTTAGCGGGTGATTTTAACTCTCGAATAAGTAATTTACTCGATTTCATACCTTCAGATGATCTAAGGGCTATTTTTGGTGAAGATGTACCATATCCTTCGTCAGACTTTAACATCAAGAGATATTCTAAAGATTTAGACTATAATCGATTTGGTCTTAGTTTAGTTGAGTTGTGTTGTACACACGACGTGCACATATTAAACGGAAGATTTCCGGGCGATAAATCTGGAAATTTCACTTGCTTAGCTAATAATGGCAAAAGCGTCGTTGATTATATGATAGCGTCAAGTTCCTTATTCAAGTATATACATGACTTTAAGGTTGAGACAACAGATGAGTCTGTCCATTTTCCAATAAGCTGTATTATTGAATTTCCAAAGGCAATAAACGCTACAATAGGTCAAACCGATACAACAGAATATGCTACTTGGAATAAATACACGTGGAAAAACGAGTTCAAGGATATTTTCTTTGCTCAATTTAATCTTCAACTATCAAGATTTCAGTCACATATACAAGATATCAATAATTTCATGACAGCCCCTTCACATTTTTCAGAATTTTTAAATATATACAAAACTGCTGGAGATGTAATGAAAAGTTCAATTTCGGGACCGAATCATTTCAATACAAATAACTCCTGGTGGGATTACCAGTGTTCTATTAGTAAACGCGAAAAATTAAAAGCACTTTATATCTTCCGACGAACCAATTCCGATTCAGACCTAACCAATTACAGGATAAAACGCAATAGATTCAAAGCCATATGTAAACAGCGCAAAATTTCTTTTTGTAAACGAAAGAGATTAGAATTAATTAATTCTAGAAACGACAACAAGAAGTATTGGTCTATTCTAAAATTACGCAATTCTTCCCCAAAACAAGTTTACCCTATAAACGGCGGGGCCTGGATTGATCATTTTAAAACAATATTGAACCTCGAGTGTCAATCCGAGACAAATTTCACCCGTGACGCGTCTTTAGACCAAATTACGACTAATCACGATTGTTCATCATTAAACAGTCCAATAACAGACGATGAAATTCTCTATAGTTTGAACTCGATTAAGAATAATCGGGCTCCGGGTCCGGACGGATTATGTATTGAAATGTTTAAATATACAATACTTTCATCATTGTCATACATTAATATTCTTTTTAATCACATATTCGATACAGGCAATTTCCCCTCGGAATGGGGTAAAAGCATTATCACCCCAATTCACAAATCGGGTGCGTTGACGAACCCGGACAATTATAGAGGAATCTCTTTGATTGACAGTCTTTGTAAAGTTTTTGTGCATATTCTATCCAATAGATTAACTTTATGGTGTGATAATTACAGTGTTTTACACGAATCACAGGCGGGATTTAGAAAGGGGTATTCGACTACAGATAACAGTTTTATTATAATGGCATTAGTTCAAAAGTATTTATCAAAAAAGGGAGGAAGATTCTATTGCTTTTTCATTGATTTTGCAAAGGCGTTCGACAGCATCCAACACCAGAAGCTGTGGGACGCCTTTGCAAGAAACAACATATCTGGGAAATTTAACATTATTTTTAAATCAATGTATTCAAAAATCAAATCTTGTATAAAAATTGAAGATTCGTTGACAACATATTTCAGTTGTACAACGGGAACCAGACAAGGATGTGTCAGCAGTACGATTATCTTTTCACTTTTTATAAATGACCTTATCTTATTGTTAAAAAAGAAATGTAATCGTGGTATTTATGTAACCGACGAAATTGAAGAGTTATTCGCCCTGATGTTTGCTGATGACGTTGCAACTTTCTCCGATACAGTGTTGGCTTTACAGAGGCAAATAAATGTTGTCGAGGAATTTTGTACGTCAACAAACATGAAATTAAACCTAAACAAATCTAAAATTATTGTATTTAGAAATGGAGGGCCATTAAAACAATCCGAGAATTGGTATTTTAAAGGTCAAAAAATTGAAACAGTATCATTTTACAAATATCTTGGTCTTTATCTTACTCCAACATTTACTTGGACTAAAACATGTGAATATTTATCATTACAATCTGTCAAATCATTTTATTACATTTTTCGGTTTCAAAGATTATATGGCCGACTTGATCCGTATGACGCATTTAACATTTTTGATACCACTATCAGACCTATATTATGCTTCGGTTCTCAAATTTGGGGTTATACTTATAATCAAAGAGTTGAAAGTACTCATATCAAGTTTTGTAAGCAATACTGTAATTTATACAAAAATACGTCTGATGCATTTGTGTTAGGAGAATGTGGTCGCCTTCCTCTATGCGTTTACTATATACCAAATTGTATCAAATATTGGCTTAAACTTATACGTATGGAAAACTATAGATATCCAAAGCAATGTTATCTTATGCTTAAAAGATTAGATGATTCTGGTAGGAAAACATGGGCATCATGCATCAAAAATCTTTTATATTCGCAGGGTTTTGGATATGTATGGATTTCTCAGGACGTAGGTAATGATGATCTATTTCTTAATACTTTCAAAACTCGCATCAAAGATTGTTATGTTCAACAATGGTTTTCTAATATAGCTTTATCTGGAAAAGGTGATCATTATCGACATTTTAAATCTTTGTTAAATCCAGAATTATATTTATGTGCATTTCTGCCACCTAATCTACGTAGAATTTACGGAAATTTCCGTTGCTCTAATCATGAACTAATGATTGAAAAAGGCAGGCACATATCTTTACCAAAACACGAAAGGTACTGCCCTCTTTGTACCCGAGAAAATAGATTCGTAATTGAAGACGAATTTCACTTCTTTTACCAGTGTAATCTATATGAAAACTTACGAATTGTATACTTCCCCAAGAAATGGCTACGTTGTAGAACTCCGGACTCATTTTATAGAATTCTAAATACATCAAATGAGTCTGAGGTTTTTATAATAGCTAAATTCTTAGAAAATGCATTTAAAATTCGATCTGAATCGCTTCTAAATATGTAAGTTTGTAATTTTTGTATACATGTACAATGTATCTATTGATAGTCAATCGTTCAAAACGACCATTTCACTCGAATGAAAATCACAATTAACTTTCTAGTCTTTAGTCTCACAACAAACATACTTTTCTTACCGCGACGAAACTAGGATTGTGTATTTTTCTTTTCGCCTATTTTTGTACAAATGATCTGGGCTCAGTGCTAAAGGTGATCGGTAGAATTGTCTCAGTCGGACAATTCAGCCGATTACCCTTAGCACGGGGTTTTTGGTTTAATATGATCGACTTCCTGAAATGTTGACTTCTTTGTAAGCAATAACGAGAAGTTTCTACTGCAGTATAAGTCTTTTTGCTTCTTTTTGATTTTCCATTACATTTAATGTTGATCGTATTTTTGAGGGCCATCATTTAGATATCTTATTCACGTTTATCATGTTGGTATCACTCTCATGATGTGTAATTATTATGACATATTTGTATCATGGGCCGGTGGCCTATATTACCAATAAAATGAATTGTATTGTATTGTATTGTATTGTATCTAATTGTTCCGTAAACCATCATTAGAAACGCGCAATATCTACAGATTTTTGTCATCATTAAAAAAACGATCTAGTAAATATTCTTTTTTAATTACTTCTCTAAAAAAACGGAACCACATTTCCAAACCGCGCGATAATTTCACTTGATGGTGGATCGACGAAGGGAGGCAAGCATTTATCTTCTCTTTCTGCTTTTGTCCATTATCTTTTAAATTGCTTAGAAATTAATTCACTTGTGAAAAATACGCACGTGCGCAAACCTGTAATTATCATTGAAGGTTACAAGTTTACTATAGCCTTTGATTTTATTAAATATCAGAACCAGCTTACCAACCCCACGTATTTTGCCTTCAGGGGCTCCTTTCAAGAAAGGTCCTACGACCGAAATTTGATCGTGTCGCAATCGTACGCTTAAAATTGGCTTTTAAGAAACATTTCTGGCTTTACGATCGAATTTGCGACATCTATAGGCAAGTCGTGAATTTAGAGACGTTGTCTGTGCAAGCATAATATTTTTCGGATTTTATTTTTACACGCCGCTGGAGGCGGTACACGCAGCTGGAGGCGGTCGTGTATTGGCGCCATCTTCTCCGTCTGTCCGTCCGTTCCTCAATCCATCCGTCCGTGGGTAGGTAGGTCTACTTTTCTTGTAAGCACAACTCCTCCTAAGTTTCAGGTTAGATTTGGATGAAACTTACACAGATTGTTCCTAGTCACATGACCTTGCGAATACAGTCACGGTTTGGTAATTTTCAGCTATGACATGGTTAAAGGGGCCTTCGTGTAAAAACATCTTGTGAACGCAACCCTCCCTCATTTATGGACCGACTTTCACAGGATGTTCAAAGTGACCTGATCTTAGTTTAACAGTCACGGTTTAATGAATTTCAGCCGCGTCATAGAAAAAAGCGGCCTTCATTTAAAAAAAAACTTGTGAACGCAACTCCTCCCTCATTTATGGGCCGATTTGAATGAAAATTCACAAAATGTTCCTAGTCAACCTGACCTAGCGGCTAGAGTTACGGTTTTGTTAATTTAGCCGTGTTATGGATAAAGTGGCCTTCATTTAAAAAAATCTTGTGAACGCAACACCTCCTCCATTTATTGATCGATTTCAATGAATTTTCACAAAATGTTTCTAGTCAACTGACCTATCGCATATTGTCGAGGTTTGGTGAATTACAACTATGTCATGGAAAAAGGGGCCTTCTCGTCAAAATGTGTACGCAACCCCTCCTTTATTTACGGGCTTGTTTCCAAGAAATTTCTACGAAATATTCATTGGTACTTGAATTTGTGAATGTTGTAGTTAAATGAATTTCATCCGCGTCACGGAAAAAGGGTCCTTCGTGTCAAAGTTCTTGTGAATCAAACTCCTCCTTCATGGAAAAGTGGCCGTTTTGTTAATTTTCGTATAATACAAATTGTATATTCAAGACGAAAGTTTACAGCTCTCTTTTTAAGGATTGAATTTGAAGAAACTTTCAAAGGTTTTTCTTCATCTTGTTTTTATTATAATTATCAGTTGCAGTTTAAAGAGGCGTTAAACCCAATTCAATCAATCTATCATAACGAACAGTTTGATCTAGACAATTTAAAAAGGAAGTCTACAAATGTTTTCCATTTGGTTCTGTCAAAATAAGTACTGTCTACAATAATTTCCGTGAAACAGCGACAGAGTGGTGGCGTATATTGTGACTATAGCACTCTTGTTACTCAAGCAGAGGTTTTTCCGATTAATTAGCTTTAAACTTGCCAATTTTCCAAATGCAATATAGTGAAATAAATAATATATACCGAAAAGAATGGATGCACCATCATTTTGTAGTTTGATTTAGCTCTATGATTATAGTACGATTGTCGCAGAATGTTTACATAGTAGTATTAAATGGTTTTATTAACCCCTTTTTTATCATGGCTAAAAACGATTGCTCAACATTACTTGTTTTAGGGAGACCAAAAATACAGATTCAGTAGAAATGTTACGTTATACGTATTTCATGAAAAGACGTTGTCTCAGTAAAGACTCAGTTGTTCCATTCTTCAGGCCAAACTTTGATTATTTGAAAACTCCAGTGTTTTGGGTCAACACAATGTCATTTACAATCATCTACAAAGCTGCAAAATCGCAAACAATAAAAAATAGGAATAGGTAAACGCAAAGTGTGAACCATTATCCCAAACGGTGAATAAATATATAATAAAGGAATGAAATTTTCCCCGGATGAAACTTATTGCAATGTATCAAAGTTTTCTGTTTAGTAACACGGTTACGACAACGCCAACTTACACATGAAGAATTGATTATAGATACTTTCATCTGAAGGCGTTAGAATGGGATAACTGAAATTTGTTACAATACGTTCTATTCATACGCAAAGCTTCACAGATAAAGGCATTATGTACCAATATTGAAAACAAGAAAAAATTAAGAATTAGAATTCAATTTATCAATTAATTAAGTTAAAGACAAACTCGTTTGAACTATGGAATCGTTCGATTTGTTATTTAATCGTCGGTGAAAATTGAGTATAAACCTTAGTTAATTGCCGTTTTACTTCTGGATGACCACCTTAAGTTCGGTGCATTCGCCCAAGATAATTCTCAGAACATCTGCTCAACTTGGAATACTTGTTGGCCATTTCCGATAGCATATCTATTAAATTTCAAAATACTAGTTATGATAAATTAGGACGTCGTTTTATGAGTATATAAGAATACAGATATGTGTATATGATATACCAAGAGAACGTGTGGGTTTAGTTGTAACTTACGAAAGTGTATTTAAATTGTTACAATATTTTCACGACATTAAAATAAGTATTTGTGATAGACACTTTTACGAAGAATTGGTAGCCGAACTTATCTGATGGATTGGATAGAGTCAGAGATATGCCTATGTATACTTTTAGCAATCAATCACCATAAACAAAGAAGAAAATTACCCCCCGCCCCCCTCATTTAACAACTCTCCTTTGATCATGATCAATGCAATAACTTCTATCAATATGGTAATCAAAATGTTAATTAAAGTACGTTAAAATGTTTATTTTCGTGGTTAAATAATATAATTATTAACGCATTATCCGAATATTTGATTTCAAAGTTTTGGAGCTACGAAAATCGGACAATTTTCATTAGATTTCTCACTGGCAATTGAATTCATTTATTTCACTTTTAGGATCTTTTGTTTCACCATATGACCTCGTGATACTGAGTTTTATTTTGCTAAATATACACGCGATGTTAAATATGAAATACAACATTGGTGTTTCACATTATATATTCCATTATAAGCTTTTAAACTTTCAATTCACTTATTTTATAAGTTATTTTAAATACATTTGTAGTTTGAAAGCAAAATATTTAGCGGGATTAGGCAAAAATGAACTAATGCCATTTCTTAAAGGATCCAAATACAGTACATTATCCAAATAACAACGATAATAGGTTTCACTGGCTCTGATTGACGTCATATAAAGACACCGACACAGATCTTAGATGGGCGACCTCTTCCAAATAAATACCCATTACCCTCTGTAACCACTTAAACAATGTTGGCACACATGGTCTCCGATTTCGATAAAAGGGACTAATGATTAGAGAAGAAATTGACAAAAATGTTTTCAGATCATTTGGTTACCATGGCAACTACATTCAAAGCACGGAATTTTGCAAAATTAAGCTCTTTTTGGAGCTATATAATTCGGTCTTTATATGAAGATGACGGTTGACTTTGTATGTATTGTATAGACTAGGACCTAAATTTTTGAACTATATCTTTTGTTGTGTCAGTAGGTGTCAAAATTGTTGGTTACCATGTCAACAAATATGGCTTATTTTGTTAAATTAATCTTGAAATGTTATTACTAATTTCCTGTTTTTCTTCGCTTATGACTGACATTTGATGGAATTCATTATATTAAATGAGCAACTTAGATACAAATTATTTTGTTGTGAACATTGGTTATCTTGACAACAGTAACTATGGCTCATTATATGGCTGTTTTTGTTACTTCTGAGTTATTATATCAGTTGTTGCAGCAAAATGAACCGATGTTGACATATCTTACAAGAAGCGCTCTTTCAACAACCGAAAAAAAAATAATTGGGCATTTTTGTGTACCATGGCAACCATTTTTATTGTTTTCTTAAATCAGTTATTTTAAGACCCTGAAAGTTCACATGTGATAAGAAAAGAGATCCAATAAGCTTCTATCAAGATACAAGAAAAAAGAACAAAAATTGTAATAGTTGCCATGGTAATTTGCCGATACAACTCAAAATTAAGCTTTTTGGGGGGTGATTTTGCAGCCTTTTTCCTACAAAATGAAACCAGTTTACACAACTATTCCGATTGCTTATCGTAGGACACCCATATCCAAGGACTAAAAATGGGCACTTTACATAATTATTTCCCATAGCAACAGACTACTTCCCGTAATTTTTAAAAAAAAATATATGTCCTTAAAGGTCTACTTGAGTAATTTTATGAATTATCATAACATTGAGTTTGAGTTCCATTATCTAGTCATTTGAGGACTCTTAGGATTTCTGAAATTGTCTTCATTTCAGGGACATTAATTTTATGTTGCGATAGAAACGAACACAAAAGTTATAATAATGTGAGTGAATGATAATATGGTATTTCTTGTAAAACGTAAAACATTGTCTGTATTTTGTCATTACATTTGAAAAATTGCAAAAAAACAATACTTAAGTAGGGTATGTGTGTTGTTGCTATGGAATCATAAGTAAACATCGTATGCCCAAAATATTAAAAATTCATTTGAGAGAACCATGATGGGGTACTTAAATCTTGTGTGTTTAATTTCAGTTTGTTCTGTATAACTAATACATTTGACTTTAAAAACTCGCAAAAGGGGCTTTTTCAATCTTTAACGTCTGTTTCCATGTCAACCAGAAGTGATTTCAAGATTTTTTTATCTTATTTTTACTTTTGGGTCAGCCCTAGACTCAAGTTTAAATTTTATCAAAAATTGAGACACATCGTGCCACACCCCCTATTTTAAAGTGAAAATGCTTACAGAAAATGGCTATTAAAGCTCAAACACCAGTTATTTTGATATAGGTCGCCGTAAATCGGCATCATTTTTGCACGGGACCCATTTTTTGTACCGTAGGACATAGACAAGAACGTACTAACGGCCGTACGTCCGTTACAATCTTGTGAGCGCAACCCCTCGCCTATTAATAGACCGATTTGGACGAACCTTCAATAAATTTTCCTAATCATGTAACATTGCGCATATTGTCAAAGTTTGTTGAATTTCAGCCGCCTCATGGAAAAAACGGGCCTTCATGTTAAAAATCTTGTGAACGCGTCTCCTCCCTCATTTATGGACTGATTTAGATAAAACTTTCACAAAATGTTCCTCGACCTTGCGCATATTGCCACAATATGTTGTATTTCACGGTTTGTTCTATTTCTGCTTCGTCATAGAAGGAGGGGCCTTCTTGACCATTCATTGTTAAAGCAACTCCTTTAATTATGAACCGATATTTATGAGACTTTCGTTTAATATTCCTAGTTACCTGGCCTTGCAAATCTTGTTTAGACTTTTTGAAATTAAGTATCTTTATGGAAAGAGGGGGGCATGCATATTAAATTTCTTGTGAGTGCCAGGTGTGTATTGCTTTCATATAGCCATTTTCATATTGTCTTGATCTAGTGAACTATTCTATGTCATGGAAAAAGTGACCTTATTGTTAATTTTCTTATAAAACGAATTGTTCATTTGAGATGAAAAGAAACAACGATCCATTGAAGGATTGATTTTGTTGATATGCAACAACATGATAAATGGGGCTTTCATTTTAATGATAACTCGTTTTGCGGCGTATCTTGTGTCAATGGCACTCTTGTTTTAAATATCCGAAAAGACTAGCCCATCTGGTACCAGCAGAGAGATAGAAACAGCAACAATTTTAAACGGCCGACGTCAAGGAATGTGTCGAAGAGTTCAAAACAGTGACGCAATTTGGTAATGACATACACCTTATGAGTAACAAACGGTTTCTTGCCGGGGAATATGACAATTTATTCCCGCCGAGCCGTTGGCGAGGGTTGATATCATTTTTTATTGTCTGGAATAAATCGTTGTATACCATATTACGAATTTATTACATTTCAAAGCTTTTAACTGAATATCTGATTTTGCCTATTTAGTCCTTGGAATAAATCGAATTATTTGAAACCATCGATATCCCCTTATGTGCCCCAAAGGAAAAGTTAAAATGCGCATGTACTGCTATGAGGCTGAGTTTGCTTGGTCGAAAACTGCCATATTATTTCATATCGGGTACGCATGTACTGATCAAGTTCTATCTTTTTTTCTCCAAGTTTCTAGTAAGTACATGCAGAATTATGTAATTCAGATATAACGTGTGTTTCTATTTAAATCACTCAATTAACTAGATTATATTTTGGGAAAATTGTAGAATATTCTAGACGTGGTTGACTTTCTATATAAGAATGTAAATTGGTAGAACAGGCGGGGTTTGTTAGACAAACTTCTAAGGTGCTTGCTATATGTCTACTCTGAGATTTATTTGGATAAATGTGTATTTGAAAGTAGTGACTCTAGTATATGATTGTTATAACACACTTAATACTTTGGGATTATTTTAAACACTTAGAAAGGTCATTTGCATACGGACAAGACTTTGGAATATTTCCAGAGAAAAGTAGCTAATATAATATGTCTATAAGTCTTGGCTGTTTGATTTTGTTAATAAATTTATCAAATTGTAAACTGTGTGTGTTTGACTTCTGCTGGCCCATAAGAGTACAATGTGACGTCATATGTAGTTGTTACGTCACATTCTACCTTCCGCGAAGTTGTGATATGAAAGCGGTTCTTGGCTGAACCTGCGAGGAAAATAAGTATTTTAAATGGACACATTGGTATATTTGCATTTCTATCGTTTTTATTCGCCCATTGAAAACGGGACGTATTATGGGATCATCCCCCCCGGCGTACGGGCGGCGTACAATTTTTTGTCCGGATTATAACTCTGTAATCTTATGTCCGATTTTCTTGAAACTTCGCAGTTGTATTATATTCTACTCCTCAGTAAGGAGTGCAGTGCAGTGAATAAGAACCTGGCCTATATTTTGAGTTATTGCCCTTTGTTGTTTTTCATACTTGGATCTTCTTCAGAGCATATCTCTAAAAGGTATAGAAGTTATGATCATGATCAAGGGGAAGTGCGGTGCAAAGGAACCATAACTCTATCTTGCCTATTTGCTTTTTATTGCGCTTTGTTTTTTCATAATTGGATCTTGTCCGGAGCATATTTCTAAAAAGATGTTTGAGCTATGATCATGAATCTTGATGGGTAGATAACCTCATGAAGAGGAAGTGCAGAGCAGAAGAACCAAAACTAAAACTCTTACTAGATCTAGCTTATTTTTAGCTCACCTGAGCACGAAGTGCTCAAGGTGAGCTTTTGTGGTTGGGTGGATGTCAGTCGTGTGTCGTCCGTCGTGTGTCGTCAACATTTACCTTGTATGCACTCTAGAGGCCACATTTTTTGCCCAATCAAGCTGAAATTTGGTCAGAATGATTGTCTTGATAAAATCTTGGACGAATTCGAAATTGGGTCAACTGGGGTCAAAAACTAGGTCATGGGGTCAAATCTAAGAAAAACATTGTATGCACTCTAGAGGTCACATTTTTTGCCCAATCAAGCTGAAATTTGGTCAGAATGATTGTCTTGATAAGTTCTCGAATAAGTTCGAAATAGGGTCGAGTGGGGTCAAAAACTAGGTCACTGGGTCAAATCTTAGAAAACCCTTGTATACACTCTAGAGGTCACATTTTTGGTCTGATCAACTTGAAATTTGGTCAGAATGATTGTCTTTATAAAATCTCGGGCGAGTTCAAAATTGGGTCAACTGGGGTCAAAAACTAGGTCATGGGGTCAAATCTAAGAAAAAACTTGTATGCACTCTAGAGGTCACATTCTTTGTCTGATCAACTTGAAATTTGGTCAGAATGATTGTCTTGATAAGTTCTTGGACAAGTTCAAAATTGGGTCAAGTGGGGTCAAAAACTAGGTCACTGGGTCAAAGCTTAGAAAACCCTTGTATGCACTCTAGAGGTCACATTTTTGGACTGATCAACTTGAAATTTGGTCAGAATGATTGTCTTGATAAAATCTCGGGCGAGTTCAAAATTGGGTCAACTGGGGTCAAAAACTAGGTCTTGGGGTCAAATCTAAGAAAAAATTTGTATGCACTCTAGAGGTCACATTCTTTGTCTGATCAACTTGAAATTTGGTCAGAATGATTGTCTTGATAAGTTCTTCGACAAGTTCAAAATTGAGTCAAGTGGGGTCAAAAACTAGGTCACTGGGTCAAAGCTTAGAAAACCCTTGTATGCACTCTAGAGGTCACATTTTTGGACTGATCAACTTGAAATTTGGTCAGAATGATTGTCTTGATAAAATCTAGGACAAGTTCGAAATTGGGTCAACTGGGGTCAAAAACTAGGTCACGGGAGTCAAATCTTAGAAAAACCTTGTAAGCACTATAGGGGACACATTTTTTGTCTTATCAACCTGAACTTTGGTCAGAATGATTGTCTTGATCAAATCTCGGACCGGTTTGAAATTGGGTCAAGTGGGGTCAAAAACTAGGTCACTGGGTCATATCTTAGAAAACCCTTGTATGCACTCTAGAGGTCACATTTTTGGTCTGATCAACTTGAAATTTGGTCAGAATGATTGTCTTGATCAAATCTAGGACAAGTTCGAAATTGGGTCAACTGGGGTCAAAAACTAGGTCAGGGGGCTCAAATCTTAGAAAAACCTTGTAAGCACTATAGAGGACACATTTTTTGTCTTATCAACCTGAACTTTGGTCAGAATGATTGTCTTGATCAAATCTCGGACCAGGTTGAAATTGGGTCAAGTGGGGTCAAAAATTAGCATTTAATGTTGTTTATGTGACAATGTGCTGTGTTGGGAAAAGTTTTTTTTTGTGATACACTTTTACACAACTTCTCCTTCATTTATTCGTGGGTTGTCATGAAACTTGAACAAATTGTTTCTAATGAGGCAATTGTCACTTTTTTGTCATTTGTTGCAATTATGCGATTTTATTGCAAAATGGGTCTTAAGGTAAATTTCCTTCTTAACACAACTCCTTCATTTATGGATATATTTCCACCAAACTTCAACAGAATGATCCTTATCGTTTGACTTTACGATGCTGTCAGGATTTGTGGTATAATGCCTCTTTACAAAAAGAGGGCTACAATGGCCATAAATCGCTCACCTGAATTAACAATTTAAAGATGTTTAAGTTTTTTTTTAAGATTTGACCCCGTGACCTAGTTTTTACCCCACGTGATCCAATTTCGAACGTGTCCAAACTGTCATCAAGATAATCATTCTGACCAATTTTAAGGTTGATTGGGCTAAAAATATGGCCTCTAGAGTGCCCACAAGGTTTTACTAAGATTTGACAATGTGACCTTGTTTTTGACCCAATTTCGAACTTTCCAATATTTCATCAGGATTATCATTCTGGCTAATTTTCAGATCATTCTGGCTAATTTTCAGATTGAATGAGCTACAAATATGATCTTAAGAGTGTCCGCAAGGTTTCAGTTAGATTTGACCCCGTGACCTTGTTTTTATCCCCACTTGACCCAATTTCGATCTTGTCAAAGATGTAATTCAGTTAATCATTCAAACTAACTTTCAGGTTATTCAGATTTGAACTTTCCAAGATTTCATCAGGATAATAAGTCTGACCAATTTTTAGGTTGATGGAGCTAAAAACACGGTCTCTAGAGTGTCCACAAAGTTTTCTAATATTTGACTCAGTGACCTATTTTTTTATGCCACTTGACCTAAACGTGTCCAATATTTCATCAAGATAACCATTCTGGCCAGTCTTCGGCTTGATAGGGCAAAAAATGGCCTCTAGAGTGCCCACAAGGTTTTTTCTAGGATTTTACCCCGTTACCTAGTTTTTGAACCCACTTGACTTAATTTTTGTCCGAGATATAATCAAGATAATCATTCAGACCAATTTTCAGGTTGATTTGGTTAAAAATTTGGCATCTAGAGTGTCCTCAAGGTTTTTTCTAAGATTTGACCCCGTGACCTAGTTTCTGATCCCACTTGACTCAATTTCGAAACTATCCTAGATTTTATTAAGATATTCATTCTGACCAATTTTCAGGTTGATTGGGCTAAAAATATTGCCTCTAGTGTGTCCATAAGGAAAATGTTGACGACGGACATCTAGTTACCCCAAAAATTCATTTATAACTTGAAAACCTTACAATTAGCTATTACTCTTGAGTTAAGAAAATATTTTTCGAATTTCGATTGTCCCCAAAATATGGAAGTGGCTGAGCAGTGTTCATTTGACCCTGAAATGTATAAACGTCTCATTTTGAGTAACAAAAGTACAAATTTCAACAAAATTTTGCAGGAATATTCCTAGGTTGACCCTTTTAAAAAAATGTTTGTGAAATTTTAAATGGCCCGTAAGCAAAGACGTGGCAGGTCGAAGCATGTTTTGACCCTGAAATCTATAAACATGTTTGTCCTTAGTAATCAATTAGCAGATTTCAACCATATTTGGCAGAAATTTTCCTGTGGTGAACTTTTCAAATGTTATTTGTGAAACTTTGATTAACCCAAAAATATGGGCGTGGCAGGGCGGATCTTATTTTAAGTTTAAAATCTTACCTCTTCTCCTCGGTTTCATTTTGGTCGATTGCAACTAAACATGGTGGAAATGTTCCTAGGATGACCCTTCTTTAAAGATTTTTTGTGAAGAATTGGCGTGGCAGGGCAGGGCTTATTTTGTCCTAGGCATCTTCAAACGACTTCTTTTCAGTAACACCGAAAGAAATGTTTCTTGGGTGGTTCTTCATAAAAAAATTCTTGTAAATTTGATTGACCCAAAAACACTTTTTTTCTGATTCATCTTATAAAGTTTAGGTGAGTGATTTATGGTCTTTCTGACTGTTTAGTTTGTTTGCTTGTTTTTTGGTTGGTTTTTTTGTGTGTGTGTGTATGTGTGTTTTTTTTTTTTTTTTTTTTTTTTTTTTTTTGTCTTTTATTTTATTTTTTTTCGTACCAAATTGTTTTAAAAGAATATCAGAAAAAAATAATTATGATACGTACTCGACTACAAGACTAGGAGTATCACGTGAAAAATCCACGCGAGTTATTAAAATTGTCATTGCTAGAAATTTTGCTTGTTCACATTAATTAAAAAGAAATAACTAGCAAAACTTATGCGTAGATTTTCTTTTTTCCACGGAAATGGGCGATAATGAGAATGCAAACATATCCAAGTCTGCGTGGTGGATTAATTAATTTGTAAATGTGATAGAAAAGTAAAGCATCATGATTGGTGGAGATAGCCTAAGACAAAGCTTAACCCTTTCCTGTTTTTCAAAATTTTGGACCTGTCCAAATTCAAAAGGTTTTGCAGACGAAAATTTTCAGGGGATCTAATTTGAAAAATAACCATTCTGTAGGGTAGAAATAGTGTGAAAATAGAAGAAATTGCTTGTCAGAAGCAATTTCTTCTTTTTTCACAATGTTTTCTCAATCACAAAATCACAAGCACGTAAAAAGCAGGGATTAAACAGCAAAGGGTTAAAGGCTGATCAAATGCGTAAAAATCCATGGTAGTTTATCAATTTAAAAGAAACTCATAACTGATTGCTCTAACCGCCATGCGATCCATCCAATTTTCAAATGGAAGCATCCTTATGACCCTACAATCATCATGTGAACGTTTCAAGGAAATCCAACAATATTTGTGTGTTTTCGCTTAAACGAAATTATTTCGCGTGCAAATCCACGTGGCCAATGATCCCGTGATTTCCTGAGGATCGACCTATTTCGGAAAGGAACCATCATTTAAACCTTACAATCATCCTTTGTACATAAGTTTCAAGGAAATTCGATAAAATTAGATAATCATGGATTTTATAGCGTAAACGAGAATTGATTAATGAATGGCAGAAGGATCGACGAGAAACACGCTAGCCCTAAAACCTCTCTGACCTTTCAACTGAGCTTAAAATGATTTTTAAAGGAAGATGCTCCGATTTTCATGTTGAACTAGGCGAACAATGACCTTATTGTTACGCCACAAAACACGTGATTTTATATCTCAGTTTTAAATGAAAACAACGGCTATATGCTAACAACCATAACCGAATAAGGAATAATGGACACATTATCTATCAAAATTTAAGAAGAAAAAAAAACACGTGTTCTAACTATAGGCGGATACGATTTGAGAAAGAAGATACCTTCGGGAAATGGAGGAAAGTTTCTTTTTCTAAAAGAAGATGGTGAAGAAGATCTTCTGCCTCCGTAAAAATGGACTGGCGTCTTCTTCCATAAATGTTCCAGTTATTCCATTTTTTCGGTCGAAGATGATAGATTTTCGGTCAAAATGACCAATCAATTAAATTTAATTTAATAAAAATAACCCTATATACATGTATATTTAATTTCATAATGTAAACATGCAATGTTTGCCCATTTGAAACAGCGTTTAAAGTAGCTAATATTGCATGTACTTGTAATCCACTATGGGTTGGTTCGAACCTTCCCGTCGAAGGTGTTTTTTGTTGTTTTTAACATTATTTTTTGTTTTTGTTATTACACGGTATTACGAGAGATATCACGCGATGTCAACGTTTTACTACGCCGTCGACCATGAAGACATCGACGACTAAGGTTATTGCAGTACCTCGGGCTTTCTCCGAAAACAGCGTACCTAAAAATGCAACGTAAGATAGAAATATTTATGGTTAAAGCAAAAAGGGTGCGTTATTGAAGATTAAATTGGAAATTATAATGACACCTTTCCATTCTAGTATACTCTTGCAGCGCTTTAATTATCTTTCTTTGGTATATTTGTTCGTTCTACATTAAAACCGAACTTTGAAGTCACTCAAATTCGTAAAATTCTGGGGGTTTTTTTTAATACTGAGACAGTTGTTTAAATTAAGCGAAAAAATTTTATAGAGGGAAATGGGAAGGATACTATTGAGCGTTGCAATGCAAGAACCTAAGTTGAACTTGATATGTCTAAAAAGTCGTTTCTTATACGATGAAATAAAGAGTACTCTATTGTTTCAGTGAGAATTCGATTTATATTTCATTGTGTAAACAGCAAAAGCTATATATTAACGAATTGCAGATCCACTTACGAATATTCAGTTTTTGTTGTTCACGAAATAAAAAATAAATCGATCTTACTCGAAAAACAAACGATTACTTTATTTCTCTATGTATAAATAAGACAAAATGAGAAATTTTTAGGGGAAGTTTTCCTAAAGCACATCATTTTGCACGTGACTGCTATGCAGCGTTCATGATGACGTCGGGGTTTTTGCTCCGCTTTGAAAACCTAAGATTGGGTGAAATAAACGAAAGCGGAAAGTAAGTTTTTGATACCATTCACTGGTAAGACGGAGTTTTCATCAAAATGATAATCTACCATTATTACTCGATAAACCACCGATAAGCATGAAGAAATAGAGGATAATCGTTTGTTTCAGTGTAAAATAGGTTTATATTTCATTGAGTGAACAACAAAAGAAATATTTTCACGAGTGCCGGAGCCACGAGTGAAAATATAGCTTTCGTTGTTCACGAAATTAAATATTAATCGATCTTACTCGAAAAACAAACGATTATTCTATTTATTAATGCAAAAATGAGACAAAATGTGAAATTTCTATGACATATTTTCGTAAAGCGCGTCATTTTGCACGTGATTGCTATGCAACGTATATTGTGACGTCACTTATTTCGCCCCGCATAGATGACGTCAGATAGGATGAAATGCACAAAAGCAGGGTATAAGTTTTTGATAATTTCACTACTTTTGCGGTGAGATTATCAGGTTAAAATCTACCGTTATTTCTCGATAAACCACCGAAAAGCATTAAAGAAATATGCATAATTATGTAATTGTCGTTTGTGTTTGGACCGCTTCGCACCCTAAAGAAATAATGCTAATGGTTTGTGCTAGCTTTTCAAATTTAGGAGTCATTATGTCAATGGCAATATATTTCTATTGTTCAAAACTGTTGATGAAGGGTTCAAAACATTTTATATGAATGGATGAAAGATAAATAAAGTGACTCCCTGTGAGAAAGTGTAAAGAATCTTAAGGGTCTAGCGTCAAAAACAGGGTTTAAGGGGGCATAAAAAGAGCCAATATGCTCATCCGCACCGTTTGACCACGGTCGATTCTTTACTACTTACAAAGAAATATATATTTCCTATTGACAGGTAAAATTAACAGTGATAAAGTTAGATTTAAGTGTGATAATCTATAGATATACAAGTTCATGTGATCCCTTGATTAAAGGTCAAAGGAGGTGTTCCAAAAGTGCCCACACACGGATTTTCATGAAACTTTGATTTCTTTAAACTTATCAATTTTTCAATTTTATGTACTGTAAAGTCTATAGTAATTATTGAGATAATGTAAATATAAATGACAAGTTTTACGTTGTTTGACAATTTTTTATACTCTTGAATATAAAAATTGCTTTTTTTAAAAAAAAATGTGGTGAATATAAATTTTGAACTCATAGATTAGTACCTTCTGATGCTAGTCCAGTTTAGTTACGCTTCAAAAAATTAGCTCTACTATCCTTCTTTCTTTTGTAAAAATTTAAAGAAGATTGAAGAGCGATAACATTATCTTTCATGCTTCTAAATACATATCTTTAGTTTCAAAATTCATCCAAAATCTTGTATTATGTCCTGAAATAGACACTATTTAAGTGTCAATGCATTGATCTTTATACAAATTTGAAAGTAACAACTAGTCAAAGCATATACTGCACAAGATGATTATTTGTATCACTTAACTGGGTCAAATTACAGCCCTTGCTTTACCCCAATTTTGAAAAAGTGGGTGGGGTAAGATGAAAAATATAACTTACCTGATTTTCTTTAATCCTTGCAAAAATTACAATATTATCTTATAGTAAGTTTTACAGATTTTATTCTTATTGGCCTGAGTTGAAAAGAATAGGAAAAATATCGTGTGCAAGTGGTATCTATCTGTCTGTCTGTCTATTAGATATTTGCCTATCTGTCTGCACGTCACAAAAGAAATAATATTTGCCAATTACTTCAATCCTTTTCTAGATACAAAACTCATATGTGACATCATAATGAATCAAATCACTTGAGATTTGTAATTTATGAGGTCAAGGTCATCTGCCAAGGTCAAAGTCATTCATCAAGGCCACAAATTAAACAAAGATCTAAACTTTTTGTGATTACAGCAAGTCCTTTCAAAATACATAGCTCTTATTTGGCATGATTATAGATCTTGTCAGTAAACATCTTTAAACTTCAAGATCAAGGTATTCTGTCATTTGCCAATATCTCATAAAGGGGTTAAATTAAAACTCCTTGTCTTAATCGATGTTCAGGTAAGTGGGTGGGGTACTTTGATATGCTATAATTTCTTTATACTTATCGATTTAGGCATAAATTTCATGTACTGTAAAGCCTATAAAAGTGGAATAAGATATAAGTAAGATAATGAATATATAAAATGAAAAGTTCTACGTTGCTTGACAATTTTTTACACACACAAAAATAAAAATTGCTTAAATCTATGTATACGAATTCAAATTCTAGATCCAATTTCACCTAAAAGGTTAAACTTAGCAAAATTAAAAAATAATGCGAGCCTATTCAAGATATACAATGTTTATTTTTGGTTGGATGTATGATTTCTTAGGTTAGCACATCAAGAAACTTTATGATAGTCTTACATGTGCAAGGTCATTGTCACCAAACAAGGTCACACAAAAATAAAACACAAAAACTAGAATTTTTATTTATTCTGTGTTTTGTGTGTGTGTGTGTGTGTGTGTGTGTGTGTTTAAGATACAATTCTCCTATCAGGGACTATGAAAGATTTCCATAACATATTTACGCAGAACCTAAGATGATATTGACTTGGCCAAGTATAAGTATCGTGGCCAGTTATGAAATAAAGTATACATGTATAAAGAAATTATTATAACAATAAATTATTTTTTTTATTTGAATGGCAAGGGAAAAGCGACCGGTAATATCCTCTAGGAGACATATTTGAGATTTTGCTGTTGTTTTGTACTTTGCACTGTCGGTCTGTTCATCCATTGAGGAGAAGTACAGTTCACAAGAACCATAACTCTACTCATCATATTTTTTGAGTTATTGCCATTTGTTAATTGACAAAGAATAGGTCATTGGCCTGCTCATGAAATGTTTTTTAAACATCTTGTGTTTCTTTTAGGTCCAAGTTTGTTTGTTTGAATGGGTTTAACGCCGCTTTCAACAATCTTGCAGTTATATCGCGGCGGCTGGAGCACCTAACAATGGATTACTGGTATTTCTTTCACCTGTACTACCATTACGCCCTTTCCTAGCCTCCGACTGCTATCTCGCATTCTTTTAGGTCCAAGGTCCTAATTCTTCCCCAAATACATGAAAGAATTACCTAAAACTATTTGTTTGATATTGATTAAATAAACACATTTCTAGATCAGAAAGAAACAGAAAATATGTCATTTGTCGCAACTCAAATTCAAAGGTTAAAGTCTTACTTTCTTTAAATTGGCTACACAGTATCTCTTAAACTTTTTTGTTTGATGATAAATGTAATATTTAGATATTATTTAACATGATAGGGATTTGATTTCTAGCTCACCAGAGCACAACATTCCCGACGGGAGCTTTTAGGATCCCTAGTCCGTCGCAGGTCGTGCATCATGTGGTTTTCGTCTTCCAAATTTCTTAAAACTTCTTCTCCACCTTAGCCCTCAAGGCAATTTCAATGAAATTTTGCCAGAATTTTCCTTGTGTAACCCTTCTCAAATATTGTTCGCAAAATTCGGATTGGCTCATCAAAATGACCATTGTTTTTTTGGTTTTTTTACTATTAAATCCTTAAACATCATTTCCTCCTGAACCATCAAGCCAATTTCAATGCAATTTTTCCAGAATATTCCTTTGGAAACCATTTCAAATATTGTTCGTGAAATTGGCATAAAAATCTGTTTGATTTGGCGGATGAAATAACATCATCTTTTAAACCAAAATACCAGTTTCAATAATTTCTAAGCTGACCCTTTTCATTGAAAAAACATCTCAACAACTTCACTCACCTCAACGAGTCTTTGCCAGAATGTCTCTTCAGTGACCAATAAAACTCGGGCGAGTGATTTAGTTTCATCCCCTCCCCCGCCCTGTTTACAAACAACATTGACCTTAAGACCTAGGAGAATCATTTATTCACAAAAGAAAAAGATTCTTTCAAATTGTAGTATCATTTTAGAAGTATTTCTTTTTTTAATTAAGACTAGGGGTCAGCACAAATAATAACCCTCGGGCTGGAGGCAAGTATATTTTATGTATCAGCAAAGCTGGAACATTGCAGGTACTTCAGGAATGTAGTGATTGTTCATCTTCATTTGTAAACTTAAAAGAAGAAAATGCTTGTAACAATAGATTCCTTCTTTTCCCACATTGTTTTTCCTTCCAAAGTTTTCCATTTCATAACTTACAATTTGATTGAATTTTGATTTATTGCTAAAAGCGTCTCGAGTATTCTCGGGAGGCATCTTATTACTAACAAGGACCTGTTAAACATAGAACAAGTAACTTCTACAGGATTGTGACAGAAAATACATAGTGGTCAATCCTAGACACCATTCTCGGATGTGGAATTGACCTTCTTACATGATCTTGAATAAGGAACAAACTGAAATGAGTTTGTTTAAAAGAAAATCTGACATTGACCTTCACAAATGACTTTGAGTTAGGAACCAACTGAAATAAATTTGTTTAAAAGAAACTATAATTGAAAATCAAAATTATCGTTCATTACTTTTGCAAAGTATGTTCCCAAAGCTCAATGAAGTTTTTTTTTTTTTTATAACAATTAACCTTGATAATTAACCTTGACCTTGACAGTTGATTTTGACCAATGTTTGTAAATAGGCTTTGTCACAAAGGATCCATGAAATATGAAGATCCTGTCTACAGCCGTTGAAAAGTTATTCACACTTTAAGATTCTCAGATGGGTGAAAACTATATCTTACCCCACCCACTATCTTCTACACTAGGAGATTTTTTACTAACTTACCGGTTTTCGATTTCAATGTAACTTTCTGTAAACATCAAGAACATATGTATCTTAATTTTAAGAGAGTTTGATAACTGGACTAGAGCTACAACTTAGAATTTTTAACCCTTTAACTCAGACCATAATTTCATTTTTTTTAAATTTTCATTTTTCAAGAACTTTTTGGGTTATCTTTTAGGAGTAAACAGAAATAAGATTCCAACCTATATAAAACATAAAGGTACCAATTGTCTTTTAAATCAGTAACAAATTCTCCTTACAGATTCTATGACATAATGCGGTTATTTTTAGAAACTTGCATTTCTGCTACAAACATCGAAGAAAAGACGAAAACAAGGCCAAAAGAGGTTAAAAGATAAAAATAATACGTACTTTGTGTAATGTATGAAAACATATCTGGCTTGGTTATGGGAATTGATAATTGTCTCGGAAGAGCCTCGAAAATTCTCATTTCACCCAACCTCATTTGATATTTTTTCATTCAAAACACTAAGTACGTATTTTACATATCGTGCTTTAATTTTTTTCTTCGATATAAGTTTTCGTTAAACATAACTTCGAAATTGAATTAAAGAGAAAGTCATGTCTTGTTTGTTGTAATCTTATAGGGTTGCCCAAAATTTAGATCAGCTGCGTTTTTACAGAACATACCAATTCGGAACATCACTCGGTCAATCTCACGATCAACCTCGGATGTAAATAGACGGACTATTTTCAAAAATATCGGGAAAACCTTGGAAAAACTCGATGACGTCAGATAAAATGGCGTCAACCCTCGAAACTGTGAGTGAAAACATTCGACGTCGCCAATGCTGCTCGTTTAAGTCACTGACGTGAAGCCATCGTATCCTAATATAAATATCTTTAGGTTCTTGGATAACGGCTGAAAAAGTCTTAATTTTTGAGAATGATTCGTCATTCTCACAAATTAAGATTTTTCAGCCGTTATTTACTGTAATAGATATAAATCTACAGTGCTAGTTTTTCTTACACTGTTTCCGCCTAACAAAATGCATACATCCGAGGTCTGTTGCAGTTTACGGAAATGGCCGAGTGATTTTCCGAATGAGAACATACCCTGAGAATCTGAAGGGCGAAGACATGAAAGCGAAAGTGCGATAATATTCAGGTGACTAAATTGCCATCAAAAGTACCTGTTTTCTATAAAGATTGCGTTCAGTAAATAGAATTAACGAAGATTTAAACTTAAGAAACTATAATTTGATGCATTTACATTCTTTTACCTTATCGCGTTAAATACAAAAACTGCTAAAGGTAATATGTGATAAATAAAAAAGAACGTGACACAAAAAGCTATTTGTTAGCAGACTGTTAGTTAGGTTGCTACACGTGGGCTTGTTTGGCCTAAGCAAGGCATGGTTAAGATGTTAGCACCTTTCATGGTGTGCTTAAATACAAATCACGTGATATACGGTCAACCGATACCATTTGTGTTTCCATGGCTTCTCTTAACAGTTGATACTCAAAAATCGATTGTTTTATGGTTGTTAGATAAATACCAACTTCCTTTGGAGCAACCTTAAGCGCCTAATGGACATTTCACCTGCAGAGTCCCAATAGTGCCCTCGACACATACGCAGTAAAAAATGATTTTACACCAAAAGTGGTAGCAACTCACATGTCAACGCTTTCGGTGTAAAGTTACACCTTAAATTATGGAAAGATCCTAACATCAAACAAATTGTTCTTTTCCAAAAACAAGTGTAAATTTTTCAACAGCAATGGGGAAAGGCATAACCCGAATAAGAACTAATCGTCATAACTGATGTTGAAGCACACTAAAAGGGGAGTGGTAAATGTCCTAATTAAACGTGGAATAGAACACCTAAATTAGTGTAAGGCCAAACCTAGTAAAAGCATGAAAAAGGGACCTTGTTACTTTCTTAAATTTCAAAAGTTGGTATCTTATTGGGGAAATAAAGATTTATTTTTCTAAGTAAGTAGAAAAAGTGAGTGGTATTTTTAAACCCTTCACGGGAGGCATTTACATACACAGAAGCACAATTTGATAATTTTCTTCTTTCCCCAGTTTTACATTCTGCCAATCCAACGATATATTACTACCTTCTATTCCACAACCATCTGCTGACATTCTGATATGAAATCATGTATTGAAATGTTATAAATTGATATATACAACCAAATAATGTAATTAAGGAACGCCGTAATCATCATTGAGGCCAGAATCTGTGCTGTGTTTTCCAATTTAAGTTATACCTTTCAATAAAGATTAACGCGAAAAAAGTAAGGTTTCTCTAATTTCAGGATATTTTAACATGTTTGGTTTAAAATATTGAGTGTTTCACTACCAAAAATGGTAAAAATCACTCTGAATTTAACGAACAGGATCACTAACGGTGCGAAATTTTGATATTTAGTAAAATGAAATTTTACATTTAAAATAGGAGAATTTACAGTGTATATTCAAATAATGTGAAGTTTACCATCGAAAGAATAGAGTTACACCAGTTGTTTATTGTTGATTATATACTATTTTTTGTGACATCTTAAACTCAAAGAGATTAATTCATTATTTGAAATTGCAAATTTACCCTTGGTCTGGTCAAGGAAAAAGTTACACGAATCTTTAAACCTTTTTTTCGTACACCATCAGTACAACTACGATATTATTCCTGATCCTCCAGGTGCTCATCCAGGTACAGCTTAAGTGTAATTCAAAGTCCTTCCAAAGTGTAATTTTGCATTTTTAGCTCACCTGGGCAGTAAGTGCTCAAGGTGTAGCTTTTATGGTTGAGTGAAGTCCCTCGTCCGTCGTTTACTTTCACCTTGTATGCACTCTAGGGGCCACATTTTTGCCCCATTAACCTGAAATTTGGTCAGAATAGTTGGCCTGATAAAATCTAGGCAACATCATTGTATAGCTAATTGACCATTCATCATTCTATTTCAAAACCTACATTAAACTTTTTAGACAGTTCATTCAGGTGAGCGATAAGGCCCACTTTAGCCCTATTGTTATAAACTCTTGTCATTTTAGTGTAGTTCATTGTAGTACATATATATATCTGTAAATGTATGATGCGTTTTCACAGCAGAAAATTCATTAATTTATATCTTTAATGTTGTATGTTAAGTCATAGATTGCCTTCTTTTTCACAAAATAATAAATATCTGCTTCTTTGTAATTGACTCTTAAAAGGTTTAAATTGAAGTATGCTTTTACAGTTTCAGTTTTATACCCTCCAGTAGTACCTTGTAAGTGCTTTTGTATATACTCGTTCCAAGTTCAGGTACATTTTATAGAGCCCTTATAAAGTTGTTGATTTGAAAAAAAAACTGTTCTACAACAGATCAACTTTACTGATATGAAATGGGCATCTAGTATTGTGAAACTGCTTGTGCTCATCTAGAGCTTCAATTTTATACAGTGAATCTGGAAAAAAATGAATGCTTTGTAAATTCATGTAGAAGGTGCATTTAATTGGTCACGTGAAAAGGGACCACCTTTGAACCAGTAAAATAAATAATTATTTTTGGGATTTGATCCTGCACAGGTAAACCAGTTGGCGTTTTAGGAATAATTGCTTAGGGAAGGTAGAAAAATCATTCTAGATACAGAAATTTCGTTATTTGTGAAAAGTTTCGATCCTAGTCAGCCTGCGCATTCCGTGCAATCTGACTAGGATTGATACTTTTACGCGCTACCCAGATGGTCCTCTTCTGCGTGACCGTTCACATTAATACATTCAGTAATTAAAGCCTAGTTTACATTTGCCACAATCACCGTACGATATCACTTCCTGCGATTTTTCTTACGATTTTTTTGACATCGCAGACAGCTACGGTCTGCGTCGTATGTGTTCACAATGCCGCACGGTGACCGTGCGATTTTGAAAGTATTTGAGGGGGGAACAAACCTTAATGAATCCGCACGGGTCCCGTGCGATATCGCAAGGTAATCGTGAGATTCCCGTGCTGAGATCGCACGGGTTCCCTACGGATATCGAGAGGATGCCGTGCGGTCATCGCACGATTCTACGGGTTTTATTATGGATGTTTGATAGTTAAAATAACGTACGATTTCCGCGCGATTATCGCAAGGCTTGCGTGCGGTACTCCGTAGGCCAAATGTAAACGAGGCTTAAAGTCACAAGTAAATTCGATAAACGGTCATTCCCTCAATAATATATACATAAGATCCACACTTATATATACATACGCTAAGTAAATCACATACATAACGTAAATACGCCAAAGCACATTAACAGCTAACACGCGGTATTGTTTTGCACATGTACAAAAACACACAAACTCACGTTCATGAAGTCAAACGTGAACGTCAAGGCAAGCGATGCATATGTAATTCACTAGAAAAGATAAGACAAGGCTTTTCCAGAAATGAAGCCAAGACTCGTACTGGTAAGAGAAAAACCATGTGATTTTTAAACACGTTGTCTTAAGAATTATAGAAATGAAGTTTTTCTGAGAAAAGAAGCATCACATCACGTGGTCCATGAAAAATCATCAAAACTCGTTGATACGTGCGCTGAAAATTCTATTGTAGGGAATGGCAAAGCACGTGTTTCGCCAAGCTAACAAAAACATTGTTATTATTGAGCTCTGTTTACGTTGTCCTCAAAACGTGAAGACGGAAAGGGACATAGACACGGGTAAGACATTATGTCCAATTTACTTCAATTTGACCCTGTGCATGGGATTTCCAACAATTTCATTTATGCGCAAAGTAAAAACTCTGACCAGCCTATGCATCCGCACAGTCTGACCATAGTCTTCACTATGCGTTTAGTAGGTAGATAAGATCTCAAAGTATCTGTAGACCATCAGGTAACTTTTTATTTACAGTATGTGGCTGTCAATGATACTCAATGTTGCATCTCAGGAACATTTCAAATCGTTGCAAATGTCACGCACAGGCTCATTTAGAATAACCTTTATCTTGCTGAAATTAAAATTTCGTTTCAACCTAATTATCTTTTTTCTTCAGGACTTAGTCAAGTACTTTCCCACAAAAATGAATTGAATGGGCAGTGTAAGCTACGATCAGACTGCACATCTACACAGGCCGATCTTATTTACACTATTTGCCAAAGCATCGTGTGCAGCAGATATATGATGCAAAAAGCACGATAAGGTTTGGTTATAGAACATGTATGAACGACTAAAACGTCACATGTCCGAAACAGTAGAATACTGTATAAGAAAAAATATTTGCGAGGAAATGACAAAAAGTACGTTCATCTCCTTATTTTTCAGCTCGGCTGTTTTCGGAGAAAACTCGAAAGTATTTCTATAGCCTTGGTGTCGTCGTCGTGCGAAAACTTTGACATTTCGTGATATCACTGGTTTTACTGGAGGTATTCACTTGAAACTCGGCACACATGTTCACCATCAAAAAGGGCAACCTATACTATTAAGGAGGATATTTCTATATGCATTTTGTGCAGATCATGCCCCTTTATCGTTTAGTCTTTTTCCCCACCATCCTGCACCTAACAGCAGAGCGAGGAACCCGCAGGCGGTGCCTTTGTTAATATTAATGGATCGCCTGCTCTAGCAGTCTAAATTCATTGTAATCTTGTTGTCAAATCATACCACAAAGAAATGAAAATTACTGCCATATGGTGGTAAATTGCTTGTATAGTATTTGCTAAACCGTTTTAAAATCTTTAAGTTTTCATTCACAGGCAATGTCCTCATTTGAACCTTTCAACTTCCGCTCCCGTCAGGATAAATTTAGCAAAACGTGGTTCGCAATACCATAGAAACTGAAATTACCAATGGTTACTTGTTTCAAAGCGTACATGTTCATGTTTACAAATGAAGATATTTTACAAAATGTATGAAACATCGATGCAAGCAATATTTCTTTTTCTAAAAATGTTTAACGGGACGATTTTCTTCTTTTATTACATTCCTTGTCCATTCGTATTCCGATTGTTTAAAAGACTGCAAGAAATGTTGAGAAGGTGATTAAAGCATCGTGGATAATTGAGAATTGATGTTATGGCCCTGTCACACCTCAACGTTTTAGCCAGCGTGTGCCTAACGCGTTTGAGAAAACGACTAAGTCCGCAAAACGTCGGCATACGCTGACCTACATTTTCTTTTTGTCAATTCACGACGCGCTTGTAGCGTGTTCATAGCGAGTTTGAACGAGTGAGTAACGCATGAGAAACGTGTCCATAACGTGTTGATAGCGTATGTCAGCGTATACCAACGTTCTTGAGCGTGCGTCCAACGTTCTCATAACGTCCTCAGAACGTGCTTAGCGTGTTTGTAACGCGCTTCTAGCGTGTTATAACGTGTTCGCAGCGTATTTTGGATGTAAATATAAATTCTGCAAGAAATTACCACTTTAAATTCATTCTTTTAATATATAAACAGGCCACCGGCCACTACACATATTCAAATTCAAAGTAGGTTGGTTCATGTAAAAGAAAAATAGGAAAAGACGAAAAGAAAAATACACTGGCACCTGTTACATATGAAATCATGCATATAACAAACTTATAAGATTACAGGCTGATTAAAGCTTCTTGTACTTTTCAATCGAAAAATATTGCGAAAGGGTAAGGAACTACTTGTCATAATGCACTCCTTTCTTCCTCCATATGCTCTACCATGTAGGATGACTTTCTACAACCTCTCTTAATCTTAAATAGCTAGTCCTAAATTAAGGGGGAAAAGGTGTACCAAATATCAAACTTGTAGTACATATAATAGAATCCGAAATATTCTGAACAGAGCAGAATAGAGTAAAACACTTCTTGTATTATGTCCACTAGGTACAACGATGTACTTGTCTTTTTGGTATATTGATAATGATCAAATGAGAAGAATTAATGTTTGTATTTTCGCGAACGTATTTTTATTCTAATCAAAGAGCAGACGCACTTGTAAAGCTATAAACGCAATGTTTAATACACATTTAGGCTACATTCTCCACCTCGACAATCTTAGGAATTGAGAAAATCTGTAAAGAATTTATATGGAAGAAAAGACAAACAGATTATAACATAACAAAACATAACATAAGTTTTAGTTATATGACTTGAACAAAATCGTGCATCGTCAAATATAGAGAATGCTTTTTAAAATTGAGTTTTCAAGTCATTCTTAGACTGGTCATGAGGAAACATGCAGATATGAACATGTCAAAAGGGTCATACACACGTACATGCACAAATTTATTTATTTACGAGAAGCTGATGGTAGAAATTAAAGACAAACATGCAGCGGAACTTTTATATTTTCATTGAAAACTGAAACGCTGTCAATGCCCAAAACACGCTGTGAACTCGCTGGCAACGCGCTAGACACACGTTCAGTACGCTGAAGACACGCTATGCACACGTTCCCAGTACGCTGGAGACACGCTCGAAGCACGTTAAACTTTTGGCGAACGTGTTTCTAGCGTGTCCGTAGCGTAAGTGAACGAGCTCCTAGCGTTCTAGCGTGTCCGTAGCGTAAGTGAACGAGCTCCTAGCGTGTCTCTAGCGTGCTGAGCGTGTTCGGAACGTGTGCGGAGCGTGTTCCAACACGTTCGGCACACGCTGAGAAATTTTAAGCATGCACAAAATTTTATGAGATACTCAGCGTATCGCAACGTGTGCCAACGTGCTACAGCGTGCCGATAGCGTGTGCGGAACGTGTCCATAGCGTACCCGACGTGTTCGCAGCGTGTTATAAAAAATTCAACACGTTCCGCACACGCTGGCTAAAACGTTAAGGTGTGACAGCCCTATTATATTCACGGCATGCTGACAGCTAAGATTTTAACCATGAGATTTCTCTGGCATTTACATTTTTCTATGCATGATTTACATTTTTCTATGCATGATAAAGGATAGAAAAAGAACCCATACCCGCTTCTCATTAACTGTTGTAGCTATAAGAATTATACTAATTAGTTTCTTTAGAAATTAAAGTTGGTCCCACAGAGAACAGGTCTTCGTGAAACCCCTCCCCTCCCCTCACCCTAGACTACTTCCTACTTGCCTGGATCATCACTATTCGATACTTAAACAGCGGGTATATAAATGTAATTGATACACATGCAATGCAAATATTGTTTTATTCTTGTTTCAGGCAAATTACGAAGGGGACGAAAAAAGTAAGCCTTATGATGGCATATTTCTACCACAAGACACAAGACAACAGTTTCGTGATAATTTAAAAATGTCTGGATAAAATAAAGTTTCCATGAAATTTCATCTCGTTAATCTTCATTTTCTTGATAACTCTATCGTGATATTCTTACCCAGTTTCTTGTTCTTTGTTTTTTTTTTTCTTACGAAAATGCCCACTACTGACATCAAGATAAAACTATTGTGGACACAAATTTGACATTCGGTGTATATGTACTTAGATTGCGGCTTCATGATTAATTTTATTTTTTAGCAAACCGCTTAGAGTTTATTCAAATATGTACGAGAAAATAAGGTCGTTCGAATGTCTTTTTTTAGATGAAGTCGGAATTTCTACAGCAATAACTTTATCTTGGTGTCAGTATTGGGCATAAATCGTTTATAGGGATGAGTGTCTTTTTCACTGCGTTTATTGGGGTATAAAGTGCAATTGCCTTAGCACATGGCAAATTAAAGCCATGTGCTAGGGCAACTGCACTTTATACCCCAACAAAAGCAGTGAAAAAAAACACTCGTCCCATATAATTGCAATCCTATAGATCGAAGAAACTATTAAAATACTCCGCCAAACATTAAAGCTTCAAGTCTACTTTCTCCGCGTAAAAAAATTACACGATCGCGTATTGTTTATCTAGCTATCGAAGTGAAATGTCATGAAGTAGGACCTTAAACAAATGATACACAAATAAACGACAACATTAAAATTCGTAGAGGTACTTATGACAAAAAAGCTTGTTTCTGCCTAGAAAGTCTATGTTTTTAAACGAAAACGGCATGGTCGATCTTAGTTGAGAGGGTTGCTTGACGGTCTTCGTCGACTTGCTGTTTTCTAAGTTTACGTCGGCACAGTATCAGAACTGCATGCTTGTTATCGTAAATTCTTTCGAAAATATCTTAATTAATAAAAGATTGAATGGAAATGTTGCGTTGATGATCGGGAACTAGGTTAATTCGAGTTCCTACAACACAGGACTTGCAGATCGAAGTTTGGGGGTTTCCCGAAAGACCTATTGCATTTTATACAGAAATAAAGTGCAATGGTTACCCACGTGATGCGATTTAAACCAATCAGAATTCTTTATTTTATTAGATTGCAATTATATAAAAGTGAGATAACAGATATCAGTATCGCAATAGTCTTTATCAAGTAAATAATTTTGTTTTTGATATCACGATAAAATTAAGTTTTCAGAAAATTTATGAGCAAGATAAAATTAGAAAATTATTATCAAATTTTATCGTGATATCGAAAAACATTCTCACGATACTGTTATCTCGTGACAGAAATATGCCATCATGCGCCTGAAACATTAGGATTAAATGTTTCAAGGCAACATAGGAAAATGCGAAGATTAAATAAACAAGGTACTAAACAATGAATTGCGACTAATCCACGGAATATGTATTTGATGATAGACAGTCGGGTGACAAAAAGAATTAGTGAGTTTTATGTGTGAAAGTCAACAAGATAAGACGATATAATTATCGCTTGCTCATTTGTCTAAAATATATAGCACTTAAAGTTCGGGATGAAGGAATGAGTTCGAAAGTTCGATACTCCTAATGTACGAGATTTCCGAGGACGAACACATTTAATTATGAACAAATTTTGAAGGGACCAAGATCCTTACACGAATTTCCATAGATTTCGAGAATACCCGTATTCGAAAAAACGAAGTTTGACTGTAAATCGAAAGAATAAATCTTCTAGTCTCTAATAAGAAACATGAACTGTGGTGAAAATTGTCCATGTCGACAACATGTAACTGGCCAATCAACGTAGCGAAAACTAACAGAAACTTAAACGTAATATCTGCATGAAAAAAAGTTTTTTTACTAGGAGGCGAACTTAATTTATGCAAGATCATCACGCTTCGTCTACCATTGTACAAAAGAAGCAGCTATAGGAATCTCTTGCATCCATATAATTTGATAGTGGACATGAAGAATTCAAACTTTTATCCAGATCTGATTTGGTGCCTAGATTTCTATTAATTCAAAGTAGAGAGAGAGAGAGAGAGAGAGAGAGAGAGAGAAAGAAAGAGAGAGATAAACAGGTAGACAGAGAGAGGGACAGAGAGAGACAGACAGACAGACAGAGAGAGAGAGAGCGAGAGGAGGGAGAGAGACGGACATATATAGAAAAGAGGTTGAAGAGAGTTTGTTTGTTTGAATGGGGTGTAATGCGACCTTCAATTTTCTGTCAGTTATATCGCGGCGGTTGAAGTACCTAACAATGAACTCTTGGTATTTCTCACAGTAGTACTACCACCACATCCTTATCTAGCCCAAGCTGCTTTCCGACATAGGTCTACTATTATCAATTAATTGGTTGGAGACGAATAGTCGGAAAGAGTGAGTGCCAACGTCGTAGGTCGAACCCCGGGACCTCTAGATTGGCAGTCCGACGTTCTACCAACACAAGTTGGATGGTTTTGAAATGAATTTGGAAAGAAAACGTATGACTTTATGGGAACGAGTTCTGAATGATTTTCAAGGGATGTAAAACATTGTTGATAATTTCGTCTAATTTGACGAAATTATCGATAATTTGTTACCTCCCTTTGATAAAAATGTACGTATTTGTTCTGATTTTGTGTAATTACGGACAATTCAGACGCTTAAAAATCAACACCAGCCAATAAAGTCATGAATGTATTTGATCACTCCGATCGAATTGCTGATAATTTTGAACGAGTTCGAAGCGTTGTTACATAATTTTTCATTCTTGCGCAGTTCTTCGTGGTTTTCCCTATCGAACATATATTCTGTCTAAGGAAAATTTTCGAAAGTGCCTTATTTAAAGGTACTTTGACCTATTTGAAATTAGTTGATCATATTATTGACACGGTTATCTGCGGTAAAGATGAAGTTTGACTGACTAAGACGATTGGCGTAAATGTGACCATGGCTGTAAATATGTTGAGCATGTAATTGAAAGAAGATATTTCTAGATTTTGCTTCAGACGAGCTGATCTTAACCTCTTCTGAATTAGAATAATTATTCAACTCTTCAAGGCTCGTTTTAATAACATATAACTTTTTTATGATCAGACCTGCGTCTCGGAGGTGAATATTTTTCATATTACACGGGTGTTTTTACACTAGTGGAATAACTATGCAACTGAGCTAAAAACGTTATATTTTCGTTTGAAAATGGCGTCATATAATGCATTTGATTACATCAACGGCGTTATATGTTTTGCGAAATAAATGGAATTGATAGATATGTTTTTCCTTAGTTTTATCCCAAACATTCTGGTCATACTGTAAATAGAATATTACATTTGTGCGCATTTAATACCGAATTCATCAAACTCGTCATCTAAAACAGATAAAAACTCGTTTTTAACTGTTAATAGATGACTCGTTTAATAAATTCGCTTTTCAATGACCACTTATTCAATATACCCTATTTATCACAGACTCGGTAAAGATCAGATTGTCTCAAGAAAGACCTCATTACAGATTCTTTTTTCTAGCATTCAAAGTACCTTTGTGCTTTAATTCACTTTTTACACTAATTATCGAAAAGTAGAGGGGAAAATGGGGGAAAAGCGAAAGAACATTGTCAGTTAAATGTTCGATTTAGGGCATAATAAAATGATTCCATGATGAAATCATTTTAATAGTTGTCTCATTCACATGTGTATATCTTCACTCTGACGGAGCTGTGAAGCCTTACGAAGATCGACAGATTTCGAGGATTAAAGATAAGTACTTTACGCGAGACGGAAAATCAAAGTAAATCCTACCTTAATGGGTAAGCCATAGCGCCGTCTGTTGTTTTATTCGTCCTCAATTTTCTCCTCCCAATTATCTGTAGATATTTTGATAGTTGTTAGATGCTCGCTTCTTCAGCTCCAAAAGGTACAGAGAATAATCCAAGATTTTCGGGTAGAAGCCTTACTAATGTCCGTATCCGAAGTACAGTTATATTATCTTATTGCCAACACTTATTACTAATACTAAATGCAACAATGATTTAGACGATATTGTTAAATGATTAAGATGTGTGTAATAAAAGAACGATGTTATACAAGCAGATAAATATATTTTCACATAAATCTTATGTCGAACTTCTGTCAACGAGTTGTTTTGTTTTGTTTTCCGGCGGGAAAAGTATTTATTACTGATATAGAATTCTTAAGAAATTTATATTCATAATGAGGATGGGGCTTGCGCACGCATCCACTCCTCTGGAAACTATTAGCAACGCCAGTATTCAAATTTTCAAAACCGTTAATGTTGCTAATGACCTACGCGTGAGTAGACCACGTTTCGTAACGTGAGCTCGGGAACTTTTGAATATGCAAATGAAGCCTGTGCGAGACATTTCCAACAAATTTCGTAGATGTGCAAGTTAAAGACCCTGATCAGCAAGTGCTTCAGATTATTCTTACAGGGATCTTCATTTTGCGCTATATAGCTGCTGGCATAATATTTCCGAAGACTCTATAGTTTTTACTTTAAATTTACTAGAAGGCGGTACAGACTGCCAAGTGACTGCGTTTGAAACTCACGTGATTTTTCGTAACGTCACGTACATAGACATTGTTGTATAGCTAACTCCGCCCCACACAAGCTACAACGCTCAAATATTTGAATAAATATGAACTATCTGAGAAGTATTTAGAATATTCAAAAGTTAAGTCGGCCATCTTAAAAAGTGTTTGAATCAAAATGGCGGAAAATGGCAACAAAGCGCAACAGCCATCGCTTTATGAATGATTGTTTGGATCGGTCAATCGATTTTTGATAAATGTAAGCAGCAACGTTCTGTAAAGTAGTTGTTGTTGTTTTTTTCGTATCACTTTACATGTTAGTATCTAATATTTCTCTCTTGAAGTTTTTTTTTGTTTTGTTTACACACGACTTTTGCAAAAATTTAAAATGAAGCCGATCCTTTCTTCAGGAAAACCTGCCTAAATGATGCCACGTTGTGTGTGGAGTTGATTTCACAGACGTTGATTTAATGTGTTTATTGAAAATAGACAACAAAATGTTGGGGAAAACATAGAGAAAAGGGAAATTTTTTTTTCTTTAGGTGCATTTTTATTAGGGTTTGAGGGGAAAATGGTACAATCAAAAGGTCAGAGTATTTATTTCTTTTTGGGAAATAAAATAATATTAATTTCTTACGAATAGCAACTATTTCATTTTTTAAAGTATTTGATATTAAGCAAAGTGTCAATTTTATTATCATTTATACAGTGAGCTGGGGTTGTTGTGAACACTATGGATTCTCAATACAGAAATATAAAAGCTACAAAATGAGACATGAAATTGATAGCTTAAGGTAGTAACTTCAAAACAACATACCTTACCCTCTATAGATGCAAGAATCCCATTGCGACGATTAAGAAGTATTCACAGAAACATCAATACCAATGATTTAAGCTTTCTGAGAGGTCAGTTCTATAAAGGGAGGTTATTTGCATTGAAATAACGCAAAAATAAACAATAAATCACGATATTTTATATACGTTATCAAGTTCATAAAATAATCATGATTAATAATACATTCCATTCTTTCTTTAGCTTAAAAGTTTTGTGGTTTTACTAGCTATCTTTATACATGTTTATAAAAGTAATGGCGTGGTACATAGCTTGACAATTCCATTTAGTGTATTTTTAACTTATTATGTTGAACTGTACCAATTTCATGTAGCTTCTAAGAATCTATACCAATTACTTTGTCATTATAGCTAGAATTTAAATCACTTAAACATTAATGTCTGATATTTGATAGTAAGATATGTGACTTTTGCTTTCATAATTTAGAAATATCTTGTAAAAGACAAATGGTTCCTGAGTCGAAAAACATTAAAAAACAAATCATCCAAAAAGTTAGATTGTCAAAAGTTAGAGTTTTTGACATGATTAATTCTCAATGCAACCAATTCGATGCTAGGTATTTTTACGTGACCTGATACACAAAGATGTGTTTACTGATTCTAAATTAATTATTATTAACATAATTAAATATTATTTTTCAATTTGGAAAACAGAAAAAAATTCTATTGTCGTGGCCTGGTGTCCGTCGTGAAAGCGTGCGTCCGTCCGTCCGTTAACTTTTTCTTTGAACATCTTCCTCTCTAAAACCACTTGGCCGATTTCAATGAAACTTTACCAGAATGTTCCATTGGGTGACCCTTTTTCAAATTTCCATGAAATTTTGATTGGCCTATGAATATAGGCGAGGCAGGGCGGGGCTTTCTTTGAGCCCGAAATCTTTGAACTCCATCTACTCCTGAACCATTAGGCCCATTTCAATGAAACTTTAACAGAATGTTCCTTGGATGACCCTTTTCAAAAATTGTCTATGAAATTTTGATTGACCTATAAATATGGGCATGGCAGGGCGGGGCTTATTTTGAGCCCGAAATCTTTGAAGGTTATGAGACGTCGCAGCGAACTGAGGCTATAAAGCGTAACGTAATTTGACGTTATTTTTGCAGCGTAAAATTGGAGAAAAACAACCATATACCATATTCTAAATTATATCAAAAGAGGCGATAAAAATGTAAATAAATACCATGTTCAGTGACGTATCAAATATTTTCAGGGTGTAGAATCTCTGTAATTACGAAACAAAACAAATTCTATATAAACAAAAGAATTGAATTTCCTACAAACTAAACAGGACATTTAAAAAACTACTTTTGTTGTTGGTCTTGCTTTACTATAAACTCATCAAAACGGAGGAAAATTTTTATTCAAACTATTCCAGTTAGTATTTCATTTTAATTTTTTTTCTTGTCAGTAATTTCGAAATGATCGTTAACATGAGACACACTCAACGTGAACGTCATTAAAATGAGAAAGCGTAACATTTTTTCAGACTGTTTTAGCATTCTCGTTTTAAGCATTAAGTTAAAAAAATATAGATTGTTACATATTTTTGAAATAATCGACTGACCATTTTTTCTAGTTTATTTTTTATTTAATTTAATAGACATTTATTAAGATTTTGGTAACGCCTCGCGAAAATGGTGCGCAAAAATGACGTAATTTCAAAAAACGTGACATTTTTTCAGACTTTTTCACGCGACAATTTTGTATTAATTTAGACACAATTTTTCCTAAATGTATTTAGATTTGACAATTTCCTTGGTTCTGTATGATTATATTTTCGTTGGAATTTTGTAGTCGTCATTTTAGCTCACCTCAGCACGAAGTGCTCAAGGTGAACTATTGTGTATAGGTGGATGTCCGTCATGCGACGTCCGTCGTCAACATTTGACTTGAATGTACTCTAGAGGCCACACTTTTTACCCGATCAACCTGAATTTTGGTCAGAATAATAGTCTTAATGAAATCTCGGACAAGTTCGAAATTGGGTCAACTAGGGTCAAAAACTAGGTCATAGGGTCGAGTCTCAGAAAAACCTTGCATGCACTCTAGAAGCCAAATTGTTTGCCTGATCAACCTTAAATTCGATTAAAATAATTGTCTTGGTGAAATCTCGGACAAATTAAAAATTGGGTTAACTAGGGTAAAAACTAGGCCACAGGGTCAAATGTTAGAAAAACCTTGTATGCACTCTGGAGGCCATATTTTTTGCCTGATCAACCTGAAATGTGGTCAGAATGATTGTCTTAATAAAACCTCGGACGAGTTCGAAATTGGGTCAACTAGGGTCAAAAACTTAGTCACAGGGTCAAATCTTACAAAAACCTTATAGGCTCTCTAGAGGCCATATTTTTGCTTGATCAACATGAAATTTGGTCAGAATATTTGTCTTCAGGAAACCTCGAACAAATACGAAATTGGGTCAACTGGGCTCAAAAACTAGGTCACGGGGTCAAATCTAAGAAAAACCTTGTATGCACTCTAGAGGCAACATTTTTTGCCTGATCAACCTGAAATTCGGTCAGAATATGTGTCTTGATGAAATCTTGGATGAGTTCGAAATTGGTTCAACTGGGGTCAAAAAATAGGTCACGGGGTCAATTCTTAAAAAACCTTGTTTGCACTCCAGAAGCCAAATTTTTAGTCCGATCAACCTGGAATTTTGTCAGAATGATTGAATTGGTGCAATTTTTGATGGGTTTGAAATTGGGTCATCTGGAGTCAAAAAGTAGGTCACGGAGTCAAATCATAGAAAATCGTTGTAAGTCATTCTGAAAATTGTAAAAAAAAAAAAGATTCTCAAGTTGTATAGAAGCAACAGCATTTTTTAGCTCAGTCATTCATCATTCTATTTCTAATACTACTTTTGAAAATTTTACAGTTCATTCAGGTGAGCGATTAAGGGCCACTATGGCCCTCTTGTTTGCTTAATTTGTAGCAGCGTTACAATTTCCGCTGTTTTATTTACGTGAAAAGATTTTCGCAAAATTTTATCTTATACTTTCAAAATTCACACTTCATAAAGACTAGTATTCTAGGTATTAGTGTGTACAATTTTACGATGATAAAGAGCGTATCCACGATTTTGTTGCATTTTGAACATGTATTGAAAGAGAAGCATGTAACGCGTTACATGTGCTTTGTGGCGATTTTTTAAAATAATAAACTCGAAAATATTTTTCATTCACAGCCATGGATATCAGAATTTAGTGGTATTTAGTTAGAGGTATTCAAACGCTTTAAAATGATGTACAATGTGCTGTTTTAACCTATACAGCGACGAAAGTGCGACGTCTCTATCTCCTGCTGAAACACTAGGCCAATTTCAATGAAACTTAACGAGAATGTTTCTTTGGTGACCCTTTTCAAAAATAGTTCATAAACTTCTATTGGCCCATAAATATGGACGTGGCAGGGTGGAGATTATTTTGAGCCCGAAATCTTTGAAAGCTATCTCCTCCTGAACTACTGGGCTAATTTCAATGAAGCTTTACTAGAATGTTTCCCGGGCGACCTTTTGAAAACTGTTCATGAAAATTTTGATTGGCCCATAAATATGGGCGTGGCAGGGCGGGGCTTATTTTGAGCTCGAAATCTTTGAAAGTTATCTCCTCCTGAACCACTGGGTCAATTTCAATGAAACTTAACCAGAAGGTTCAAACCACACCAATTGGGCGTGTTTATTGTCAAAATAATAGGAAGGAGAATGATTTAGTCACTGTCCCTCTCTTAGTGACAAGTGAAAACGTCCGCAAGAGCAGATTTTAGAAAAGCAAACTTAATATAAGTAAAAACTAACTATACTTAATATCTAATTTTTATTTAGCTGCATACAAATCTTTTACAATATTTAAGCTTAAAACAATTTGCAGTTCAAATTTTAAAGACAAAATTGACTTCCAGACTATCATTTAAAATGTACCGGGTTAGATTCCCGACAGCGGCACTCATCTTGAATGATCTTGAATGAATATATGTCTCCAATCAATGAGTTGATATTTGTCGATTTGTGTGAGAAATACCATGAATCCATTGTTAGGTGATCCATCCGCGCGATAGAAATGAAAGATTATTGGAAGTAGCGTAAAAACCCATTCAATCAAAACAAATCTAATGTTGAATTTCGACGGTTTGTGATCAAAGGATTAACCTGAATATCTGTGATTGTATGTACATACCTACCTCGTGGTTGTCAAATATCCGTGTGATAACATCCCATATGGTATTTTATATGTTATCAAATGGATAATTTTAGAACAATGACAAAATGCGGTTATGTTTAGAACTTGCATTTCTGTTAGAAACATCGACGAAAATAAGGCAAATAGAGGTTACAGTGTATATATACTCACGAGCAATGAAAAAGCACCACCTGATTTTTTTTCTCGTATTTTAATCTAATGTACCAAAACTTCAGACATGAATATAACCAATCTAAATAAATTTCTAATGGATCATTTACTAAACGACGATGTTAGAGTAAGATCAGAAACCGTCTAAGGTTTTGGAACCTATAACTAAAGAAATAAAGTTTTTAATTTCTATGTCTACACTGTACCATGGGCGTCCCTGATGGACCTAAACATGTCGTTTTGAGTTCAAATCACTCAAAAACACGAGTACCAAACGATTATTTACGATTCTTTAATCTTAATAAAAAAAATACATACTGTTCTTAGTTAACCCACTACCAAACGTAAGTTTTAAAAACTTTACTACTTTTTGCTTAGAATAAATTTGAAAACTAATGCTGTTTTTTTTCCATTCTCTAACAACAGGTCTATTAATTAAGCAATTTAAGTTGTTTCAAAAATACAATTATATGAGCACGCCAAATTAGCCTTTTAATGATCACCAAACAAACAGTGACTTCTTATGGTTGATGTTAAGACATGCAATGTATACATGTTCCTCCATAGGTTGATAGATTATAAAAATCATTATAATTTAGGAAAGTTTGTGCAAGATTTTTGAGTGGTGCGTTTTCAATGCGCTTGAGTATGTAAGATAAATATAACACAAAATTATTGTGGTGTATATATTTGAATTGATATTATTAATGGTTAAAAAACATGATTCCAGATCCAGCCAGGTTCGATATACTGCAACGGGTCACGTTTATCATGCAATGAAGTCTGTATTGACCTGATATCGCCTGTCTGATAACATAATATTATAATATAATAATGAGGCACAAGAAAAGGTTGGTGATAAGTAGAATAACATGTAAATGTCTTAAAATATCACTGTTATCTGGTCTTGGCAGTGAGAAATTAACATGACTCCGCAAAGTCTCGTCATGGTAAATTCTCCCAACCTCGACCAGATAACTTTGATATTTTAAGACCCTTACAAATTATTCTCTATTTCTCTTTGGACTAGCGATCTACCAAAATCAATATTTATTACCTATGGCTAAACCTGGGCCTGTAAAACATGACATGGCTAGTTCATTATTTACTGAAAATCTAAAAAAAATTGTTTCAGCAACAAACTGACATAGCAATTGGTCTCTAAAATAGATAGAGGTCTGGGAGCCAAGACGAAAATGAAGACACTTCTTAATAATCAGGTGTCTGCCATTCAGCTTGTAACAGATGAATCCGTATTAAAGATTAGTGCAACATTTTGTTAACCTTAAATTGAAATTTAAAAGACTTAAAAGCAATGACAGAATAAATCCAGCACACCGGTTTTTTTGAGCTGTTGAAAACTGATGGATATTCTGGTCTTTGAATAAACACGTGGTGTGCCATTACAAATAAACAATTATTGTGTAAAACAATGTAACGTAATCATTTCTAACTTTGTATCAATATACTAAATTTGATTATTATCTTTGACTCAAATTCTTCCTGTTGAAGATGTTGTGTTGTTTACTTTCATTTAAATTGTGTTGTATATAACAGGGGTTAGAAAAAACAAGCAGTTTCACAAGAAAATTGTTACCATTCTGATATAGATAACATGTGTCCAAATACCCAAAACGAATCTGGCTATATGAAATCGTTGTTGCTGAGCAAAACCTTTGTCGTCAGACATAGATTAGCATTGTTTTCCTTTGCAATTCATAACACATAAAAGAGTTGGTCTGTTGTTACATGTGTTACCAATGACAGTATTAATAAAGGAAAGTTCTCACCGGTACTGTATCATCTGTATGAACAATCGATTTCAAAATCAAGTTTTTAAATACAATCAAAACTAATCCAATGAGTTTCAACAATTATCCGTATGGCTTTCTTCTAACATACAAATGACTTTCCCAACCATTATGACGCATATTAAAAACATGGGAAAATGTGAAAATGTAACATATATTACAGTACGGAAGGCCAATTTCCTTTGATTTCTTTCAGGACCAAATGTTTTAAGTTCTTGCTCTAGTCAAAAAATTATTTTGATTATTTAAGAAAGTTTTAATCAGATACTCGTGTTTTTGAGTGATTATTTATTTTTACCGATTTTCATATAAATATTAGAGAGAGTGCACATAGCATAATGTTACAGGATAAAGCTACCATTTCTAGATGGTAACCCGTTTACATTTCTTGTGAGGCATGACATACTATGAAATCAATCATCGAAACTTCCCTCTTTAGTATATGAACCCTCGCGGATACAAATTAATATGCTGCGGTTTCATAAATTGAGGAAGAATTATAACGTCCTTCATATCAATGAGGGATATCGGTTGGTAATCTCCCTTGAAATACTCCCAAAGGAGGAAGGGTCCAAATCAGTGGTTACCTTGGGTTTCATCCTTATTTCCTTTGCACTATAAGATTTTAAGATAAGCTCTAAATCAAATATTGCGCAATTTGTAAGATACGTTTGGTGTAAAATAAATATTAATTTTCCGCTTTACTTTACAAAACTTGAACCTAAATACAAATTGCATAGATAAGTATTTTGCATTTACAAAAATAAAATTCGCAACTTCCCCATAGAAAGCATGGATAAAATCCAAGGAAAATTTCTAAAAGGACCGCTAACGATTTTGGAAAACCTTTGATTTAATCTACAGAAAAACAAGGGAGATAACACACAAAAGTCTCCCATTAGACATGGTATCATATTTAACTTGTAAAACAGATTATTTAAAATGACATCTTATAATACAGTCGTGGAATTGGAATTAAAATCAGTGCAACGATGCATCAAATATGCTATATGTGTAAATGTGATATAAATTATCCTCCGCGTGAACCCACGAAATTCACAAGTTTTTTCCGAGACAATTTTTATCTTTTTTTATTATCTCATTCAGTGAATAAGGTTACTTTTAATGAATCTAGTGGAACTAAGGAATAAACTGTACACCTAATAGCAAAATGACGCTTGTTTTATTCACTGCTCGTAACAGGGGGTCACTATATTCATTTGTGTATAACATACGGAATTGGTCACATAGAGAGTTACTCCATGCAGTTTTGGAAAGACAATTTGTGATAATAACAAAAAAGATGTTTGAATTGAATAAATTTTGAGAGGAAACATTTGACATGAGACACAAGAGTGCAATATTCACCTGATATTGTTGATATTGGTAGATGTTTGAGCTTGAATGTTTCCAGTGGAGAATGTACTGATTATTATCAGCTACCACTCTCAGAGGGCTTTTTGTATTAAAATACTCGCTCGACCTTGGGCTATGTTAAATATATGGTCCGCAAAACTCGCTTGGGGGGGGGGGGGCAAAACTATTTTCAGTCCGTGGCCTAATTTAGGCAGGTTTTCTTTGGAGAACGGAGCAGAAATATTTGATATTTACTTTAGAAAAGCTCTCTAAAATCACAATATTTAGCTAGAATGAACGAGGTTCAACTATTTCTGATATTCATCTATAGTATCTTATTGTATGATGGTTATATACATGTACATTGTAAGGTTGGGCAACTAAGGTTGGCTTGTAAAAAACATTCATTCGAATCAAACGTCCCAAAAAACCACGTACACAAAAAATGCTTGTAAAGATTTTTATTTGTTTTTAAATTCCAAACCATGTTTATGAACTATATTAACCCTTTCCTGTTTTACAAAATTTTGGACCTGTTCAAATTCAAAGGTTTTGCAGACGAAAATTTAAAGTGGATTTAATTTGAAAAATAACCATTCAGTCGGGTAGAAAATAGTGTGGAAAAAGAAGAAATTGCTTGTTAGAAGCAATTTCTTCTTTCTTCACAATGTTTTCTCAATCATAAAATCACAGGCACGTAAAAAGCAGGGATTAAACAGCAATGGGTTAAAGATGCAAAGTCAAAACACAAAAAATGTATTTTTAAACTAACTTTTATGAAGTTTCAGAATGTTCTTAGTGAGTCTTAGTAATGTTATACCAGAACAATTTGTTAAAATTTACATGTATTCTTCTCTAAAGCCGTGGCCCAAAGGTTAGTGATTCGGGACTCATCGCTGCTGAATTGTTGATAGAAAATCCATCAAGGGAATTTTTCTACGAAACCACATTTTCTGACAAGATATCGTTTTTTACCAAAAAAAATAAAAAAAATAAAAAAGAAAACTCGTAAGTGCTAAGATATTTAATTCATCTATATGTTATATCTAAATGCCGCTTACTCAAAAGATATCATTTTGATTATAACGATTTACTTTTTTGCTGTTCCCCTTTTTATGTATTCATGTATGGAGATATAGATTTATTGTCGAGGATCGCTGTGATGGTGCACACACTTGCCAAGTTTCGAGTAGATATCTTTTTTGGCCAAAGTCAACGACGCCAAAGTGATGAGATTAGTTTGACGTTTTGTTTCAAAGCAGTTTTTTATGGTTTTTTTGTGTGTGTGTGGAAATGCGTGTAAAATGAAGTTTGAACAAAAAAAGTGTGAACAAGAAAATTTTGTTTGAACATCGATTTGGCTTTTATTTTTTTATTAGACCAATTTATTTTCAGAAAGAAATAATGCTTATCATTCTACGTAAGTTTAATGGAAATCAGAAAATAATTTTTGACCTAATCTTGTTAACAAGAACATTTTGATTAGAAACCTATAAGGCCAGTCCCCTTTTCTGTGTTTTTCCAATGGTCAACCCAATTTTCGAAAAAAAGACCGATAACGACCCCTAGCGGTTTAAGGGGTGCAGGTCTTGCGCTTATGAGACGAAAAAATAAGTAGCCAGGACCCTCAAAACTCTGTGATGTGATTGCCATAGACTCTCTAAGATTCAATTTCTGGAAAGAATTGAAGCCTGTTTTTTCGCAGGCTTCAACTCTCCTGAAATTTAGCCCCAAATATTGTTAAACTTTCATCAATTTCCTTACCTTTAAGCAGGGACATGCTCAAGATTTAAATAATAAAAAATCGAAGCACAAAAGAAATAGACTACACATAAAGCTAAGTTTTAAGTTGATATCTTTGCCATGCTAACGTCAACGGCGCCAAGGTGATGAGATTAGTTCGACGTTTTGACGTGCAAATCAAATTCTGATAGGAGAAAATTTACTCAAGGAATACTATCCTGCAAAGTTTGGTTGAAAATGGCCAAATGGTTTGGTAGGAGAACATTTCCAAAGTAAAAAAGCCCCACCATGCAACTACCTTATTTCGGGGTCAATCAAAATTACTAGAACAACTTGAGAAAAGAATCTCACAAGAAACATTCATAGCATATTTCATTTATAATTGCACAATGGTTGGGGAGAAGAATATTTGTAAAGATTTAATAGTGAACATAAGCCACGCCTATTTCCTGGGGCCAATAAAAATTTTCTTGAACACTAAATGAAATAGGGGCACTCAAAGAGCATTCATACCAAGTTTCCTTGAAAAAAATGTTAAGGACAAAAATAATTCTAAAGGTTTCACACACAAAAAAGCCTTGTCGATAGAATTTTTTTGAATAATTTAAGAAGAGGATCACTCAAGGGACAAAGTTTCTAAAAGTTTGTAAAGTGTAAACAAGTCCCACCCTGTCACGCCAATATTTGGTGGTCTTTCCAAATTTCTTGAACAACTTTCGAAAAGGATCACACATAATAAGTTTCATTTAAGTTGGGCCAATTGTTTGGTCGGAGAAGATTTTTTTTAAATGTTTTTAGTGAAAAAAGACATGCCCTGCATCTTCATATACAAAGGGCAATCTAAAATGCTTGAACATCTTTAGAAGATGGTCCCCCCAAGGAACATATCTGCCAAGTTTCGACAAAATACGCCCATCTGTTTAGGAGGAGAAGATATTTAAAGAAAATGTTACCGATGCACTCCGCCATGACAATAGCTCGCTGGCCAGTGGAGCTAAAAACTGTTAGTGAAAAAGTCTTTTCGTACTGACTTTTCCCGAAATGCTTTCAAATAATTGTAACAATAATTTTCAATGTGTGTTACTACAAGCATTATAATATTTGATACGTCATCCAAAGAAACCTACTAAAATGACGTCACTTTGTAAAATTAAGTTTTTTTGCTCAGTTTACACAAAATGCACAATTTTATACCAACTGAAATTCAAAGAACTACAACAATAAATTTTGGATTAAATTTAAAACAGTCTGAAATTTTTGTAGATAGATCAAGAAAAAGGCGATGAATTGCACGATACAAGCAATTTCTCTTTGTTCCTCTTTCCCTTTTTTACCTTCAATGCCAAAAAACGCGTTTGTGTAAAAACGGTTACAGACAAGGTATTTTACATCGAAGTCTTTTTACAAAATAACAGAATCTATATGTTTCGTGACGTATCTGTTGGATGAATAATTCAACACATCACATGTTATTGTTAATGGGAATATGCGTGTAAAATGAAGTTGGAAAAAAAAAGACAAAAGAGAACAAGAAAATCTTCATTGAACATCCGTATGACTTTTTCGTTTTATTTTATCTATTTTTTATCAGATCAACTTATTCTATGGATGTTTCATGACAATCAGGAAATGTTTGTGGACAAAATCACGTAAACAGCAATATTTGCATTACAAAATCTATAAGGCCGATCCCCTTTTCCGTTTCTTTACCAACGGTCCAAATCGATTTTCAAAAAGAAGATCTATAAGGACTAGGGGTTTTAGGGGTGCAGGTCTTGCGCATCTGAGACGAAAAAATAAGTAGCCAGGACCCCCAAAACTCGCTAATGCGAGTGCCATGGACTCTCTTGGGATCGACTTCTAGAGAAAAACACAAATTTTTAAGGAGATTCTCTTGTAAATAATGAAATTACATTGAACTTTCTGATGGCATATACGTTTGTGCGGAGCACAAAATGACGCCGTAACGAACAATATGACGTCGACATAAAAATACGGCTATTTTTGGTCGAATCTAATATCTTGTATCAATTACATTGATTATCGATGTTTTGTCTATATTTCAACCAACCCGTTATATTATGTTATGATTATGAAAAAACAAGCCATGACCACTTTAAGAAAAAAAATATGTATTGCTAATGATGATCAGGGAAAAAGCGAACACCAAATTTTGCCACATTATTTTGCAAATTACATTATTAAAATAAATAAATAAATGAATAAAAGAAATGTGACGGAATTTTTAGACACCATAAATTAAACCATATCTCAACCACTGCTGGTAGCTGAGGCAAACTAAGATGATATGTATCCCGGATGTCGGTAAGTCCTGTAACGGTCGTTTTCTTAAAAGCCACACCCAAAACGCGCAAAACAAATTTGTCTGTATTAATCAATCATCGAAATGAATTTTCATCTATTCCAACTGATCACTAATCATATAAGAATGACAATTAATCGGACGGCGTTTCGTCATAATGACGTTCCCAGCTAAGCCGCAGACTTCGTATTAAAGCAACTTTGCAAAAAATGATTTATTACTATTTATTACTATTTACTGAAAATACCATATGTGAGAACAATTAACCATTTGTTCCTGAAGCTGTTAAAATGTTCTGAGGTGTATTTCTACGCGTGTCACGGATTCTAAAGACAAATACCTTTTGAATAAAGGTCAGACATGCTACCACTGCGCGACATCGTCGGCTATTAATAGTAATCAGAAAATGCTTGTTTAAAGTAAAGCCCTATAGAGTCCCTTTCTATTAATTTTTTTTTATGCACCAAAAAAGACCCTACAAAGAATAATGCTTTTGAGTTTTATCGCTTTAGCTTGCGAGAATATTTTGAGCAAAGAGCAAATACTTATGGATAGTTTTAATGGAGATGATGATTAACAGTAGTTATCAAGTTAGAAGCCTTGTTAGCTCTTTGTCTATTTGAACGAAAGCACCCACGTTATCGTCAAAGGTGATAACAAGCTTTGTGTGAGGTCAATCGTTTGAGGAGACATTCCTATTTTATTTTAAGAACTTATTGGTGGCCCGACAGGCGAAAAGGGACCATCTTGGTAGTGCGTAAGATTTCGATCATATACAGACTCTGCGGACTGTGATGACAGACTAGGAACTTTTACTGCCTGGCTGTTTTTTCTGAAATTAGAATGATCAATCTACCTCCCTTTTTAGAAAAAAGAATGCGAACTCTGGTTGATCCGTACTGGAACAATTTCTTTATCAAATAAATATTTCAAGGTCCTATTTCGCGTGACAGGGCACATAAGATTAATGCATTGTGTTTAATTTTACATATTTTAACTTATTATTTAGGATTACTTCTTAAAATTTAAACTTTGTTTTAATTTTGCATTACTACGGATAACACAAACTGTAGGTTGCAGGTCAAAATGAAGTGAATAAAACTTGTTACAGATGGTCGTCCACTGGGTTATCGTTGATGGCGCCATTGTCCATACTGCTGCATTGGCTACAAGTCTTGCCAGTGTGTATTATCTTAATCAAATTTAGGTAGTTTACCTATAATTAGAAAGATTGAAATCGGCATGTCATGCTTTCTCGGAATGTCCTTTTCTAGCGGAAGATGGTGAAGCTATTTCGCCATTGATCACCTCACCGCCGTTCCTAAATGTCGTAATTACCTATATACAGTCGGAACATCACTCGGCCATTTCCGTAAACTGCAACAGACCTCGTATGTATGTAAGGCGGATGGGTATGTAATTTTGTTAGGCGGAAACAGTGTAAGAAAAACTAGCACTGTAGATTTTTATCTTTTACAGTAAATAACGGCTGAAAATCTTAATTTTTGAGAATGACGAATCATTCTCAAAAAGAAAGATTGTTTCAGCCGCTATTTAAGAATCTAAAGATATTCACATTAGGATACAATGGTTTCACGTCAGTAATTTAAACGAGTAGCGTTGGCGTCGTCGAATGTTTTCACTCACAGTTTCGAGGGCTTACGCCATTTTAACTGACGTCATCGAGTTTTTCCAAGGTTTTCCGTATCTTTTAAAAGTAGTCCGTCTATGTACATCCGAGGTTGATCATGAGATTGGCCGAGTGGTGTTCCGAATGTACCTATATATTGTCATCCTTGGTAACCAAGTGTTGCCCCATTCCGTAAACTACATGAAGTGTAAAGTAATGCTTTTCATCTGGGCTTCGTGGATGATAAATCGTTTATATATATTTCATGATGTTACTAACTGAAATATGAAAGCTCTCTTAATTTTTTCTAACGACTGTAAGACTTCAGACATGTAACTGGAAGGAATGTATCACCTAGAAAATTAAGAACATACTCAGATTTCCTATATGCGCACATGAAGGGCGGGCATCACATTTAAAGACTGCACTGAGCAAGTAACAACATGTGAAAATGGTGTTGATTCACTACGCCCATGTTCTTTTTACGGTCGGGTTCTAATTTAATAGACTTTGAAAACAATAGAAGGTTGTATTTGTATGTCGAGTGAAAGCGTCCTTTAGTCTTGTATTCCATATATTGACCAATCTTTCAGAGATGTATTTGATTGTATCGTCAAGCATATGACGCCCTATGAGCAACACCTATTGTAGTATACATTTTCTAATTTTGGAACTTATTACCTATGGGTGGATCCTTGGATCTAAGAATCGCATATTCATATTACACGACGACTATTTATAAGATTAAATATCAAAGCATCTCTACAAAATATATTTTGAGGTTCAATAAAACGCAAAACAAACGTTTAAGATTATGAAATTCACTTTGCGAAGTACTTTTTTGTCTTTCACTTGCCCGTTTCTACTTCCGGTCGTTCATGAGCATACGTGTCTTAACTTCGAGCAGTAAAAGGCATCATAAAACATAATGCACATCCCACTTACTTTGGACTTAACTCAATATGTTACATGTCTGCTCAATCTTCATAATTCGCGTCTATTTTTTAATATATTTTGTTATATGAATCGTTTAATAACAACACTACCACTACCGATAACTTATTTTGAATATAATGTTACTCCCATGCAAGTGCAATCGTAATTTAGCAGCGTGTATCCATACAGAGCGTCAGTCTTTACGTTTTATCCTGTCACTAGCTATAAATATTGCTGATAAAAGGGGGTATGATAAACTTGTTGATATCAGGTCACTTGATCACGTGACAGCTTTATCATGTCACTTGGTCACGTGCCCTGCCGGACCTTTTTTTTGCGGCTATTAGGTCATAGAACAGTCCTTTCTAACATTTTTAATAGGGTGTCTATTTCTGATAAATGATATTTCACTCGATTCTCATATGATTTTAAAATCAAATCCCGACCATATAGATGACATAGTACATGACTGATGACGTAATCTATATTATTGTGACGAAGATCATCTCGGTGTTTACATTCGACCTCAAAAACTGTCAGGATTTTAAAACTTTTATCTGAATGGATTCAACGCAGAATTATTCGACCGAGAAGGATTTCAGAGACAGTAGCTTTGCATGTGATCTCAATCTATGTCCATCCACTGATTAAGAACAAGGAAGGCATTGAATTGAGATTTTCTTTTAGCTGCATGACAACAAAACTTCGGAGAAAAAAGGATGATTGAGATTACTAAAATCACCCGATTCATATCTTCTTAATCATTATGGTATGTACATATTACTCAAGTTCTCTTTTGTTGAATATTTTCTTGCTACAGCATTAGAACCTTTCAATTATCGAGTTCTTTAGCCGTAAGCGACCACCCCACCTCTGCCACCCATTCACCCTTATGATGAGGACTCGCAGAGTGAGTTGTAAATCTGGATCGGATTAAATTTTCGAAGATAAATAACAAATAAACTTAAAAAAAAGAGATTGTAACAGGAAAAATGGAATAGATGATAGGTGACTTAAGATTGAAAAGTTTATCGGGCTCGGCTGCGGAATTTATCTGATTCGCCTCCGGCTCACCAGATAAATTCCTTTTCCATCTCAAGTCATCTATCATCTATTCTCTATAACTCAGCTGACAATACGAAGAAACACAAGAAATCTACTGTTACTTTAGATTTTAAACTGTTTCAGATCTCCTTTTAATAATTGTACTTGTCTTCTATGGTTTTCAACAGCTTTCGGCCTGTGATGTTCGCGAAGCGTTCGATAAATTAAACCACACCTTTTCACGTTTACTCCAGTGCAAAACAGGTAACACTTTCCAAATTTAACAAGCATTTTATGTATCCTGGACAAAGGGCTGTTTTCCAAATAATGAATTACGTTTCTCGAGATTTTGATCCATACGTTAGTTTAATGCCTTACTGAATCAAAGAACCTATGGTGACTGTTCAACTCGGCCCTAAATCTTATGCCAAATACATTTTATAAACAGTTATCTATTAAGTATTGTTATTACAAATAGATAATAAGCAAACTGCAGTTAAGGTGGCAATGGACAGCGGCCTCCCAACTCTATAAACCGGACGTGGGTTTTCGTTTATTTTACGGCTATTTTTGCGCGTTGTTTAAAAACACCGGTTTTCGTAAGATTCTACTTATGGACATAACGTGGAATAATGATGGTAAAATTTCATAATTTAGCTTCTTTTCAACATTTGATATTAATTGAATGACTGGATCATCAAATTTAACAATAAAAATGCGTTAAAACCGTCATTCGATTAGGGGTGAACACTGAAAAATAACGAAAAACTTTCTTATTTTCATGGAAAGGTATGCTTAATTTTTTACCAAATAAAGGAAAAATATGGATTATTAACATATCGAAAAATAAGAAAAATTCATTGGGTAATTTCTTGAAAAAAATAAGTTTTTGTGGCATTTTTGCCTAGTGAAATTACAAAAATTAGTGCATTTTTAACTTTTGAAAGCAAATTGTGTAATTGCAATTGATCAAAGAGAAATTTTCTTGTCAATAGCCATTGTGTACATGTATAAGTTCTATCAAAATGTATTTGTTTTATAGCTATAACTTAGTATAGGTTTATACTAGACCTAAAGATGAATATAACCGTTTTACTGAAAATGGCCTATACCACTCAAGGGCAGATAACTCTAGCATGAAAACGAGCGTGGAAAGGTACCTTTAAATTTTGATATAATGACTACACACTGTTAATCTACAACATATGTGATCAAGAAAAAAATCATTGGGCGGAAAAAAATGACGCCATGTGTCCATTGCTACCTTAAGTTCTAAGAATCTACACATATTCAAACGGTGACATGGTTATGTATAACTACATCATTTATACAAAACTTTTACATATTCTATGAAATCAATTCTACGAAACTTTAGACTAAATATTGGGGCCGAATTGACCGGGCCGAGTTATTCGACTGGCTGAGTTGACCATTACATCACGAGTGCAAGTAAAAACGATCCAGATTCAAGAGAGCTCGAATTTCGCTTAAAACGTAAAAAGCATTTTTACATTCAATAAAAACACATCAAATTTAACTGTCAAAGAATTATCTCTGTCTGAAAAATCAAAATCCAAAAGAAACACTTTGCACTTCAACAGCTGTAGCAGCGTCCTTAACATATTTCTGTTATTTCTATTCTTCGGATCATTGGCATCGTATGAAAATACTGCTAATTAAGTTCCTTATCATTTTGCAGTACATCAAATATTTTTAGGCATTTACACATAATACAACTTCACCGTTGCTCCTTTTTAGCTCTACTGAGAACAACGGGCTCAGGCAAAGTTTTAAGGTTCACCCAGCGTCGTCAGTTATCAACAGTCATCTTCCCCTGAAACACCGGGTCAATTTCATTGAACATTTGTCACAGTGTACCTTTTGAGATTGCACTCGAAATACTGCATAAATATGGGCCTGGCATTCTCACTCTGAAATCTTTGAACGACATCTCCTTCTGAACCGCTGGATCAATTTCAATGAAATACTCTTTGAAAAGCCTATGTCTCGATAGTGCTATTCAAGATATAACAAGAAAAAAGTTTCACGAAAAAAATACTTATAACTGGAGGAGTTGCATTGACAAAAAGATACTTAGGCCCCCTTTCCCATTATGTCGGATAATTGCATTAAATGACAAAGCTGTGACCATGGTCACATGGGAAATGATTTGTTTAAAGTTCATGACAATATATTCATAAACGAAGAAGTAGTGTACAAAAAATAAATCTGAAATTAAGCCCCTTATCCCATGACACAACATATCATCAACAAACCTCCGTGAAATACGCATGGTCACTTGATAAAGGGCATTCTTTGGGAGTTTTTTTTAACAAATGAATCTAAAAACAAAAGAGAATTGTGTAAACAAGAAAGTTAATTTAAATTTCCCTTTTTCCGTGACGTGGCATATCACCAAATGGCAAAATAAATGTGGCTATGGTTACATGATGAGAAATATTCTGTAAAGTATTTATGAAAATCAGTTCATATAAATAAAAGAGTTGTGTTAACAAAGAATATACATAAAGGCCTTATTTATCATGTAACTAAACAGTCATGAATGCACATAGTCACATTCACTGGAAATGGATTATCCTGTGAAGGTTTCACATGCATGTATCCATTAATAAAAGAGGAGTTTTGTTAACGACAAGTTTACGTGGAGGCCCCTTTTTCTGTGATGCAGTATAAAACCACCAGACCACATCAATAGGCACATGGTCACATAATGTAGAATTCTAAGTGGTTTACAATATAATGTATATACATAAAGGCCCCTTTTATTCGATACGTTTCTTTCCATATCTTGATTAAAAGTATCAACTTATCTGATACTTTCACTGCCCTTATTAGTTTTACAACATTATTTAACTCTTTGTGCATTCCGTTCATTGCAATTTATTTTCTTCAGTTACCCACTATTTTCACTTTATGAATTTAAACTGGAATATTCAACTCTGATTGTAGCATTAAGTACAACTCATTATCGATTTCAGGAGTAGTTTCACCAAGCTGTTTAGGGCGTATTTTTGTCTTAAAAACGTCCTAGGACATTTTTAAGACACAAATAGTGTTTCATCAAACTCGAGATATTCACGAAGTTCCTAAATTTTGTCCCAAACGTAGGACACCGATTTCGGCGTCCTACGTGATTCTTTTGTCTTAAATATTGTATCTAAAGAAGATATGGCTTCTCTTTTCCAAACTTTTGATGAAGAATGGACAAAGAGGATTGAGTGAGACTAAAGGGAACTAGAATATTTTGGCCAGATGGGTATTGGAATCCTGGTGGTGCTCTTGTTGCGACCTAAAATTGCTATAGCGGTGTGAATGCGAAGTTATATCGACCTTGCAATGATTAGCGCAAGTATGCAGTAGAAGCACCGAGCAAATATGTAGAGACAGCACGGAACAGAGAGTGACGATGTCCTCTTTGGGTTTTTACAAAACAGTACACGTGGAGGGCGATGTAGCATCTCGGGATCGCCTTTGCAACCGACATGAAATTCTCCAACTATACAAGGAGACCCTCTTGAGTGCGAATCGATAGCTTGGGTTGGGTGTAGTAAGTACGCTTTTTGCAGGCGATAGCCGAACATTCTGTGTACATTTGTTACGTCGATAAATTTGATCTATTGCGATATAGGAAATAAGCATAGCAAATAAAAAAGAGCATTACAAACGCTTACCAACCTCGACCATTGAGTAACCGATCTTGGACAAACTTTCTGGACATGATATGTAAGAAAATAGAGTTAGGCTTACCATCTTATTAGTATAAGTTGCCTTTATCTTGTGTTACAAGTTTCAGCTGATAGCCTTCAGAAATACCAAAGAAATTGCAAAAAAAATCAAAGTTTAATCTCGACATGGACGACATGGAGGCTGTGTCATTACCTCGAGTTTTTTCTCCGAAACCAGTCAAGCTAAAATTGTGAAAAGGAATGAAATTGTCGTTCTTTTTTAAACTGGAAGCACCACGAGAACAAAGGACTCTTTACTGGCTTCTTATAGCATGACAAGTCTGTGTTAGATTCAAGCACATGCTATTTTAAAGTACATGTACTTCGGTAAAACTATCCCGCGGTAGGCAGTCAAAGCTAAAGGGAGGGGAAATGTAATCATATTTTCAAAGGCCCCTTTTTCATATGGCCCTTGCAGGACTTAACTCATTTTCAAAAGGAACGATTCATAAGTTAGTAAAACAATTATATGAGAGCTTGAGGCAAATCGGATGAAACTGTTTAATTTATCGCGGAAAAGATAATTCTTACTTCAATAAGGCTTATGATACTTCACGGACACGAGCCATTTTCAAAAGGAACGATCATTATGATTGTTCAATCTTTCTGTGAAAAAAATGAAGCAAATCGGATGGCAAATGTGGAATCTATCATGATAATAAGGGTATTTTATCAAATTTCCGTAAGCTTATATTTCCGCTATTCTTGACAGACCTGACCCATTCTTAGCCCCACTGGCCGAAGGCCAGCGAGCTATTGTCATGGCGGTGTGTCCGTCGGTCCTTCCGTCCGCCCGTGCGTGCGTGCGTAAACCTTTTTTCTTCAAACATCTTCTCCTCCCAACTCAGTGGACGGATATTCACAAAACCTGATAGGAATGGTCCTTGGGTCACTCACTTCTCAAATTGTTAAATAAACTTTGGTTGACCCCCAAATATGGGCGTGGTAGGGCGGGGCATTTTTCACTCGAAAATCTTAAAAAAGTCTTCTCCTCCCAAACCATTGGGGTGATTTCAATGAAACTTGGCCTGGATGTTCCTTGGGTGGCCCTTTACTTAAATTGTTAAATACATTTTGATTGACCTCCAAATACGGGCGTGGCAAGGCTGGGCTTATTTTGACAATAAAATATTTCAAAATCTTATCCTCAAAAACCATTGGACGGATTTGGATAAAAAAGGGCGTGGTAGGGCAAGGCTTATTTTTTTTTACTCTGAAAACTTAAAAAAAAACTCTTCCCATGAACCAACTGTTACTTTGAAAACTAGAGTATCATTAAAATTGGTCATTATACAAACTAGATTGTTTTGAGGATATATAGATCCATCAAGACTCATCAAGACTTATCCATAAAATAGAAACCTTTCCTTTTACAATCAGTACTGATATACATTTATAAATATGGTTTCCTATTTAAAAGATTTAGCCTACACTAGAATAAGCTTCTCTGTCTTCTTCGCGAATTCTCTTGTAAACTTCCTTATATGCAGAGTTTCTCATTAGATATATAAAATCCAAAGTAGCGATTCAGTCCCTCATGGGCCTCTTGTCAAAAGAAACCATCCTAATGATGATACAATTATTTCATTAAAGATTGAAGCAAATCGGAGGAACAATGTTGACTCTATCGCGATATCATTCTTCGTCGTTTTGAACAGTGCTTTGACTTTTATAATTGACTGTGTGAAATAATAGATATTTTGTTTTCCTTAGCAAATTGAAAGGCAACCAACTTGTAACATTGTGTAGAAAGAAATTAAGGGCGTTAAAGTGATAATTTATGAATTTATAAAGAAATCATGAAATCCGAATTACATAAGTACCGAAATTTGATATGATGTGATATACAAATAACAAAAGGGATTCTTTTAAAACGACAATTTTGAGGCACATTTAACCGACCTGAAACCTGATTTCTGGTAAAGACGGAAAATGTTCTTTTTTTCCAAACCTTATTATGAAATACATGGTTGTTTTTAGCTCAGTTCAACCTCTTGACTTATAAAAAAGGTTTATTCTGATAGAGTTGAATGCAACTTCGCCTCTTTGGCGCTTGTAAGCGATGATGAGATCTTTATTTTAGTTTTCAACCTTACTGATATTTCTTATTTCAAGGAAAATCTATCTACACGGCTATAATTAGCTTGCACGTGATTTTATCACGTGCGTTTTGGGGCCTTTTTATCGAGCATGGTTAAATTAGGACAAAGTTTGATGAAACGCAAATGCACGTCCTAGGAACTTTTTAGGATGTTTTGATGAAACTGACCTACGAACATCCTAGGATGTGTCCTACGACACTTTTAAGACACGTCCCAGGACATTTATTGATGAAACAGGCCCCTGATCTTCACAAAAAGTTTACACAGAAAACACTCCCTGAGAACTGTTACAACAGACAAATACCTCTGTACGATCACATGTTAAGGATTCGCAATTAAAACAGTCAAGGTTTCAATACTTACGAAAAACGAAAAGCTGCGCCTTTCAAAAGAATATGTGACCCTTCATCTATATAACGTGAATAGATCAACCATGCACCTTAAACAATGTGATACTCGACTTAATGATTTTCTTTCATATTTTATCCCCCACATCACCAGAATTTAGCAGATTAAAAGCAAACACTGTGTGTCATATGCCAGAGTAAATGCATTTTTAACTTTAAGATAGCGTTTAAATTGACAGTAACTACAGTTGAATAAAAAGGTACTAGTTTTCTTTTCTATTATCACAACTTTAGACAATCAAAGCACTGAAAGTACTGATGGTAACGAACCTGATGGCATTCTAGAGTGATATATTGAATTCAATTAGAAAAGAGAAATTACGAATGTAAAAAAAAAGTGGGAAGAATTGTCTCGACAAAATTTCCGTTATTCGGAAATTTCACTGCAAATTCAAAGAAAGGGAAAGAGAGGAAAAATCCTGTTAGAAAATATTTGTTAGAATATGAGATGTTACTCTGTGAAAATTTCTTTTACACACTTGAAATAGGTACATTTATTAATTAAATATAAATGGAGAAAACGATTTAATCCTATCTAAAACTGTCTTTAACCTATATCCAATGGTGTTTGTTTTTACAAAAGTACTTGTTATCATGTTTAAGCTTATTTCAAGCAAATTTGTTGTATTTGTTTTAACTTTTTTAACTATCTTTGTTTCTTCTCAGAGGATGAAAAGGTCTTTGAGTACCAATTAAAGAAACACCTATGAATATCAGTCAGTCCTGAACTGTACTCATTGTTAAAAGTTATGATTTGTTAACTTATTAATAGTATTTTGAACAATAACCTGAGAGATTAGTTTTTATCATATTTGAAGCCATAACCACTTCCGTGGTTGACACTTATGTCATTATTCAACTTTATAACACTGCAGGATGAAGAATATTTAGGTATAGGTTAAAGGAGGTCTAGTGCCCTATCAGTATAATTCATAGATAATTTCTGTTTAAGGTTTAGAAATAAAAGTATAACTTTTTATATTTAACAATTGCTCCATAGTAAATTGCATACTAAAAGTCTTTATAAATATTATTTTTGAAACGTAATTTCTACATCAAAAGCGAATAAGAATCTTATTTAAGAAGTTTATTTTTTAAAGGGAGGTAATAATTGCATGACTATGACTATGTTTAAGTATAATACAATGTTTTTTTACTTCCAAATTTCTTTCCAAAAAGAATTGAGAATCCTTACGATTTTCGGTTTATTTTTTGCACGAGAACCTATTGTTTACATTCAAGAGTTTGGATGCTTGCAAAATCACTCACTATCGATATCTTATTACAGTATTGCGGCTGATATTAGACTTTCTGCTCGGAGCTAGTTTTTGCTTAAACTGTAGTTAACCAATTCTAAACGTATTTTTGGAAGGATGTAGCCAGTTTTTATTCATCGATTAAGATTTTTATGATTTCTGTAAAAAACGCAATGACTTTTCCAGAATAATTTAACAACTAAACCCGCCTGTCGATTAGTAAACAAGTGCATGACGAATCTGGTCCCCCCTTGACCACGGCAATATCTACTCGTCAATTGGAGTGGTATCTAGGGTTGAATATTTAGCTATCATTTATTTAATTTTCAAATAGAATTTTGAATTGATATGGTTTTACAGATTGAAAAAATGCAAAGTAGAATGGCCCCGATGAAATATCTTCCGTGCCTGTCGCATTTGGTATTCGGCAATATTCGCTTCTGAGACAGACGAATACGAAACGTTTTCGCTGGGAATAAGTTCACCGAATATTCGAGTGTATCCTTTCAAGCCCTTCTTCAGCCAACGCAATTTTACAGAAAAATCTTAATAGCGGCGTCCCTATTCAAATAAAAGTACAAGAAAGGTTGTACATGTAAAACACATGTCGAATCATTCTTAAAACCCGTCTCGAGACTGACTGTCGCTAGTTGTAAAACCGCGTTACCGTTTCTAATGACACAAGGTGTCTTGATGTGTCATTCGTCTCAACTCGGCCGATTCCTCTAACCTACATTTAAATCGGAGCCGTCGGAGATCTCCCGAGTATTGCCGAATGTAAGTTCAAGAGGACATGACCTAAATAAACACGTATTTCCGGCTTATTACTACAAGTTGCACCAGCTAAGGCTTGGGTCAAAAACATAGTATCTGTCTCTACGGTGTCTAGACACAAACTTTGCTTTTGCTTGAAACTCTCGACAAGCTTACGCCGATCAAAAATTCCCTTGATAAACATTGCAAGATTATTTTGTGTTTTTCAAGGCGAATTTTCATTATTTTCACTTGATAAAGAATATTAGTATCACGCCGTTAAAGAAAAAAACAGTGATTTTGCGGAAAAAAATATTGAAAGATACTAAATTGAATTTTAAGAGGCGCTACTTTATTTCAAATGTATAAACATCCTACAGGATTTTCCTGACATGGTATATAACACTGGTGAACGACGTTCGTTCACCAAAAAACAATCGAGAAAACATGAAATGATATGAGTTACGGTACATGACAGAGGGTGTTACGGCTTAGTATTTACAGCACTTATAGAGGTTTCAGACTCTTGTGGAATACATTTGTTTTGTTTAATTTATTTAAGTGGGTCTTATCAACTATTTCAGCTATGACTTTTTCCCGTCCGTCCGTCTGTTAACTTTCTTCTATTTTCGAAATAAAGTCGATAATTTTCATCCGATTTACTTCAAAGTTTCACATAATAGCAATACTAAAAATGAGAGTGTATAAAAAAAGTGAGATAATAGAACATTATCGGTTGACCGCTGAAGCAAGTGTTTGAAACTCTTGATTCTCGATGAAAAGCAGTTATATAGAACGAATTAAGATTTTTCTTTTCGATTCTCATATTTTGTGTTAATTTCAATGCAACGGGTTGTTCATTTCACAAGTACTCGCGCCGAATGTGTGGGCCAATGAAAGAACCAAGATCGATAGCCGCTCCGGGAATCGAACTCAGGACCATTGAGTCAAGAGGCCGACGCTCTACCTATAGACCACGGACACCACTTATCTCAGTCCTCTAGCACTCAGACCTGCCTTACTCTTCCTTTTGCCTGACTGCTTATTTCTTAATTCATATTGTTCTCTTTAAGTAAGGGTTTGGCTAACACAGTGTGATTATTTTTTATTTATTTATTTATTTTGTTTTGTTTTATAAATCCATAGACCAAAAAATTACTTTCATCTCTTAAATGTCATTTCAACGAGTTTGACTTTACATTCCGGTTTTTTTTTTTTTTTAAGATTTTTGTGTCATTAAAAAGTAGGAAAGTTTGATATTGGTGAAATCTATAACACGTGTTATTATTGCGAAGGAAATTGCGCATCAAAGAGCAAAGGAGATTGGCAATTTTCTTCTCGGTATGGTGAGGAAATTGTTTGTTTCTAAAAGGAAATATTACAAGGAAAACATTATTTTGTAATTTATTGTTTAATGTTGTACATGATTCAATGTTATGGTTTAATGACAACACCTCCCCACCTTGAAAAAAAAAGAAGAAAAGGAAAGCGAATATTACAAATTGTCACGAAGAAAATAAGAAATTACGGAAGCCGAGGTGATATATTTCCATATATGTACAAGAACTCAGGTTATGTTTGTCTCTAGAACCAGCCCTGTGTTTAGGATGTAAAAGCGCAAGCGCTTTATGATGATACCCCGCTTTGCACGTGCGCATACGTGCAAAGCGAGGTATCATTTCGAAAGCGCTTCGCTAACGTTTTTATCCTGAACGTAGGGCAGGTTAAATTCGTACACACACAAAAAGGAATAAATCCTTGGGTATGCGTGTAAAATGGTTTCCCGACTCGACCAGTTCTATAAGACATTTTAAAAAAAGTCTCTGATTTTATGACATTTGATTCGCACAAGTGGGCCAATGATAAGCAGAATTCCTGTATGGTTTATGTGTGCTTGTTGAACGTTGCCTTGTCTGTTTGTTAGAATGGGTTTTACGCCGCTTTCGACAATCTTTCAGTTATATCGCGGCAGCTGGAGCACCTGACAATGGATTCCTGGTATTTCTCACACTAGTACGCCCACCACATCCATTCCTAGCCTCCAGCTGCTATCCCAAATAGGTCTACGATTATTGACTCATTGGTGTGAGACAAATAGTCGGAAAGGATGACAGCCGCCATCGGGGATCTTACCCGGGACCTCTAGATTGACAGTCCGACGCACTACCAACTGCGCTATGACGGCAGCTGAACCTTGACTTAACTTTTTGTTCAATATCTATTAAATAATAAGGTTCAAATTTAGGAGATTTAACATTCATTTCACACTAGTAAATTACTGGTGATAGATCAATATTTTAAAGACTCGTTCACTCATTTTCAGATAAATGCCCAATTTCAATATTTTAGTATCGCACAGCATTTCAAAGATCTACAAAGGAAACATATCAAACATTTTACTGAGTTCGTGTTCGAACTTGTGTACGCATACATGTCGGTGTTTCCAATCGGGAACCCTCGGCGATTCTACGAAAAGAGCTCAGAAATAATACGAGCGCAGCCACAAAAGCGAGTTATTTCGCACGTGGGTTTTTATGACGTCACAAACATCAACGATTCCTAGAAAGTATGATGTTACAGAAAACAAAATCAACGAAATATAAAAGGGGGTATATTATGATTTGATAACAAAGCGCAGTGTTTTACTGCGTTTTGTTATCAAATTATAATATGCCGAAAAGACCTCCGCCCAGACGATCGGAAAGAATTTACAGAATGTGATTTTTTTCAATCGTGTTAAATAACCGAATTACCACCTGAAGAAGCCGAATTACCTTACTAATGACCCGAAATCACTACACTTAAGTCAGGGGTACTTTCCAGTTTACGGAAAAGTCCGAGCGGTGTTCCGAAAGCAGTATGTCGTGTTTAAAATTCAGCTACATGTAGAAGGCTGAAAATGCCAGATTATGCCTTTCGCTAGATGGGTTTGTTTGTTTGGGTTAAAACAGAAAAAAAAATGTGAAGAATAAAAGGGCATTTTATTAGCAGACATCTCATTTTAAAAGTTGTTCGGAGTTCTACGGATTTTTTTTTTTTTTTTTTTTTTTGAGAAACATAATTTTCATTAACACTGTCCCATAATGCGCTGTCACGTTCGTTTACGCGTGTTAATAAGCTTATTTTAACAATCTTCGCCAAGTTGCAATTTTTTCCAAAATTACTGAAGAAGCTCTTAAGTATCACTCTTCCATGGAAAATGGCCAAACAACAAAAAGATATAAACAACAACAACAGAAAAAATGGCAAAAGTCTACACGCGTCGTCAAAATGTCATTTTTAGAATTTTACGTTGTAAATTGTCACAAACGTTAGATCTTCAATTGCCCGTACAGCTTATCCAGAATCAAAGTGCTGTCAGCACTGTAAATCGGACATCATTGAGAGGCTGGGTTAGTGCAATAGTTTGCCAATCAAAAGGGCTCAAATTTGGACAATAAAAGTTGGTAAAATATTTGCCCAATTTGAGAGTTTTTTGTCTCAACACTCCATCTTTTCGAGGACATCGCCAGCTCATCCTACCTCGTGGGTCCGATTTTGAAAGTTTGCTGATTCGATAGCCCTCTGCTAGTCTAAATTAATTCTTAGCAGATTTTTTTACGTTGTTATAATGAGCACACGCCAAGCTAAAAGCTTGTCTGTTAATATTATTCCTCTCTTTAAAAGCCTGTTTAGCAACAAAACATTTTTCATTAAACTATTTACAATTTTGATTACCAACATGTTTGTTTTTCAAGCATTGGGTTTTCCCAAATACTATAAATGCATTTTCCCTCAAGAAACACGTGAAATCGGCAACTATGCTATTTATATCTTTGGTTTCTGACCAACCGATTAAATCTAGCAGCACTCTATGATTATTCATGAGCTATTCTAAAAATAGATCGCTCTTACTGCTATCCTATATCAGTTTATCGTATGTTTTTGTCGGTTTATTTGTTGTTGAATAATTTTTCTTCATGCTCAAATTTGAATTTATTGAAAATAGGATTGGAGCGTGATCAGAGTGCTCATTTAATTCAAATATTTCAAAATTACAAAATTATTTCTATTTGTAAACACATAGTCAACAGTACTCATTCCACCAGTAGACTTCCAACGCTCCCTGTTTGAGTGCAGACGACCATTGACCAATGACAAACAACTTAATTGACACATTTCGAGCAGACGATGTCCATTTGCATCTACCACGTGGTCTGAATTTACGCGTGGGTTTTGACCGAGTGATAATCATAACAGAATTTGATTGGTTGTAAGCCCTACAACTGGTAAATGACCGTTCGAGAAAAAAATCAGAGCAGTAATATTGTAAGTGCTACAAATTTATTTTACAGTTAACCTATTGTACGTTTCAACTCCTTTACTCAACCGAAAATCTTGTTATAAACACTGAAAATACTAACTGTTAATTACTAAAAGCGAAAATCACATCAAATTTTGTATTAGCCTCTTCTCTATTTGTCGAAAAGTAAATAAGATAAAAACAAAGTTTGTAGATTGTGACTGAAAAGGCCGTTTCTTCGGTGTTTGAAAACACATAATTTGGTTTGAACACATTGCTCAGAAGATAAAGGTAAAAATGTAGTGGGTCAAACAGACTGGATTTCTGGAGAACGGTATAAATCTCCGATTTAAAAATGAAAATTGTGTCACGTACTTCGAAGGTCACATACGGCAAAGATTGTCACAAAATCGAAAAACTTACGAATACATCCTATAGTAAGTAACATCATAAAATTGACCGTCATTCCGATCGATATAAAAAAGCCCTAGATTATAGGTCTACTTTTTACACATACAGCTAGAAACATCGTGAAATTGACTGTCATTCCATTCTTCATCGGCCACTTAGCGCTCCATTCATTCATTCAAAATACTCACTCAAACCATTCAAAAACGCTCCAAATTCACTTAAAATGATAAGATTACGACTACCTTCAAATAAAAAATCGGTAAAAAAGCCCGTATTTCACTTACATTTTTGAATTTTGTAAGCGTATGATGGTTACGTAAAGGCATAGAAAGCTATTCATTAACCTGTATGTATATTTCATTAAAGGGAGTTAATAAATATCGCTAATTTTGTTCAAGATAAGAAAATGAGCATTATTAGATTACCTCCCTTAAAATTCACTCAAAACTCGCTCTACATACTCATGCAATTTAATTCCTAAATCATTCCGAAATCATTCATCTTGTCAAAATGACGATGTTCTTAAATGTATTTTACTTATAAATAAGAAATATTTACCTAGTGCAAGGCAAACAGACAAATAAACTTTTACGATCAAACCATGTCACGAACATATAATGTCTTAACGTTATTTGTTCACACATTTTGACGTAAATTTTTACTTTTTCTAGTTTTCCCTCGAAAAAGGATTATTCATTAACAAATTATATAATTTTCTGGGTAAAATAATCTTAACTTTCGGTTTTATCAAATTGTGTCACGAATGTAGAATATTTCAAACATGAGCCATGTAATATTTTCTTTATTTCAGTAACTATGAATGGCTAATTACACTAAAAAGTATATATATATATATGTATGTAAAATAACGTTACGTTGACGTCGTTGCTAGACGACGTCGTTATTAACGTTCAACTCTGAAGATCATACTATATGTGAAACCGGTTGAGTTATTTTATATTAATTAAATATGTAATTGGCAGATTCCTTCAACTTTCTTTCTTTTTTCCCGATATATGTATGTATATATACTTATTTATTGATGTATCTGGTTCTACTTAATTCATTCACGTGAAGCTTTGCACACATGTTCAAAATCAAAATAGCAACCCATACTATGAACGTAATAACTATATATGTATCCTGTGCGAATTGGGCCATTTTTTGACACCCAAGCCGAGTTAAGGCACACATAGGAGGTGCTCTTGTTGAAGCGGTAGTATTCATTCATATACGCGAACATGTACGCATTTTACTTTTTTATTTGGTATTCTATTGAGAAGATAATTTTGTATTTTCGTTTACTGAAATCGTCCAATATTTAACATTATAGGGATGAGTGTCTTTTTCACTGCGTTTATTGGGGTATAAAGTGCAATTGCCTTAGCACATGGCAAATAACGCCCGTAGGGCGTTTTGTTTAAGCCATGTGCGCGTAGAAAGTTGACTTGAAGCTTTAAAGTTTGGTCGAGTATTTTAATAATTTCTTCGATCTAGAGGATTGCAAATAAGGGATGAGTGTCTTTTTTCACTGCGTTTATTGGGTATAAAGTGCAATTGCCTTAGCACATGGCTTAAACACAACGCCCTTCGGGCGTTATTTGCCATGTGCTAAGACTATTGCACTTTATACCCCAATAAACGAAGTGAAAAAGACACTCATCCCTAAAATAATTGCAATCCAATAAAATAAAGAATTCTGATTGGTTTAAATCGCATCACGTGGGGAATCCATTGCACTTTATTTCTGTATAATATGCAATAAGTCTTTCGGGAAACCCCACGTGATGCGATTTTAACCAATCAGAACTCTTTATTTCATTAGATCGCAATTATTTACTATTTGTGCTTGTTTATAAGGAACAAAAAAATGTAGCGTTGCATCTAAATATTCAGTGCTGCAGCTACAGATGAAAGTGTGGGAAAAAAGACAAATATCTGAAAATGTATCGTACACTGAGCATTTAAATAGATTTAATGCATACTCCAAATGACTCGTAATGCTGACACCATTAATATGAAATTGGGTTGTTGTTTTTTTATAATAGTCACTTTTCCTATTACTATCGAATGACTGAAACCAATTTTGGCATTTAAATGATCTAAACTTGCCTTTATCAATCAAGGAAAATATAACATAACCTTCATGTAAAGCTTGTCATTTCAATAATCACTCAAATCGTACGTGAACGGAGAAGCATAATACAAAACATAAATGAGCATGTGCGTGACATTTCAAACAATTTCAATTGTGCCCTAAGTAAAGACTCTGGCCAGTCTGTGCATCCGCACAGCCTGTCCAGAATCTGTACTTTGCGTTTTATAGGTAGACAAAATCTAAAAGTATCTTCAGGTAGCCAGACAATATTCTACAGTTAACAACATCGTGAAATTGGCATTCAGCTCGGTGAAAATCATTCTAAATCACTCACTCAACTCTCCATTCATTCAATCCAAACACTTACTCAAACCATTCAAAAACGTTCAAACCAATTGAAAAATAAAGAATCAACAACGTCACTCAAACAAATCAATTTTGATAAGAAAAAATCGCGATTTCAATGACATAATTCAAATTGCTAGCGCCTCATAGGTTCTTGAAGAAATATGAAAGCTATGTATAGAACTTGTATGCATTTTTTTAATTAAAGGGAGGTAATTAATATCGCTTATTTTGTTCATCCTGAACAAAATTTGCGATATAGGATTACCTCCCATTAAATTCATTAAAAAAATCACTACACACCCATTCAATTTCATTCCTAAATCATTCCAAAATTATTCACCGTGTCATTTTCACGATGTTGTTAACTGTAATTGCACTACGTGACTGTCGGTGCCGCTGTATGCTTTCAATTCACGTACATATATCAAATTGTTGGAAATGTCACTCACAGGCTGAAATGGTGAAAAAATCTATTTTAAGGAAGCAAACAAATGGCCCTAACGTAGTATAACGTATTATGTGATCACCCAAGGCGTTCGGATCTACGGTGGGCTGGCTGTAAACACTGCGTGGTTTGTTTTCAGGATCATAACTTGGTCATCTCATGTTCAATTGATTTGAAACTTGGCAGTTATGTTCAACTCATGATTACGGATCACAATTCATAAGAGTCGTTACGCTGTCTAGCTAATTTATTTTTCATTTTTATTTTTTGTTGTTGTTTTTTTCTTTGTTGTTGTTTTCATACTCGAACATTCAGAGGTGTAAGAGGCGTATCTTGCGACAATTTGCCACCTGGTTTCCTATAAATAAACAAGGTCGTGTGTGATTAAAACCATTATATTTTGAAATACAAATTATTTGAAAATATTGGGAAAAAAAGTTGTAATAATCAAATTAATTATTTCTAAAACCTGTCTGTATTCAGCGCGAGATCATTATCTGTGAACTCTTTTTTCCAAAAGAAATAGTGAATTAATGCAATTGTTAAAACCCTTATCGTGTTGTCCGTAATATATTCCTGCTGTTCGAGCAAGTTTTCACAAATTTCACAAACATGCGACCTGATCTCAGCATACAGTGTCTGCTTTCGGCTTAATTATTGTCGGAAAGAATTAAGTCAGATAGGTAACAAATGTCTAAAATCTGCAAATTGCTTAACCCTTTGCTGTTTAATTCCTGCATTTTACGTGCCAGTGATTTTATGATTGAGAAAACATTGAGAAAAAAGAAGAAATTGCTTCTGACAAGCAATTTCTTCTTTTTCCACACTATTTTCTACCCTACTGAATGGTTATTTTTCAAATTAAATCCACTTTTGATTTTCGTCTGCAAAACTTTTGAATTTGGACAGGTCCAAAATTCTGTAAAACAGAAAAGGGTTAAAGGCCCGGTCACGCTGCGAAACGGACACAAAACGTATGCTGAACGGACACGGCGGAAAAGTGAAATTTTCATCTGTTCTCATACGCTTGATAAAAACTGATAAATGTGGCAAAAATTTGCGAAAACAGAACGGAAATATCGGACGTCTAAAGGATATAGCCGGGATATTGAGAGGATGTTCATCGGAAGCCTCGCGGATAAGTGCGGATGACAGCTCAGAGGAGGTTACCAGGTGTAATTGTGACGTATTCGAATAGGGAAAAGAGTGGATTCATCAAGCATTGGCCGTATACACAGCGTATGCTGGGCGTAAACAAAATGGATATAGGGCGGATCTTGATGCGTACGCTTACATACTTACTTATCCGCGTTACTTCACTTATCTAGACTTTTCGTATACCCGATAATTCTGCCCTCTGTACGTTTTCAACCAAACCGGACTGGGGTATCGAGGATGCCTTATGGATGGATTGAGGATACAACGGATATATAACGGATGGTATCGGATACGTAGCGTTCCTCGTATTGTTTCGCATGTAAATCGTACATAGCGGAAAGCTTATCCGCTCTACAAATTTTGTGCAGCTCAAAACTTCGTCGCGGATGGAATCACAATGGACAGACGCTCAGCGGACAAAGCGTATGCAAAGCGTATGTACTGGATAACACTTCGAAACAATATGCTCCGGATGAGCTAGTGTGATTGATCAATGTGCGGTGTTCTTCCATCTGCTTAAACATATTTGACCCGTCACGCGAAAAGGGACTATCTGGGTAATGTGTAAAGTGTCGACCCTAGTCAGACTGACGGATTGTGCATGCTGACTAGGGTATAAACTTTTCGCACTATGCTGATTTTATGAATCTAGAATGATAATTCTACATCACCGTATATATATTTTTTTTTAAATGCGACCACCGATTAACCTCTACTGGAATAAATCTCTTTCGCACGATTTATTTTACAGAGTTCCGAGATGGTTCCTTTTTTCGCGACATTAACATATAAGATCAAAATAGTTTAAGATTTCCCAGACCGGCCTCAAATGCACGGTAATTGGGTAAGAATCGATCACCATGATACTATGAGCGTAAAGCTATTGATCTAAAATGAAAAAAAAAAACTAAAGTAAAGTTCCACTTATTTCATATACTGCGGCAGAAAAAGATATTCAAAATTATAATATGACCTACGTCGCGGGAGTGAATTAACCCCGTTGAATATTTTGATATAACACGGGTGTTATTGCACTAGTGGAATAACTATTCATACCTGAAGCCCATAGCGAAAAGCAACGCCATTTTGTAGCCGCGAAAATTACGTCATAATGTATATGTTGTGACGTCAGTTTTAAAAGGCGTTATAAGTTTCTCGAAAAATTGCAAAAGTGGAATTTCAAGAATTTTGACGTTTTTCGCAAAGAAATCGGGTCATATTATAAACAGAATATAAAATTTGTGCTCATAAAATACAGAATTTATTAAACTCGTCATCTAAAACAGATAAAAAACTCGGCATAGCCTCGTTTTTATCGGTTTAAAGATGACTCGTTTAATAAATTCGGTATTCAATGACCACTAATTCGATATCCTCTATTTCTTATTTAGTCTGCATAATTCACTTGCCAAGGCGTTATTTAGCCCTGTTGTGATTTGGTGAGTTTAGTAATCAATATTTTGGACTGTACAACTGTGCAGACTTATCTTAGTCTTTACTTTCTGCCAAAGCTTTGTTTACACCAAGAATATGTCGCAAACAATAGTATAGTGGTTTATTGAAATTACTGTTTTCATGAAAATTGAATAATTGGGCTTCAGAAGGGATTCGCTTTAACCAACCCCCCCCCCCCCCCCCCCCGGATCCGCCACTTTATTTACGTCTATTTTCATCATAAAACTTTTTTCAATCCTCGGAATGAATGCCTCACCCAAAATGAGTTTACTGAAACAATAATTAGATAAATGGGTTAAGTATTCTGGTGAAAACCACGCTCTTAATATCCAATGTTTAAGATTATAGGTCATGTCTTCAAATGTTTTCTTTTCTGCATGTTTTCGGACGGACAAATAAATAAATTCATGCAGATTCACAAACAAAAAAGCGATGTTTAATATACTATATAATATACTATACTATATAATTCAAAATGATTCAGTGTTGCTATGTAAGGAACACCCTGTAGGATCTTAATAGATTCGAAATTAAGTAGTGCCCCTTTAGATTCAATTAGGTATCTCTCAAGACTCCTCTCCGTAAAATCACTGTTTATTTCGTTAATGGCGCAATACAAAAATCCTTCATCAAGTGAAGATAACGAAAATTCCCCTTTAAAAACACAAAATGGGGTTGCAATATTAATGGGGCGTATTGACGATACACGTAAGCTTGTCGATGGTTTAGAGCAAAGACAATGTTTGTATCTATACACTGTATATACAGATACTATGTTTTTCATCTAGGCCTTCGCTATTTCAACTTGTAGTAATTTGCCAGAAATATGTGTTCATTTAGGTTGTGACCTCTTAAACTCGTTTTTAACGTACACACCTTGTAACATTAGAAACGGTAGCCAGTCTAGTGACATTTGTGGTTTAAGCAATCGCGTTTACATAACTTTTCAACACGCGAAAGTCAGTCTCGAGACGGGTTTTAAAAATTATTCGACACGTGTTTTAAATTGTACCTTTTGTTTGAATTGGGATTAACGCCGCTTTAAACATTTTTTCTGTAAAATCGCGGTGGCGGAGCATTAGCGATCTTTACATAATCTGAGTTTTGCCATATATGTTAATATATAATAACCTATAAGACGAAATTTAGATTGTGAATCAATCGCCCGTGTACTGGAGCACCTAAACATGAAATCTTGTATTTCTCGCACTAGAACTTTTATTACCATACATCCTTACATAGCTGCCATATTTCTACCCTCTTAGGTTTACGATTATCAACCGAGTAGTAGGAACATTAGAATTTAAACTACGACTATAATTGGACAATCCATTAGCTGTACAAAAAACATACCTACATAAACCGTATTGTTTTTTCTTTAATTCTTTTTTACCCAATGGCATCCGATAATCATTCTTTCACAAAACTGTGCAATTTATCGAAAGAGTTCAAAACCCTGCAATTATAGCATTTTGGTTGAAGACGAAACAGCGGTCTTTTAATTCCTAGGATGGAGAACCCAATTCAGGTCGTTTAAGGTAAAAGATAATCGAGTCAAAAACTGAACAACGTGTGGTCTGCGTAGCTTTTTTGTACTTATGTGCACGCAAAAAATAGTTCTAGGATACGCCATCAACTTTTGTGCGACATGAAGTGCTTTGTGTGTTCAACACAGTGCTTGCATATCACAACGCTGTGCTAAAATCAAAGCACTGATAGAACTGAAGGCGGAGCCGGAACTGAATAGACGAAACAACACACGAGATCAATTTTCTGGAATATAACCTTGATTATTCACCTTGTTCTTATCATGTATAACAGATATTACTTATCCGGTACTGCCAAAATCACTGCTGTGTTAAAGATACATAGCTTTTATATTTGATTTTGACGGATGACCTTGCTAACTAACACTTTCTTCTTTTTCCCTATTATTATCTACCCTTTCTGCTACAAATTTTACCCACATATTGTATGTTATCTGCAACCTTTTAAAATTTGGACCCGTCTAAACATTTGTTGTCTTGTAATTGCTTAATCTAAATTAGGAAAATTTAAAAGCCTTGTCCCATCGTGAAACCCTTAAACACTTAATTACTCAATCAAATAACTTTCATTAATCGTTTTTCAAAGGGATATTTGGCTTTAAATACATGACATTCAGTTTTTATCCAAGGATTTCATAACAGTGTGGGGGGAATTCAGCACAAAATTGAAGCTCTTATAAATTTTAATAAATATTTTACTTTTTGTTCGTAGTAAAAAATCCCCCACGTCAAGAAAGTATAGGTGTCTTTGAAAAAAGAGGGGGCAATCCCCCCCTCCCTGCCCAGAATAAACACTGCTGACATGCTCTTTTGGTAAATAAGATTTATAGGACGTTTCATTTGAAATAAATAGAATAAATTGTAACACAATGGATTTCACCTACTCATGATTTTGAACTTTGCTAATAAGTGTCAATGGACAATGAAAATTATTGTCATGATCCATTTTTCTTTCTGGAATCGACCATTTATATTTTCTAAAAAATCCTTATAGAAAACAATTGAAAAAAAAGCCAATAAATGATCAATTTGACGAAATTTATCATTTACGTATGATTTATTTTTTTACTTTGAATATTGAAATAAAGATCTTCATATAGAAATTTTAAGAATCTTGTTTGATAAAATTTTCAAACACTTATCTTTTGTGAAAAAAATCTATTTGGGCCGTTTTGGCCAAATGAAATATCTGCTTCGGGCCGTTTTTGACCAAATTGCGGGCTGTTTTGATCGAAATACGGGCCGTTTTGGCTCTGGGCCCTTTTGACTTGGGGCCGTTTTATCTTGCTCCTACCTTAATACAGACTATGTAATCATAAAGAAATCAATGGGTCAAATTTTTAGACGGGCCAAGTTTAGGGCCGTACGGTTTTGAAATCACAGGCTGTGTGATCGTCAAAGTTTCCATAGACCCCCCCCCTCTCCCCACTGCACCAAGTCTAATTTTGTACCAGGGTTTACAGTCTAGAAGTCTGATGGAAAAAGAAAATCACTGAAAAACGTAAGTTTAAGGCATTTTGATAATAAAATCTCCAGTTAATCCACTATTAAATAAAAATGTATTATTTAAAGATTCAGCGAACAATGTTTTGAACAAATAAAAATGATCTTAGCTCCATTTTCAGTTATTTTTCATCAGTTTTTGCGAATTGCTTATGTTTTCTTTTTGTTTTAGAGATCAAGATTGACTTGCTTGCGATCACATAATAAATGAAACTCATCTTTAAGATTTATATTTTACAATAAAAGCCTACACATGGGCACAGGCAAAGCAGATGATTATTTTTTCAAAGCAAACGATGGCACTCTCCTTAAAATTGAAGAAGTAGAATTTGAAAAAGACTTTGGGGTGACATTTGATTTAAAATTAAGTTTGAAAAACCACACATCAAATAAAGTAGACATAGCCAATAGAAATTTAGACCTAATAAGCAAATCATTCACATATTCGGATATTGATATGTTCTTAAATTTATTTAAATCGTTGGTGAGACCACACCTTGAATATGCCTCAGTAATTTGGAAACCAAAATACAAAAAAGACATAATTACCATTGAAAATGTTCAAAGAAGGGCCACAAGATTGGTGAAATCATTAAAAACACTCTCTTACAGCAAAAGACTTAAAAAACTGGGACTCCCAACTTTAGAATATAGGAGGGATAGGTCCGATCTTATCCAAGTTTTCAAGCTACTGAATGGTACTGATAGAACTTCTAAACCTATCTTGCAATTAAGAGACCAATCTGGAACTAGGGGAAACAATCGGAAACTAAACAAGAAAAAATTTATACTAGATATAAGAAAATTCTGTTTCAGCAATCAAGTTGTTAACCCCTGGAACAACCTGTCGAATGATGTAGTGATGGCACCAAATTTGAACATTTTCAAATCAAGACTAAATAAATTGTGGTCACCAAGAAACAAGTTTGCTGCTGACTGCTATCGTTCTTAATCCAGTAACAGTTCAACAGATTAGTGTCTAACATGTAAATAGTTTTAACAAACTAGTTCAGACAGTGTTCTAAGTTGTAAGTCTGTTTAGACACAGAGTTCATTAATCATAATCATAATCTGATTAATTAGAATACAATCTAGAAAAGTAAAGTTGTAAAACTTTTTTCATTTGCAAAATGTTGGTGTAAATAGCTGATTTTTTATTTTTCTTTTTTAAAAATTTGATTAATAAGAAAGCTTTCTCAATGTAATATAATTAACGACATGTGTTATAAGACAATTTAAGATATATCAGAGTGCAAAACCAAAACATTCCATATGATAAAAAAGTGTTTAAAGAACGCGAAATACTAAAGAAGAATTCCGGAAGTGGAAACATACGAGGGAAAACAAACAGAAAGGGCCAACAGAAGCTAAGATCAGCTTATGCACCTGGTGCAATAGGCCTCTACCAACTATATGAACTATATGAACTAATAACATGGTATAGCTATTAATATTTATAATGTAGCTGTACAGTGTGCTAATCACAGGGTTACCAGTCAACTCGGCCCATCTAATAACTCGGCCCGGTCAACTCGGCCCTAATAATATATAGTTAATAGTGACATATATTATTTTTCATTAAATGTGTACAAGTTTTAAACAAACAATGGCTCTATACCTTACTTGGTTTATTCTTAATCATTTTAAATCTATAGTTTTTGTCTTTTTAGAAATACTTGATCGATTCATAGTTTGATCATGTACTATTCTAGGAATGATCCTTAAATTTCATTTTACCTTTTTTAATTTTCTGATGCATACGTAATTTTCCTTACAACTGAATGAAGATTGAATACTTTTGTATTTGTAATAATGATACTGAATAAATAACTGAAAAATAAGAATGTTTTGGCATAAAAATAAAATTTGGGGCTGAGTTATACTTTGGGCCAAGTTGAAAATGGGCCAAGTTGACCAATCACAGTGGCTGTTTGTAAGGTCAGACCCCCCCAGATTTTTGACCTTATGTGTATTATCTAAAGTATTTACAAAGTGTTTAACCGTTTAACTGCTTCAAGACTCGGACATGGTGATACCTGTCCTTCTCAGGGTTGTCTTCATGTAACTAATTACTTGCAAATAAATATTCGACTCAATCAGGATTCGAACCCAGGACCTCTGTGTCCCAAAGCGATGCTCTACCATGTCTTAATAAAAGCTAGCTTGTACGGCAAGGCAGTAATCAAAGTGCTGTCAGCACTGTTAATCGGACATCATTGAGAGGCTGGGATAGTGCAATAGTTCGCCAATCAAAAGGGCTCAAATTTGGACAATAAAAGTTGGTAAAATCTTTGCCCAATTTGTGAGTTTTTTGTCTCAACACTCCATCTTTTAGAGGACATCGCCAGCTCATCCAACCTCGTGGGTCCGATTTTGAAAGTTTGCTGATTCGATAGCCCTCTGCTAGTCTAAATCATTTCTTAGCAGATTTTTTTACGTTGTTATAATGAGCACGCGCCAAGCTAAAAGCTTGTCTGTTAATATTATTCCTCTCTCTATAGAGTTTAAAAGCCTGTTTATCAACAAACATTTTTCATTAAACTATTTACAATTTTGATTACCAACATGTTTGTATTTCAAGCATTGGGTTTTCCCAAATACTATAAATGCATTTTCCCTCAAGAAACATGTGAAATCGCCAACTATGCTCTTTATATCTTTGGTTTCTGACCAATTGATTTAATCTAGCAGCACTCTATGATTAATCATGAGTTGTTCTAAAAATAGATCGCTCTTACTGCTATCCTATATCAGTTTATCGTATGTTTTTGTCGGTTTATTTGTTGTTGAATAATTTTTCTTCATACTCAAATTTGAATTTATTGAAAATAGGGTTGGAGCGTGATCAGAGTGCTCATTGAAATCAAATATTTCAAAATTACAAAATTATTTCTATTTGTTAACACATAGTGAACAGTATTCATTCCACCATGCGAACAAAAAGTAAACTTCCCATGCTCCCTGTTTGAGTGCAGAAGACTATTGACCAATGATAAACAACTTAATTGACACATGTCGAGCAAACGATGTCCATTTGCATCTACCACGTGGTCTGAATTTACGCGTGGGTTTTGACCGAGTGATAATCATAACAGAATTTGATTGGTTGTCAGCCCTACAATTGGTAAATGACCGTTCGAGAAAACATCAGAGCAGTAATATTGTAAGTGCGACAAATTTATTATACACTTAAACTATTGTACGTTTCAACTACTTTACTCAACTGAAAATCTTGTTATAAGCACTGAAAATACTAACTGGTAATTACTAAAAGCGCAATTACATCAAATTTTGTATTAGCCTCTTCTCTATTTGTCGAAAAGTAAATAAGATAAAAACAAAGTTTGTAGATTGTGACTGAAAAGGCCGTTTCTTCGGTGTTTGAAAACACATAGTTTGGCTCGAACACATTGCTCAGCAGATAATGGTAAAAATGTAGTGGGCCAAACAGACTGGATTTCTGGAAAACGGTATACTTTAAATGCGGACTGCTTCACAGTCCGATTTAAAAACACCCCTTATACTCAACCTGGCTTCATTCATAGTTGAAGTTTGGAGTGATTCCTGTTTCCTTTGCATGTTGTGCCAGTTGGCAGGCTTCAAATAGACTCCCCAGTACCCGCATAGACTGGAGCCCCTTATCAACTTTTACTGCCACACTTCAGGGTCATGACCTCGTTGTTGACAAACCTTTGACCTTAAGTAAACCACTTGTAACAACATATCTAAAATTGCTCAAGATTCTGGTTCTGCAGTACATTCCACAAAACTATTTTTATGCCCCTTCTTAGTACAGGGGGTAATATTGCTTTGCAGCTGTCGGTCCATCTGTTGGTTGCTCCTTAAGTAGACCTTTTTTCATGTCAAGAGCATATCTCAAAAAGGGCAACATCCCATTTGGTCTACTCTCATTTTGTCTACTCCAATTTCGTCTACACCTGTTTGCAAGTGTCCCATTTCGTCTACATATTATACTTTATTCTTTTGAAGGTTTCAAATTATCTTTATGTCTCTTTCTTTCCTGAAAATATGAAATCTACACTTTTAGAACATTATTGTACAAAATATTGGTATTTGTTGCTGATATATTTCTTACATTTACAGATTATCAGACATGGCAAAGGACCCAGAAAAACAGTTGTTCTGACAGCCTTGATAAATTGTCAGGCCAAAGCAAGACCCATCAGACTAAGCATTTAAAGGGGGCAATTATTATCAACATTGTTTTCTTTCCTCGTTGAATGAGAAAACTTAAATAAAATTAACTAGCAATTACAATATAGGCCTAACTAGGTTGTCAAAATCCTCTCAATCTGCCTGTTTGCAGTGCTTTGATTTATAAGCTGAGATTCAGAGATTAACAGAGTAAAAGAAAGAAAATGTCTTTTCAAGTCAGAAGGTTATAGTCAGTTTTAGTATTCATTGAAAATAACAACAGACATATTATGATGGTTGAACATTCTGGGATACAAATAAACAGAAAGATATTTTTGTCTGTGTGCTTTTAAAACTGGAAAAATACAAAAAAAAAAATTCAGGTAAAATAAGACTAGCCACTGAAAATTCTTTCTAAATTTGATCATAGAAAAATCTCTTCTTCCTGATACAATTTGTAGAAGAGAATTTGCGCTTTCTATGGGTGCTGAAAGCTCTAGAGGAACTGTTAATTGACGGAATCAAGACCTTTTTGTCAAGAGATTTTTGTCGAACATATCCGATGGTCCTTTGCCATGACTGCGAACATATCCGACGGTCCTTTGCCATGACTGTACTATATTGCAGACAGAATGGTAGGTGTTGAGAAGATGGATTACCTGTTAACATCTGCATATTTGCCTTTTCACATTCTATACTTATTCAAATAATTGAAATCTTTTTCTGTGTCAAATTTCTTAAAACTAAGCATCAAATGGACAAATAGAGTAATTTTTGTATTTTTCATAGAAATCCATAGTACAATACTGTTTTGTTCCTTTCTTTTTATAAAAACTTTAATCCTCTTAAGACCATTGTAAAGTTGATTTGCACTAAAGTGCACATGGAAGGGCTTTGCACAAAAGTGCCTGCAAATTAACTAAATCTGTCATTAGCTCCACTGGCTGAAAGCCACTGGGGCTATTGTCATGGCGTTGTGTCCGTGCGTGCGTCTGTCCGTCCGTCCGTGCGTGCGTGCGGTCGTAAACTTTTCTTTAAAAATCTTCTCCTCAGAAACTACTGGATGAATTTCAACTAAACTTCACAGGAATGATCCTTGGATGACCCTCTTTCAAAGTTGTTCAAGAAATTTTGATCCAATGATAAACATGGATTTAATGGGCGTGGCTAATTTCCAAATATGGTAAAAAGTGAGTTTTCTCAGATTCTAATCAATGGATTCCAAATAAATTTTACATGAATGATCCTTGGGTGACCCTTTATCAGTCTACAAAAAATCATTGTGATCAGATGGAAAATATGCATTTTATGAGCCGAGGTCAATTCTCTATAAGTTATATAGTGGAAACTTTGAAAATCCTTTTCTCAGAATGTAACTGATGAATATCAACCTAATTTCACTTGAATGATCCTTTAGTGACCCTTTATCAGTCTACAAAAAATAATTGTGATCGGATGGAAAATATGCTTTTTATGTGCGGAGGTCATTTCTCTATATGTTATATAGTCGAAACTTTGAAAATCATTTTCTCAGAATGTAACTGATTGATATCAACCAAATTTCACTGGAATGATCCTTGAGTGACCCTTTATCAGTTTACAAAAAATCATTGTGATCGGATGAAAAATTTGCATAATATGGGCAGAGGTCATTTCTCTATATGTTATATAGTGGAAAACTTGAAAATCATTTTCTCAGGATTTTATGTTTGGATATTAACCGAATTTCACTGGAATGATCCTTGAGTGACCCTTTATCAGTGTACCAAAAATTATTTTGATTGGATGAAAAATATGTATTTTATTGGCGGAGGTCATTCCTCAATATGTTAAATAGTGGAAACTATGAAAATCATTTTCTCAGAATGTTACTGATGGAATCATTTTCAACATCAGTAGAACCCCAAATATCTAAAAATCTAGTCAAAAGATTTATTTGCTTTTACAAGAATTTCAAGCCTGTGGAGCGACTCAAGCCATTCATGGCTTTCTAGTTAAGATACTCTTTCAGAGTAAAAGGGATCTTTTGTAATTTCACTGAGTGATCTTGTTTATGTGATTTGTCTCTCACCTTTTGCAGCCGCCGTCATAGCGCAGTTGGTAGCGCGCCGGACTGTCAGTCTAGAGCTCGCGGGTTCATCCTGACGGCGGCATTTATTCTTCCGACTAATTGTCTCTCACCAATGGGTTGATAATCGTAGACCTATGTGAGATAGCGGCTGGAGGCTAGGAAAGAATTTGGTGGTTGTCCTGGTGATAGAAATGCCAGGAATCCATTGTTAGGTGCTCCAGCCGCTGCGATATAACTGAAATAATGTTGAAAGCGGTGTTAAACTCCATTCAATCAATCAATCAATCTCACCTTTTGCTGTAGACCTATATGAGGTAGCAGCTGGAGGCTAGGAAAGGATTAGATGGTAGAACTGGTAATAAAATTGTCAGGAATCCATTGTATGGTGCTTCATCTGCAACAATATAACTGAAATATTGTTGAAAGTAGTGTAAAAACCCCATTCAAACAAACAAACAAATTATTTATGCCAAAAAGTACATAAATATTTTAAGCCTCACTTAAAATTTTTGTAGGATGATTATCTGGTCATAATGTTTGTTGCTTTTGAAAATGGTTGAGATTCTTCAGAAAAAAAAAAAAACAGAAAAAGGGATCTTGTGGAATTTCACTGAATTCAATCTTGTTTATTATTTGATTAAAGTTGCTCTTTCACAGATTGGGAAAATGTGATTTTTGAAAATTTTTGTACAATCAATCGGAAGTAACAACCTCATCATGTTGAAGCCATTAAAGTAAAAAGATTCAATCTGGTAATGCATGGAAAGAAAGACCAATAATCCTGAATTAAGCGAAATTCATTCTGAAAAATAAAGCAACTTCCAAAGCCTTAAAAATATATTCTTCGATTTTGAGCCAACTATTGACACATGTGCATCTGCATGTTTGTCTTATTCAAAAATTGAGGTTAAAGTATTTAACAGCTCTAATCTTCATATCAATACAAGCAAAAATAAAAGATTATTGACAGAAAGAAACAATTTTGTAATTTATAGACTTGACATAAATAGACTGGATCCCATACTGATCTTGCCTCTTCGAAAAAATAAGTTACAAAATTATTGAAGTATGTTGTTAATAGCACCAATGCCCTAGGGCCATTCTTAATCATCAAAAAATACACATATTTCCAAATCTAAGAAGAAGTTTTATATTTTTCTTTTTCTATGAAAATCTTGAAAGAGCATCTTTAAAAGTTTAAAAATATTACTTAAAGCTTGTTGAAAGCGACATAAAACCCCATTCAAACAAATAAATCTAATCAATTATCATTTTACTCTTTTCAGTCAAATGCATATCAACATCTCATCAAAATGGAAATGGAAATAAGGAGACTCCCCGAGGGCACTGACAAAGTGACTGCACTTGCTGAGCTGGTGTACAAATATGCTGGGAACCTTGCAGAGATAAATGGGGCAGATACAGGGGAGGTACACCCAAAACATTGATACTTTTCCGTTTTGAAATTTATCTTATAACTATACAAATATCTGTGTGATAACATCCCATATGATATTTTTTTATGATATCACATAGTTATTTTTAGAACAATGATATAATGCTGTTATTTTTAGAAACTTGCATTTTGGTTAGAAACATCGATGAAAAGAAGACAAATAGAGGTTATAAGATAAATATAATATGTACTTAGTGTATTGTATGAAAAAATATCTTACTTGGTTGTGAGAATTGATAATTGTCTCAGCATAGCCTGGACAATTTTTCAATTCTCCCACCTCGTTAGAGTTTTAGCTCACCTGAGCACAAAGTGCTTAAGGTGAGCTATTGTGATTGTACAATGTCCGTCGTCAGTCGTGCGTCGTGCAGCAACCGTCGGCCGTCATCCACAATTTCTTTAAACATCTTCTCCTCCTAAACCAGTGGACCAGTCTTGATGAAACTTGGCAGGGATCTTCCTTGGGTCAAGCTCTACCAAAGTTGTTCAAATAAATGAAATCCACCCTTAACTTTCCCTCTATCCTTAACAAAAAGGGTGAAAATATGAACATTTTCAAAAATCTTCTTCTATGAAACCAGAAGTCAGACAGCTTTCATATTTGGTATGTAGCATAATCTAGTGGACCTTTTCCAAGTTTGTTCATATCAAGACCCTTGGGTCATAATTGGGCTTTGCCTTGGCACAACCCTTTAAACAGAGAATCAAAGAGCGAAAAAAGCCTTGGCACAACCCTTTTAACAGAGAATCAAAGACGGAAAATCTTAAAAAATCTTCTTCTCTGAAACTAGATGGCAGATATTTCATATTTGGTATGAAGCATCACCTAGTGGGCCTCTACCAAGTTTGTTCATATTATGACCCTGGGATCATATTTGGGCTTTGTTCTGGCGCATCCCTTTTAGCTCTTCTGAGCATGAAGGGTAAAAAAATGAAAATCTTAAAAAATCTTCTTCTTCTTCTTCTCTGAAACCAGAAGGCAGACAGCTTCATATTTAATTTGTAGCATCATCTAAAGGACCTCTACCAAGTTTGTTCATATCAAGACCCTGAGGTCACATTTGGGCTCCATCCAGGTGCAACCCTTTTTACATAGAATCGAAGAGCGAAAAGGCATATCTGTCTTGCTCTTGGCCGAAAACATTTCATGGTATTGATCTTATGTAGAAAGTGTCTCCTTGTTGACAACTGCCTATTTGATTAATGTCATGTCCCAGGGATCAAATAGACTCAGGTGAGTGATCTAGGACCATCATGGATCCTCTTGTTTTTTCATATCATACATGCACACTAAGTATGTATCATATAGCAATCAGGAACCCTCTGTGATTGTATGGAATAGGCCTTGTAATAAAAAAGGTAGCAGCCATCAGTGTGACATTTCGCATGTAGGTTTTGTGACATCACAAACATCAAAGTTTCTGCTAAAGATGACATTGAGTAAAACAAAATCAATTAATTATTAAAGACGGCATGTTATAATTTGATCACAAAACATGTTAATGTGTTGTGTCATCAAATCATAATATGCCTAAAAGATTTCTATAGACCATGGTAAAGCATTAGATTTATGACTCTGTGTGTGAGATTTCCAACAATTTCAAATGTGCGCAAAGCAAAAGACTCTGACCAGCCTGTATTTCTGCACAGTCTAACCAGAGTCTTTAGTATGGGTTTAGTAGACACAGGGCTTACCCTGGGTCAAAATTCCCAACCTTTTAGCCAATTTGAAAATACTTTAGCCTAATTGACTACATTGTAGCCATCTTATTCTTCCAAGTTAAAAAAGAATGCAATATTCTTTTTTGTAATATTTTTCATGAACCATTAACTTTATTAATTACATTTGAATTAGAAATATTGTTTTCAATGATCATCTACCCTTACCAAATGTATTAAAGAAAATAAGAAGCTTTTGGCAGTTAAAAAAAAAATTGCCAAAATGTGCTGTTATCACTTGGCAAAAAAACAGACAGGATAATCATCATTCCTTTTTAGCCAACAACAAGTAAAGCCAATTATTTTGCCATTTCGCATTTTCTGAATGTAGGATGTTCAGGCCCTGGAAAGTCTTGACTAGAAAAACATAAGCAATCTTATACCAATATAATGTAATTGGCCAAAAGGTCCTACTTTGAAAATCATTGTGGGCAAAGCGTCCTGGCCAAAATATCCTGGCCAAAAGGTCTATCCACTGAATTTTCTCCGTGTTCATTTCAAAGCCATGATTTGATAGAAGAATACCAGTAGAATATTGAAATTTTAAGACTTTCATGCATTAAATCTGGACATTTCAGCCTTTAGAGAGCATCAATTAAAAGAATGCATGATCTAATAGCTTAGTAACAAAATATCTTTTAACTGTCAACAGGTCAATCAAATGTGTGAAGGATTATCTCTCATATCACTCAATTAGTTATTTGCTCTTCCAATTATCTTAACACATTTGCTTTCTCTTTTCTAAAGATTTATGGACTTTACAAAATGATACTCACCCTTTCCAGCATTTTAGCCAATTGAACATTTTTGTAGCCAATTTTTAGCTCACCTGAGCATATAGTGATCAAGGTGAGCTATTGTGATCGTACAATGTCCGTCGTCGGTCGTGCGTCGTGTGTCGTCCATCGTGCATCATTCACAATTTCTTTAAACATCTTCTCCTCCTAAACCAGAGGGCTAATCTTGATGAAACATGGCAGGGATGTTCCTTGGGTCAAGCTCTACCAAGTTTGTGCAAGTAAACAAAATGCACCCATAACTTTCCCTTTACCCTTAACAAAAAGGGTGAAAATACAAAAATCTTCAAAGATCTTCTTCTCTGAAACCAGAAGCCAGACAGCTTTCAAATTTGGTATGCAGCATCATCTAGTAGGCCTCTACCAAGTTTGTTCATATCAAGACCCTGGGGTTATATTTGGGCTCCATCCAGGAGCATCCCTTTTAGCTCATCTGAGCATGATGGCTGAAAATAGGAAAATCCTCAAAAATCTTCTTTTTTACATAGAATCAAAGAGTGAAAAGGCATATCTGTCTTGCTCTTGGCTGAAAACATTCCATGGTATTGATCTTATGTAGAAAATATCTCCTTTTTGACATCTGCCTATTTAATTAATGTGATGTCCCAGTGGTCTAAGAGACGCAGGTGAGTGATCTAGGACCATCACGGTCCTCTTGTTCAGAAGTTTTGCCAATGGCAAAATTGGCCAAGGGCAGGGTAAGCCCTGAGACAGATAAGGTCTCAAAGTATCTGAAGACCTTCCCGTAACTTTATATTCACAGTATGTGGCTGTCAATGCTACTCAATGTTGGCACCTCTTGAACATTTCAAATTCAAATTGTTGGAAATGTCATGCACAGGCTCATTATTGTTTTTCCTCAAGCGTATTGTACAAACTACAACCAGATGCTGAATAACAAGAAATGACCCAAAATTACAACACTTACGCCGGAGATACTTTCCAGTTCATGGAAAGTAAAAGCCATATTATAGATCCTTCTAAGAATCTGAATAATCTAAGTTGATATTGAATAATGTTTGAGAATTATTTTGCTGTTCGGTTGAATTTCAACAAAACTTGACAGGAATTATCCTTTGGTGACCATCTATCAAGTTTTTTTAAAAAAAAGTTAATTGGATGAAAAACATGCCTCTTATGGGCAGAGGTCGTTTCTCTAACAGCTATACACCCATATGATTTTCCCAGGAAGTGAAGGATGAATTTCACATTCTTGAAAGACCTCTTATCAAAGTGATAAAAAAATAATTGTGATTACATGAAAATCATGCTTTTTATGGGCGGTCCGTAATTTTAGCTCGGCTGTTTTCAGAGAAAACTCAAGGTATTGCTATAGCCTTGGTGTCATCGTTGTGGTTGTAAATGTCATGCGAAAACTTTGACATTTTGTGATAACTTTTGAACGGGTAGTGATAGGGCTTTCATATTCCACAGATACATTGCCAGTGACAAGGCCTTTCTACTGATACCAAGTGCAAGTTCATCATTCAAGGTCAAGGTCATTTTTCAAGGTCAAACTTGTGAAAAAAATGCAAAAACTTTGACATATTGTGATAACTTTTGAATGGTAAGTGATAGGGCCTTCATATTTCACATTATGATTGCCTTGGACAAGCACTTTCTGTTGGTACCAAGTTCAAGGTCATCAGTCAAAGACAAAATCATATTTCTGAAAAATAAAAAGCAAAAACTTTGACATTTTTGTGATATCTCTGGTTCTACTGAAGGCATTTACTTGAAACTTGGCACACATATTCACCATCACGAGAGCAACCTTTCTATCAAGTGGGATAACTTTAGAAGCATTTTCTGCAAATTATGCCCCTTTTTCTACTTAGTTTTTTTCACCATCCAGTAGTTTGTTTACCGTCCAGCACTTACAGCCGAGCGTAGGCACCCATAGGCGGTGCTCTTGTTAGCTCCTCTAGTGGTTGGGGCTGTGTCAGTTGTATGTCTGGTCATTTTATCTAACCGATGGATATCAACAAAATTTCACTTGGATATCCTGTAAGTGACCCATTATCAGTCCTATATTTTATTTAGTGAAAATCTTAAAAAAAATGATTTTCTCACAAAGTTACGAATGAATTATAACCTGATTTCATAGGAATGATCTGAATTAATCAAACTATAAATAATTGTGATTTTAAAGATAAAAAACGAGCCTTTTATGGACATAGGTTATTTCCTATATGTAATGTTGTAAAATGATATTCGCACAAAGTTATGAATGAATTAAACCAAATGTCATAAGAATTATCTGTTGGCGGCCCTAAATCAGTCTGTAAAAAATGTATTTAAATGAAAAGCATGCCTTTTATTGTCAGGGGTTATTTTCATTTATGTTATATAGAGAAAAACTAAAAAATGAAATTAAAATGTCTTTGTTAGACTGCCAAAATTATTGTGATTAAATGAAGAAATGGCTTTTTGGGCAAAGGTCGTTTCCCTTTATGTAGTACCATGAAAGACTTATGAAATTTTATTTTTGTTTGAAAATGATATAAATTTGACTTCTACCTAATTGTACATGAATGTTCATTGGATTAATTTTGAATAGCATTGATCATTAAAAAATGAGGCTTATGTAATATTTAAAATAAAGCAATTATATATAAGAGATTCAGGCCTGTTGAGTAAATCAGGTACTTTTTTTGTTTATATCCGTTTTTTTGTCATTGCTACCTTAATATATGCCCATTTGAGCCACGGCCAAAGACAGTTAGTTGTTACCGGGATAGTGCAAGGGTACATGATGAAACTACGTTGAGATACAGCATGGTTCTTGACATGCTCAGTGTAAAGCACTTTCTCAGGGGACCTAGGCATTACTATTAGTTTGTTAGTGTGCCAGCCTGGGAATTGAAACCCAAGTGGTCGAACCTCGATGGTTTTGAAGTGGGTGATCTACCAACTGAGCTAATCGGGCTGAATCAGGCACTCCAGCACCTCTACTAATGCATGGCCATTCAGGCTCAGTAACAATCGTTCATGATCAGGGATTTTTTTGGACGAGATCTGTGCAAATTCTTTCATTTTTCTGCCAGAAATCTCATTTAAATTGGCTAAAAGAGAGAAATATCTCACAGCAGAATATATTTCCAACAAAGGATTTGGTTCAATTTGCCATTGAAAACTCAGTATTTCTCATAAGTTTCGACTGGATGAGATTTTTCGCACATGAAATTCTGAGCCAGAATTATCCTTAGATTCATGATGCTCACTTGAATTGATAATATTGGTAATATCATTCACTGACTAAATTAAATTTGTATTCATGTATTATTTATGGCATTTACTTTTTATACGCCCGAAGGGTCGTATTATGTTATGGCCTCGGTTGTCTGTCTGTCCGTCCGTCCGTCTGTCCGTCCGTCTGTCCGTCAGTAAGCAATTTTTTGTGTGCACGACTCCTCCTAAACTATCCATGGGAATAAGCTGAAACTACACACAATTACTCCCTATGATGTCTAGTTGTGCATAAGACCTTTGAAATTCAAATCGCTCCAGTCATTCCTGAGAAATCTTGAATTATCTGCCCTTGAATATAACAAAAATCAGTGTTTTTTGTGTGCGCAACTTCTCCTAAATTATCAATGGGAATAAGCTGAAACTACACACAATTACTCCCTATGATGTCTTGTTGTGCATAAGACCTTTGAAATTCAAATCGCTCCAGTCATTCCTGAGAAATCTTGAATTATCTGCCCTTGAATATAACAAAAATCAGTGGTTTTTGTGTGCGCAACTTCTCCTAAACTATCAATGGGAATAAGCTGAAACTACCATAATTACTCCCTTTGATGTCTAGTTGTGCATAAGACCTTTGAAATTCAAATTGCTCCTGTCATTCAAGAGAAATCTTGAATTATCTGCCCTTGAATTTAATGAAAATCTCTATTTTTTGTGTGCGCATCTTCTCCTAAACTATCAATGGGAATGAGCTGAAACTAAACACATTTACTCCCTATGATGTCTAGTTGTGCATAAGAACTTTGAAATTCAAATCGCTCCAGTCAATCCTGAGAAATCTTGAATTATCTGCCCTTGAATATAACAAAAATCAGTGTTTTTTGTGTGCGCAACTTCTCCTAAATTATCCATGGGAATAAGCTGAAACTACACACAAATACTCCCTATGATGTCTAGTTGTGCATAAGAACTTTGAAATTCAAATCGCTCCAGTCATTCCTGAGAAATCTTGAATTATCTGCCCTTGAATATAACAAAAATCAGTGGTTTTTGTGTGCGCAACTTCTCCTAAACTATCAATGGGAATAAGCTGAAACTACTCACAATTACTCCCTTTGATGTCTAGTTGTGCATAAGACCTTTGAAATTCAAATTGCTCCTGTCATTCAAGAGAAATCTTGAATTATCTGCCCTTGAATTTAATGAAAATCACTATTTTTTGTGTGCGCAACTCCTCCTAAACTATCAATGGGAATAAGCTGAAACTAAACACATTTACTCCCTATGATGTCTAGTTGTGCATAAGAACTTTGAAATTCAAATCCCTCCAGTCAATCCTGAGAAATCTTGAATAATCTGCCCTTGAATTTAACGAAAATCACTGTATTTTGTGTGCAACTCCTTAACTATTTATTGAAATGAGCTGAAACTAGACACAATTACTCTCTATGATGTCTAGTTTTGCATAAGACTTTTCAATTCAAAATGCTTCAGTTATTCTAGAGTTATCTTGGATTATCTGCCCTTGAGTTGATGAAAAACAAAATTTCTTGTCAGCTCGTTTTCTCCTACATTATGGATGGGAATGAAAGGAAACTTGCCATAATGACTCTGTAGGTTGTCTTTTTGTGCTTAGGACTTAATATATTTTCATGTTTAAATGTTATGGCACTAGTTGTCTGTCTGTCTGTTTGCAATATTTTTAGCTATCATTCAAGCTCATGTTACTGACAAGCAAAGGTTACTGACAAGCCCCTTCGGGCGTATATGCGCCGCTCTGCGAAGCTCTTGTTAAATTTATTGATTTCTCAATGATTATAATTTGATAATACAAAGATAGAAATATAGCAATATATTTCATACATTTCAAACAAATGTCATTTGAATATCTGACATGAGCCACTATGTGGGAACTTACCAGCAATCATTTAATCCTAGCCCTACTGTTCACTTTCATACTGAACACAAGGTGTTGACAAACAGTGTAGACTTAGATCAGCCTGCACAGATGTGCAGTCTGATCTTAGCCAACACTGCCTGCATTCTATATCTTTTTTTTTTGGGGGGGGGGGGGGGGGAGTAGCCAAACTAGCATAAATCTATCAAATTTGGTTATCTGTTTGTAAAGAAATTTAAACTCAAAAGGGTAAGGATGCTTTATCCTTTTTATCTTATAACTAGACAAATATCTGTGTGATAACAACCCGTATGATATTTTTAGCTCACCTGAGCACGAAGTGCTCAAGGTGAGCTATTGTGATGGGCTGCTGTCCGGCGTCCGTCGTCCGTCGTCCATCGTCCGTCGTCCGTCGTCCATCGTCCGTCGTCAAACTTTACCTTGTGTGCACTCTAGAGGCCACAGTTTTGGTCCAAATGTCTTGAAACTTGGTCAGAATGTTTGTCTCCATCAAATCTCGGTTAAGTTCGAAATTGGGTCAAGTGGGGTCAAAAATGGGGTCAAGGGGTCAAATCTTAGAAAAACCTTGTGTGCACTCTAGAGCCCACATTTGTGGCCCAAATGTCTTGAAACTTGGTCAGAATGTTTATCTCCATCAAATCTCGGCCAAGTTTGAAATTTGGTCAAGTGGGGTCAAGAATGGGGTCAAGGGGTCAAATCTTAGAAAAACCTTGTGTGCGCTCTAGAGGCCACATTTGTGGCCCAAATGTCTTGAAACTTGGTCAGAATGTTTGTCTCCATCAAATCTCGATCAAGTTCGAAATTGGGTCAATTGGGGTCAAGAATGGGGTCAAGGGGTCAAATCTTAGAAAAACCTTGTGTGCGCTCTAGAGGCCACATTTGTGGCCCAAATGTCTTGAAACTTGGTCAGAATGTTTGTCTCCATCAAATCTCGATCAAGTTCGAAATTGGGTCAATTGGGGTCAAAAATGGGGTCAAGGGGTCAAATCTTAGAAAAATCTTGTGTGCGCTCTAAAGGCCATATTTTTGGCCCAAATGTCTTGAAACTTGGTCAGAATGTTTGTCTCCATCAAATCTCAGTCAAGTTTGAAATTGGGTCAAGTAGGGTCAAAAATGGGGTCAAGGGGTCAAATCTTAGAAAAACTTTGTGTGCTCTCTAGAGGCCATATTTTAGGCCAAATGTCTTGAAACGTGGTCAGAATGTTTGTCTCCATCAAATCTCTCAGTCAAGTTTGAAATTGGGTCAAGTGGGGTCAAAAATGGGGTCAAGGGCTCAAATCTTAGAAAAACCTTGTGTGCTCTCTAGAGGCCACATTTTTGGCCCAATTGTCTTGAAACTTGGTCAGAATGTTTGTCTCCATAAAATCTCGGCCAAGATTGAAATTGGGTCAAGTGGGGTCAAAAATGGAGTCAAGGGGTCAAATCTAAGAAAACTTTGTGTGCTCTCTAGAGGCCATATTTTTGGCCAAATGTTTTGAAACTTGGTCAGAATGTTTGTCTCCATCAAATCTCGGTTAAGTTCGAAATTGGGTCAAGTGGGGTCAAAAATGGGGTCAAGGGGTCAAATCTTAGAAAAACCTTGTGTGCGCTCTAAAGGCCATATTTTTGGCCCAAATGTCTTGAAACTTGGTCAGAATGTTTGTCTCCATCAAATCTCAGTCAAGTTTGAAATTGGGTCAAGTAGGGTAAAAAATAGGGTCAAGGGGTCAAATCTTTGAAAAACCTTGTGTGCTCTTTAGAGGCTATATTTGTGGCCCAAATGTCTTGAAACTTGGTCAGAATGTTTGTTTCCATCAAATCTCGGTCAAGTTTGAAATTGGGTCAAGTGGGGTCAAAATTGGGTCAAGGGGTCAAATCTTAGAAAAATCTTGTGTGCACTCTAGAGGACACATTTTTTTGCTCAAATGTCTTGAAACTTGGTCAGAATGTTTGTCTCCATCAAATCTCAGTCAGGTTCAAATTGGGTCAAGTGGGGCCAAAAATGGGGTCAAGGGTTCAAATCTTGGGAAAACCTTGTGTGTAATCTAGAAGCCACATCTTTGGTCCAAATGTCTTGAAACATGTTTGTCTCCATCAAATCTCAGTCATGTTCAAAATTGGGTCAAGTGGGGTCAAAATTGGGGTCAAGGGGTCAAATCTTAAAAAGAAGAAAACATGTTAACTCAATTATCTTGAAACTTGGTCAATATGTTTGTATGAAACCTAGGTCAAGTTCGAAATTGCCTTGAAATCTTACACAAGTTTGATAGAACAAAAACATTTTAGAGGCAACAGTTTTAACTGAAATGTTTTCTTCTTGATCTCTTTGACTTTTGTTTAGCCATGCATCAGGTGAGCGCTTTAGGGCCAATGGCCCTCTTGTTTATGTTATCATGTAGTTATTTTTAGAACAATAATATCTTGCAGTTATTTTTAGAAACATGTGTTTCAGTTAGAAACATCGACGAAAACAAGTCAAATAGAGGTTATAAGATAAATATAATACATATTAAGTATATTGTATGAAAAAAATATCTAACTTGGTTGTGAGAATTGATAATTGTCTCGGCAGAGCCTCGACAATGATCAATTCTCCCAGCCTCGTTAGATATTCTATTTCATACAAAACACTAAGTATGTATTATATATGTACCATCTCTATTGTAGGTATTGCTTAAAGCTGTAGCTAAATGTATGCTAGACAAACCAAGTACCACGGATAATGAAGATGATGTTATAATAGTTGAATCTACAAACGATGAGCCAGCTCCCTCAACATCAACAAGTCAATCTGCAGACAGTTCTACAAGCAATCAGAAAAAGAATGATTCTGTTCTTTCAAATAGTGATAAGGGTATTGATAATCAACAAACACCAGTGACAAGTTCTACCATTGATTCCTCTACCTCTGTAACTTCGAAACTCTCTTCCAATGGTGTCTGTAAAAACAAAAGTGATAATAATCTAAATCAGAAAAATATAAATGATAAAAGTAAAGATGATGGACTTGAGAGAGACATAACAAATAAAGGAGGTCCTAATCAATCAACAAATAATGAAGATGATATTAAAGGCAAAAAGGAAGAATGTGAAAAAGATCCTAGTTCTGATAAGGTTTCCTTGGTGAAGAAAGGTACAGATTTGGATTATGAGGTGATATACCTTGATGATGTCAATGATTTGGTAAATGATAAGGCTGAAGTAGTTATAGCAGATGATAACACACCAGCAGAGAATGACAAGTCAGAAGATTACTTTGATATGGACTGTGATGAAATAGATGAGAATCCGGCTGAAGCAGAAGAAGAGGTTCAAAACACAAGAGAAAGTACTATTGTTGTGGATCCTATAGATGAAGAGGTCCAAAACAAAGGAGATAGTTCTATTGTCATACACTCTATAGTTGAAGAGGTTAAAAAAACCAAAAAGACTTCTGTTGTTGATTCTATAGATGAACCTGATGTCATGATCATTGACGATGAAGATGAAAAAGAAAAGGAAGTCAAAACAAAAGATAAATCTCCAGAACAAGTGCATTTAAATAATTCAAAAAACGTGCCTCAAAAAGAACATTTAGAACATAAACAGCTAGAGAAAGCAATTGTTAAAGAAGTTGTTGTAACTACTAGTACAATATCAGAAAAAGCTGATCTCCCAAGTGGTAAAATTGAAGTAGACATGGTACCAAAACTTGAAGAAGTTGAAATTATAGATATTGATTCAGATTCCGATGACATAAAGGTTAAAAAGGAAGATATGAGCCCAGAAAAGAAACCTGAAGAGCCTGTTAAACCTGTTTCTATTGTTGGATTCTTTACCAATAAGGCTAAATTTGCTGAAGATAAGCTGAAAAGTTCTCAGAAAGTAAATGAGTCAGGTGGGGGAAGTGAAGTGACTATTTTGAGTAACCCTGAAGAACAACCAGCTACTTCATATGATGATACTGCTAAAGATAACCATGAAAATGGTGAAGATGAAGATGAAATTAAAAACATGAATGCCTTGGGATTGATACCAATTAAGAAAGGTGAAATTCCTGCAAAATATCTTGCGAGGATGGATACTGCAGTAACAACTACCTCTAACAAAAGGTCATTTGCAGATCTTGTTGGTTATTTTGAAGATCATTCTTCCTGTCGTATGACAGAAAAAGAGGTATGTATTACAATTTTGAACTGTCACTTTCCTGTTTATTGAATTCAGAGTTGGTCAAAGTTTAAGATAAGCAGGATGCAACTGTTTAAAAATTTGAGTAATAAGAAAATACCCCATAATATAGACAGTAGTGGTTTATTAGCATAACTTTTTCCTTTGTCAGTGTTGGTGTGTCATTGGCATTTAAAAGTGTGTTCAAAATTTCAGAAAAGAAGATATTGCTTGTAAATGCAGCCTAGTTGTGTAATAGGGGTGTTTGTATTGCCTTGCTACAAAAGCTAGCTTTTAAATGCTCAATGTGACAGAACACCTAATTTGGGCTAAACAAGTCTGTGGTTTGAATGCTGACAGTGTTGAACATTTAATTATAGGTTACCTTTTAAAGACTTAATCTGGACTGTTACTGTTTTGGCTTGTGATAGATATAGACGTAACACCCTCCTTCTAGAATTTTTTTTGCAAAGATTGTTTTAAATAGGAGAAATTTTGCAATATAGTCTGGCAAGTTGTCACGTAAAGTGTTGTTAATTTAGGTTTTATGGTAAAATATGTACAATTTATGTTTGAGCACCCTCCCTCACCCCTCCAAAGTGGATCAGATTTTACTGGGACTTTTGCAATGTTTCAGGGTTCCTGCAGCCCAAAAACGAAAAAACGATTGCTCGATTTTGACAAGAAGTGGCACATGGTACCAAAGTACAGTCCAGACCAGGATAAGGTATTAACTGTTTAGTAAAAGTGTAAAAGCAACAAGTTTGAAACTCTTGGAAATCCAGCGCAAGGTCACAGCTCAAGGTCAAAGTTAAAAAAGAGCTTGAGAACAGCTCCTAAATTTATGGATGAATTTAAAAATAACCTACTAGGCTCATTAATACCCCATTATGGGTAGATATGTCGTGTATATAGTTACAAGGTAAATGTCACTGTACAAGGTCTAACATTTATTTGGGGATGGGGGTAGGACACCAGTTGTCCTGTGACAACCATCTACCAATAGTTTGCAAGAATTTATCTTTATTTTGATTTGATTCTTAATTGTTTGACTGTCATAAAAAAGAGCCTTTATTTTGCATGATGAGCAACAAACTACAATTTTACTGGTAACCACTGGGTACCTGGAAATAGCTTTCTTGTATTTTGTGGCAGATTTATCTGATCAAATTGCTTGGCTCAACCCTTATTGTGGGGAATATGGACTTTGTCTCTGAGACATTTGCAAATTTAAACCCATCCAAAGCCAGGATGTTTCATGTGATCACAATTGGTGACGGCAGTGTTTATTCTGGGCAGAGGGATTGGGGGATTCCTCCACTTTTTTCAAAGATCACCCATATTTTCTGGATTTGTGGGGGATCTTTTACTATAACCAAAGGGCATGAATTACCACATTTCTCAATTGCGTCGATTTTCGTGCTAAAAACCTCCACATTTTTGAAATCCCTGAATAAACTCTGCAACGGGAATCTTGGGAGGCGGCATCCACTTTTTGTTTTGGAGCATAACTCTGTCTGATTGACTTGAAACTTGGCAGTTATGTTATTCTCATGGTTATGAGGTGTAGTGTGTAAGAGTCATAACTCTTCATAGCTTCATGTTTGAGTTATTTCTCAATGGTCTTCTTCATACATCTAGAAATATAACAAGCTTGATAGCATAAAATGATATCAGGTAGTCTTTTTTAGAAACAATTTGCATATCTAGATTAAAGCAGAACCACTTTCGCTGGCATTCATTTGGTTTCTATGAAGATTTCATAGGATTTAAGCTAAGATAAGGTAAGATAATGGCTTGATAAATAGTCTCGATTAATATCTGAGTGTCTTAGAAAAATCAATGTCATCTACCCTACTTTCAGGATGTCAAAAAATTACAGTGTAAATTGTTTGCAAATTATGCCTTGCTTTGCTTGCAAATGTGTGTGCAAACAAGTACAATTTGCAAACAGTTTACACTGTGTTGTCATTGTTAACTCAGGGCTGGTTTTGACTGTGAGAAATTATACTGACTATGAAAAGACTCATGATGATCTATTCTCCCAACCTCAACCAGATACAATAAATATGTTTAGACACTACTTTTTATTTTCTGAGCCACCTTCATAGTGCAGTTGGTGGTGCGCCGGACTGTCAATTGAGAGGTCTCATGGTCAATCCATGAAAGTTGCACTCATCCTTTCCAACTATTTGTCTCTCACCAATCAGTTGCTAATTGTTGACCTATGTGATATAGCAGCTGGAGGCAAAGAAAATTGGAATCCATTGTTATGTTCTCCAGCCGATGCAATATACTTGAAAGATTGTTGAAAGTGGTGAAAAACCCCATTCAAACAAACAGTTAAAGTTTCTTTTCCCAAACTTTCATTTCAGTACCTTGCTAGACCTGGTGGTATAGAGGCCAATATTTATAATGCAGACGTAACCCAACATGTTATGCCAGCTGTAAATCATATGAGGGGAACAGAATTCAGGAAACCTGGACTCTACACAAGCTTTAGTTCTTGCGCACCCAACGTTGTGATAGAGACGGTGAATTCAAACACACCAATGAACTTTAACTGCCATCAGAGTTATTCCCATTCATATAATGGTTATGCTAATGTCCATAACGGTAAATTGGAAGAATCAGACTTGCATCATAGTTCAAAGTCACAACAGAGATCAAGGTTAAATTTCAAAAATAATTCAATGCATTCAGCAAAATTGATGAAGGCTAAGAAAAATCTGAAAAAGTCTCTCAAAGGGAATGATGAGTCAGAACAGTCAGAATCAGAAACAGATCAGTATAGTGACAGTGATAAACGGAAAACAAGAAAATCAGGAAAGTTGTTAAACTCAGGGAAAAAAAGAGGATCTAGTCAAGTGCATAGAGGAAATGTGTCAAGGTTGGTTGGTCGAGGAAGAGGTTACCAAAGGGGGTTTGGAAAATCAAGTGAAAGGGGATCAAGTTTAAGACTAAATGTTCCTTCTAAAAGTTCACAAAGAGGGAGAGGATCAATTAGAGCCTCAGTTACCTCATCTAGAGGATCTTTTAGAGGGTCAATAAGGGGAAAAGGACCACAGAGAAAGAATATATCAAGAGACTCAGTTAAACAAACAAGTTCAAGTAGTGATTCTGACACCAGTGATTCGGATAGCAGTGATTCGGATAGTAGTGATAGTGACTCGGATAGTAGTGATGATGACAGAATAAGAGGTCGAAATGTAAAATCAAAGAATAATTCTACTAGAGGGTCTGTAAGGGGAAGAGGGTCTAGGGGCTCATTAAGGGGTAGGGGATTCAAGAGGGGCTCATATGCTAATGGACTTCTGAATGCAGCAAAGCATAAAGCAAAACTCAAAAAGAAGCCTGATCTCAAAAAATCAAATGTTGCAAAGAATTCAAAACTAAATAAACCTCAGCCATCTGGACAGAAAACAACCAACAGCAATTTAAGGTCAAGAACAGTCAGTAAAACTAATGCAGCTATAAACAAAGCAAGCTCAGTGACGAATAAGACGAAGAAAACAAATGCTAACATCGTAAGCAAACAGCTGGCTGTTTGCTTGCTGAGAACTTCTTCATACGGAAAGAAGAAATCTTTGACAGATACACCTAAAGCGGCAAAACCTGTAAAATCTAATGTTAAAATGCCTGATTCTAAGTCAAAAAAGGACCAAACAAAGAAAATAACATTTACAAAAGTGAAACAAAGTAACAATCAGGCCAAAAAATCAAAGAACACCAAAACAAAGAAAGTATCAGATAAGAATGAATCAGAAGACGAGTCAGATATTATTGTATTAGATTGAATTTCCAGGGAATTTGTGTTTGTCAATCGGTTTCAAATCACAATCGATAATCAGTTTTCAGTTGGAAGAGTAATCAACTAATGATCGATTGTACCATCATTTCCTTAGAAATAAATATAGCCCTTCCAGTATCATCCTTTGAAGAATAGGATGTGAAAGTTTTGTTAATAATCATGACTTAATGACTCTTTCTGTAGATTTTCTACCAACTTCTTAGCTCAGCATAAAACAATTGTAACTGCCTATAAACATATACATGTAGGCAGTTACAACTGTTTTATGCTGAGCCATCAAACTGATGTCAGTTTCGAAAACAATATATGATGGCTTTCATTTATGTGTTAGGAATTGATTATCAATTTATGAAATTCCAGAGTCAATTCTCACAATCAGAAGCCCAAACCAGCTGATAATGATAATCTGCCTATCAATACAGGGAATAGTGCAAAACTCTTTGAATTACAGGCACTCATTTGGAACCTTTAAGGTAGTGGATCTGTAATAGTTCCGCAAGTTTACAACATTTTAGAATTCATGATCTTTCACATTGTTGACCAAAGTTTCCTAAGGAAAATCATTAGGAAACCTCGGTTAACACTGTTACAGTTTATTACTTCAGAAACATTGCTGAACTATTATCGGTCCACTACCCTAAAACATTTACTTTTATAGGAATTCTTTAAATCTTTTATTTTGCTTGAAAATTTTATTAAAAACCTTTATTTTTGTGAAAAATACTTTAGATTCAGATTTAAAGTATCTTCAGGAAGCTTTAGAATGTATATATATATATTTTCAAGTAAATGATTTTGTCCACTGTGAAGCAAGAAAAGAAACTTAAACTTACAGAAATAACCACATTGAATATTTTCCACTCATCTGAGCACAATGAGCTCAACATCTTCTGTTCAATAACCATTGAAAGGAGTTTGACCAAACTTGGCAGAATTGTTCGTTGGTTGACCCTTCTTAAAACTTGTTCATGAAATTTTGATTAAGCCCCAAATATGGGTGAGTCAGAGCAGGGTGGTTTTTTTACCCCAAAATCTTTAAAAATAAAAATCTTCTCTTCAGTAACCAATGGGCTGATTTCAACCACACTTTGTAGAAATGTTTCTTCGATGACTTTTCTGAAAATTGTTCATATAATTTTGGTCGACCCCAAAATATGGGTATGGCATAGGCTTTTTTTGACCTCGCAATCAGTAGACAACTTCTCGTTGGAAACTGATGGACAGATTTCAACCCAACTTGGCAGAATTGTTTCTTGGGTGACCCTGCAGAATTGTTCCTTGAGTGACCCTACTCAAAGGTTGTTTGTGAAATTAAGATTGGCCCCCAAATATGCGCATGGCTTGGCGGGGCTAATTTTGATCCCGAAACTTTTAAGCATCTTTCTAACCAATGGGCTGATTTCAACCAGATTTGGCAGAAATTATATCTCCTCAACCTCTAGGCAAAGTTTAACCCTTGTCATGCTGAATAAAAATACATCAAAATCAAAGTGCTGAAAATGCTGGTTTCCCTGATTGTGTGTCAGTTTTTATAGTGAAAATATAATTTTTCAAACTTATCTGATTTATAAAGGAAAATCAGGTGGTATCAACAGAGATCAGACTGCACATGTGTGCAGGCTGATCTTTGGCTATGCCTCCTCCCAAAGCAGGAATATTCCGGGATCAGCATGACAAGGGTTAATGAAAGTTTGCTGGAATGGCACTTGGGTGTCTGGTGACATCCATTGGGCCAATAAAATTCAGGTGAGCGGTTTAGGGCTATTCTTGCCCTTTTTTTTCATTTTCTTTATTTCCTTTGTATTACACAGGTGTCATTACACTTGTGTGAATGGAATATCAAATTTATTAAACTCGTTATCTTATATAGATAACAACTCGACAGATCCTCCTATTTGTCAGTTTATATAGATGATTTGTTTAATAAACTTGGATTTCATGATCACTCGTTCATTAACCCTCTATTCATTAAAAGACATCCTGTAAAGACAGATTAAATGGAAAGCTAGAAATTAAAAAAAGATCAGATTTTTTTTTCATTAGATGCTCTTTATTTTTGCCTGTCTGTCAGAAAGTGAGCCTTTATTTTGCCAGAAATAATCTTTAGGGAAAAACTATATACTGCCCCTGTGCATCAAAAGATTAGGGGCAAATTGTTTTACTGTTGTCTGCCTGTCTGTCGGTCTGCAAAACTCATCCCAAAAAAACTAACCTTGCCAATTACTTGAAGGCTATTCAAGATACAATTGCTCATATTTGGTATGATGATAGGTCCCAATCATGTGCATCTACAGATACCAAGGGCAAGGTTGACATTGTCAAAGTCAGTCATTTTTCAATGTCAATGTTATAAAAAAAGAGATAAAAAACGTTTTTGGCACGTACATGTTTCACAAACATAACTTGTTTTATTTGTGTGAATACCTTCTAGGGGCCTGTAAGTTCTTATGACTATATGGGCACCTGAAGGCTTTGATAGTTATACATTTACTCAATGATTTGTATAGTAAATCTAAATGAACTCCTGCATTATATAATAATCTCATGTTTTTAATGAACCGAGTTAAATTTTAGAAAATGAAATTGCTTGTTACACACTTATCAATTATTTTTTTACTGCTGTCTGTCTGTTAGAGATCATATGATATGTTGTGAAGGAAAACCTGCCAAATGAAGTCACCTTTTTATTTTGTCTTACCCAGCTACTACAAAACAATAAATTTAAGACTAACCCAATTTCAAAGAACTTACCATGTTAATTCAATGTGCATTAGAATTGAAAATAGACAGCAAAAAATTGAAGAAAACATTGAGAAAAAGTGAGAAATTGCTCAAACAAGTGCCTATATATACCCAAACTTGTAATACAATAGCTATGCTGTCATTGTTAACAGCAGCAGTGTCATGCAAAAATAGCATATTGATGTAACTCTGTTACCATAGGCATTTGCAATTTGTCACACATTTTGACTTTCAAAACAGCAACATATTCTATCAAGGGGGGAAACTGTAGATGTACTTTGTGCAAGATATGCCCCTTTGTCGACATATATAATTAGCCGATATCAACCACACAACAGCTGAGCATAGGCATCAATTATTTAATGTAAACATGCTGTTTCATTGCCATTTCTATTGCACAAATACAGCTTTTTAGCTCCACTGGCCGAAGGCCAGTGAGCTATTGTCATGGCGGAGTGTCCGTTGTGCGTCCGTGTGTGCGTCCATCCGTGCGTAAACTTTTTCTTTAAACATCTTCTCCTCCCAAACCAATGGGCAGATTTTAACAAAATTTGGTAGAAATGATCCTTGGGTGGCCCTCTTCTCAAATTGTTCAAAGAATTTTGATTGACCCCCAAATATGGGTGTGGCATTTTTTCACTTTGAAATCTTTAAAAATCTTCTCCTCCAAAACCATTGGGCCGATTTCAATGAAACTTGGCATGCATGCTCCTTGGGTGACCCTTTACTTAAATTGTTCAAGAAATTTTGATTGGCCCATAAATATGGGCGTGGCAGGGCGGGGCTTATTTTGAGGCCAAAATCTTTGAACATTATCTCCTCCGGAACCACTTAGCCAATTTTAATGAAACTTTACCAGAATGTTTCTTGTGTAACTATTTACTTAAATTGTTCAAGAAATTTTGATTGGTCCATAAATATGGGCGTTGCAGGCGGGGCCTATTTTTGAGCCCGAAATCTTTGAACATCTCCTTCAGAACCTTATGTTTTAATAAGATGGGTAAAGAGTTGCAGGTTCATTGTGATTGAGTATTTTGGTGCAATATGGACCAGAACCAGTTAATCATTATCAAATAGGAAATTTAGGAAATTTCGGAGTGTTAATGTATTCATTTAAAGAAAGCTTTATTTAATGAAAGTCTAAAGATTTTAAAGCCAGTGGAGTGATACAGGCCCTCTTGGGCCTCTTGTTTAATGAATTTTATGATGATTGGATTATTTTAGATTATTTTTGCTCCCCTTAAATTTTTGGGAAGCCAACTGTTGCCATGCTGTGTGCTTATCCATTCATCCATTGGGCTTTCCTTCTTAAAAGATCTAAAAGATGTGCACCAGTAGATAGCAAAGTCATTGTTATATGGTATGGTCATTGACATTTAATAGAATTGTTTCTGTATCTCAAAGGTCAAGGTCTCACTCAAGGTCAATGTCAATTTTTGTCCGGAAAATAATAATTTGTATCCTACATTTATTGGAGGATTTTCAAAAAAAAAAAAGAAAAAAAGGAAAAAAAAGGGAATTTTTATTGTTCTCCTCAAAGTGTAAAAATGTCATTTGAATTGGTTATGGCATTAGGTCAAATGTCGAGGTCATATTTCAATTTTAGAAATGTCTTAGCTTGACAATTGCTGTCCCTGGTAAAACCATTCCAAGTAGGATCATTTGTGGTTTTATTCACAATCAACTTTCTTTCAAAATGAATCGGGATGTAAGGCTGAATATATTGATATGAAGAAGACAATATCAGGGCTCGTGTTTCATCCTTACCCAGGGGTTTGACTCCCAAAAATCTTAAAAATACCCTTTTTGACTTGTAAGAATTTTTTCCCAAGGGGGTCAACATGACCCCCTTGAGAAATTTCTAAGGGGCAAAACTGGGAGTTGTCACTCAGTTTCAATGATTGAGCTTGCATACTATCTTAAGTTTTACTGATTAATTCACAATAAAAGTTAATTTGACTCTTAAATCTGAAAAATTCCACTAATTATTTAATCTTTCTACTGTTTTGACCCCTTTCAGATCAGTTTTGACCCCTGGAATTTTCATATGTGAGGGAGTCAATGATAACCGGTACTCAGTTTCAAATGAATTTATTCAAAGACTTATCAGTTGCAGCAGTATCATGATGCAATATTGAAAATTTAGGGGTCAAAATGACTCCCTGAAAAAACATTTTATTTGGTTAAAAATGATATCTACGGAGTTTTGAGGGTCAAAACCAAAGTTTAAGAGTCAAACACTAGCCCTGCTGAAATTTGATACCAAAAGATTTCTTCATTTTTATTGTTAAACATGCAGCACAGTTGTTACTGTTAATGTTCATGATTTGCTCTAGAAATACATTGTATGTATGATAGAGCATTGTTCTTGAAATACAATTTATTGTAAATTTTAGTTTTGTCATAGCTTTTATTTGAGCCCTTATGTGGTAAGGTATAAATAGCTAATCCTTGTCATTGGGTTTTCTGTACATTCATGCAGTTTATTAGTCCCCCACCGGTTACCGGTTTGGGGACTATAGGTTTGCTGTATTCCGTCTGTCCGTCCGTCTATCCGTCCATCTATCCGTCTGTCTCTCTGTCCGTCGCGCTTTTGTCCGGGCTATATCTTCTAAAACATGTGTGCAAGCAACTTCAAACTTGGTACACTTATAGATCTCATTGAGGAGAAGTGTCATGTTCAAGAACCATAACTCTGCCACGCCCACTTTTTGAGTTATTGCCCTTTGTTGTTTTTACACTTTCATTCTTGTCCGGAACATATCTCCTAAACTATGAGTGCTAGCAACTTCAAGCTTGGTACACTTATAGATCTCATTGAGGAGAAGTGTCATGTTCAAGAACCGTTACTCTGCCACGCCCACTTTTTGAGTTATTGCCCTTTGTTGTTTTTACCCTTACATTCTTGTCCGGAACATATCTCCTAAACTATGTGTGCTAGCAATTTCAAGCTTGGTACACTTATAGATCTCATTGAGGAGAAGTGTCATGTTCAAGATCCATAACTCTGCCATGCCCCTTTTTGAGTTATTGCCCTTAGTTGTTTTTAGCCTTACATTCTTGTCCGGATCATATCTCCTAAACTATGTGTGCAAGCATCTTCAAACTTGGTACACTTATAGATCTCATTGAGGAGAAGTGTCATGTTCAAGATCCATAACTCTGCCACACCCACTTTTTGAGTTATTGCCCTCATTTGTTTTTACCCTCACATTCTTGTCCGGATCATATCTCCTAAACTATGAGTGCTAGCAACTTCAAGCTTGGTACACTTATAGATCTTATTGAGGACAAGTGTCATGTTCAAGAACTGTTATTCTGCCACGCCCACTTTTTGAGTTATTGCCCTTTGTTGTTTTTACCCTTACATTTTTGTCCGAATCATATCTCCTAAACCATAATTGCTAGCAACTTCAAACTTTGTACACTGATAGATCTTATTGAGGACAAGTGTCATGTACAAGAACTGTTACTCTGCCATGTCCTCTTTTTGAGTTATTGCCCTTTGTTGTTTTTACCTTTACATATTTGTCCGGATCATATCTCCTCAACTATAAGTGCTAGCAACTTTAAACTTTGTACACGTATAGATCTCATTGAGGACAAGTGTCATGTTCAAGAACTGTTACTCTGCCTCATCGATTTTTTGAGTTATTGCCCTTTGTTGTTTTTACCTTTACATATTTGTCCGGAACATATCTTCTAAACCATAAGTGCAAGAAACTTCAAACTTGCTTCACTTATAGATATTATTGAGGACAAGTGTCATGTACAAGAACTGTCACTCTGTCATGTGCACTTTTTGAGTTATTGCCCTTTGTTGTTTCTATCCTTCCATTTTTGTCCCGTACTTATCTCCTAAACCATAAGCCCTAGCAACTTAAAACTATGTACACTGGTAGATCTCATTGAGAAGAAGTGTAATGCACAAGAACTGTTACTCTGCCACATCCACTTTTTTAGTTATAGTCCGTTGTTATTTTTTATCCTGACATTTTTGCCTGCACCATATCTCCTGAGCCATCAGTGCTAGCAACTTCAAACTTTGTACACTGGTAGATCTCATTGAGGCCAAGTGGCATGTACAAGAATCATTCTTCTCCGCCCACTTTTGGGGTTTTTGCCATTGGTTGTTTTTACTCTTATATTTTTATTTGGGACATTTTGTTCAAAACCTTATGTGCTAGCAACTTCAAATTTTGTATACAGTTATAGATCTAGTAAGTAGGAGATATATTATAAGAAAGGACTTTTTGTTATCCGGTGGGGGACTCCTGTATTGCATCGCAATACGACATGCACTTGTTCTTAGTCGGCACTGTCTGTTTTCAACTTCATTATTGTTAAAAAAGAATGCCTGACTGGTTGAAGATCACATATAGATAAAATAATTCATAATAAAAATAATACAAAATAATATAAAAATAATAAAATATGTATGAATAAAGATACAAAATATAGGCAATTTGTTTGAGACAAAAACAAATTAAATGTATCAGCAGAAGAGTTTTAGCACAATAAGAGCTTTTTGTATGCGTGCTAAGGTAGTGGAACTGTAATAGTTGCGCAACATTTCAGAACTCATGATCTTTCACAATGTTAACCAAGATTTCCTATGAAAATCATTAGGAATCCTAGGTTAACACTGTTAAAGTTCATTTAACATTGCAGATCTATTATGGGTTCACTACCTCAACTAGTGCACCATTCATTTAGTCAGTCTGTCTATCTACCTCTTCCTGATTTTGATTAGATCATAAGTTCTATGATTTTGTATGGATTTGAAAAAAATCCTTGTATAGTTGCTCATTAGATTTGGGAGATGTTCTTTTTGAAACAGATTTTTAGAGAGTTGCAAAGATCATGATTTGAGCTTGTCTTGAGCAAATCGCCAAAATTTGCAAACTTATTGTTCATGACAAAAGGTTTGGTATAATTTTTGGATAGTTTCAAGGTCACATGTCATGGTCAAACATAAGAACTAGCATATCTTAACCCTTGTCATGCTGAATGAATTTTTGCTGAAAATTTTCATCAGAATCAAAGGGCAAAAAGCACTGAAAGTCCAGACTGTACGTCAATTTTTATTTGAAAAACTAAATCTATTGACAATTCTTGTTTGAAAGTATGAAACAGGTGGTGTAGACTAACATCAGACTGCACATAATGTGCAGGCTGATGTTTGTCTATAGCTCCTGCCAAACCAGGAATATTCCGGGTTCAGCATGACAAGGGTTAAAGTTAAGCTCTACTGGCCAGAGTATTTGTCATGTCATGCATCCATGCATGCACATTTCCATTAACCATCTTCTCCTCCTAAACTGATGGGCAGATTTTAAAGAAATTTTGCTTGAAAGTCCTATGAGTGACCTTCTTCTTAAGTTGTTCAAGAACTTTTGATTGATCTCCAAATATTGGATGGCAGGACTGGGTTTATTTCTCTATAAAATCTTTAAAAGTATTCTCCCAAACCATAGTCCCAATTTCTATCAAATGTTGCCTGAATATTCCTTGGGTGATCCTCTTCTTAAGTTATTATGGAAACTTTGATTGACCTCCAAATATTAGTTGGGCTTCTTAATGTCCCTGCAACGAAAAAATCCAGGGTATATTGTTTTACCCTTGTTTGTCTGTGAGTCTGTCTGTTGGTCTTTCTGTCTGTCTGCAAAACTTAACCAAAAAATTTAACATTCCAAATTACTTCAAGGCTATTTAAGATACAATGCTCATATTTTGTATTATGATAGATCTTGATAGTGCACATCTACAGATACCAAGGTGATGTGAGAAGGTCAAGGTATGTCAAGGTCAAAGTTTTAAAAAAATGCCTTTTGGGGGCCACTTGTGTTTCACAAACACATCTTGTGTCACTATGAATTGTTTAAAAACATTCTCTTACCGTTTGTCCGATTTAATTGAAACTTAGCTTTAATGTTTCTTGGGTGACCCTGTATATAAATTGTTAAAAATAATTGATTAATCCCAAAATATGGGTGTGGGGCTTATTTTGACTTAGAAAATGTCCTCCTCCTAAACAACTGGGTCAATTTCAAACAAAGTTGGCAGGATTGTCCCTTTGGTAAATCTGCTTTAACCCTTTCCTGTTCTACAAAATTCTGGACTTGTCCAAATTCAAAGGTTTTGCAGACGAAAATTTAAAGTGGATTTTATTTGAAAAACAACCATTCAGTAGGGTAGAAAATTGCTTGTCAGAAGCAATTTCTTTTTTTTTACAATGTTTTCTCAGTCATAAAATCACAGGCACGTAAAAAGCAGTGATAAAACAGCAAAGGGTTAAATCATGCAAGGAATTATAATTGGCCTATTTGTATGGGCGTGGCAGTGTGGGGCTTACTTTCACAAAAATGATTGTAATAATCCTTTACTTAATATAGTTTTGTTTCCTTGTTACAGATCCACCAAGACTTATCCACATTAGAATGAATACTAATATATGTTTCTGAAATGCCGTTTTCCATTTAAGGCTTAGCCTTCACAAGAATCAGCTTTTCTTCCATCTTTTGACGTCTTCACCAATTTCCTTCTAATCTTTCTTATCTGACCGAGTTTATCATTGATAGATATTCTACATATTTGAAAGCCAGTGGAGCAATACAGGTCCTCTCCGGCCTCTTGTTTGTTATCAGATCCACTAAAGGAAGCCCAGCGGGCTATTGTTATAACCTTTTGTCCGTTGTGCGTCAGTGCATGCTTGCGAATCGTTTATACAAAGAAACAAAGCAGGAATCCATTCAATCAAAATTTTTGCTGTAAACATTCTGGGGTATTGATCTTATGTAGAAATTATCTCCTTTTGGGACATCTGTCTATTTACTTAATGTGATGTCTCAGGGGTCAAAGAGACTTAGGTAAGCGATCTAGGACCATGATGGACTTGTGTGATAATTTTGTCATAAGAGCTATTACAATGACAAATTTCCCTCCGCATGTCTGTCCGTAAACAATTCTTGTTTATGAGATATAAGATCAGAATAATTACCGGATTTACTTGATAATTTCAAAGTGTAAAGTAATAAGGAAGGCTAGGTTGAAAAATGGGACTGGTCTGTGGGATTACACGAGTACAGTGGCTTTATAGATTATAATTCAAAATATTCTTGTTTATGCGATAAAATTCACAAATGTTATCTGAAACTTTCACGGGATTTTCCTTTTGAAAAAAAGGGGGCTTGCGGATTTTCAACCTAGATAAGTTCTCGTTTACGTCTTGAGTCCACAAATATGATTAGATTTTTTGGAATTTTCCTCTAGATCAATGTGGGGTCAGTAGAAAGATTCCTTTCGAAAAAGGGACCAACCAAATTGATACCATGGGAAAATGGGTCTTCCCTAAAAAAAGTCTCGTTTATGCAATACAGTCCACGGATATGATAAGATTTCTACGAAACTTTTTAAGTATGATTTTAGGGTAATAAGGAATGTTCCTTTCGAAAACGTGGCCAATTCATAAGATTTCACGAGAGAAGGGGCCTTATGGATTTTCAGTTGGGAAAAAACCAAACCACACAAATCATATTAGCGATGAAACAGCCAAATGTTATCAAATGGCGTTGAAACTTCCCCAGAAATGACTGTGTTGTCATTACGGTAGTTCCGTGGAGTCCGTGGTCTAGTGGTTAGGACGGTAGCTTTGGTATCGAAAGGTCCCGGGATCGAATCCCGGCCAGATCACGGAAATTTTTCTGATCAAAAACTTAACTCCACGTTGTTCCTCTCCACCCAGGTGTATAAATGGGTACCTGTGAGAATGTAAGTCTTTGTGCTGTGGCTGCCGATGAGCGCCGTTTGTTAACAGCCGACTTGCAATTCGATGATCGGGGGTTAAAGTGAGAAGTCGGTTGAATATGCCTAGCATAGAAACAGACTATAAACCTTACTTTTTTAAATCTCAGTAAAATGTGGCTGTTCTGTCGGATAACACTGATGGATTTTCATTCAGAATATACCATAAAGTTAAAAAAATATCAGATTTCTATGAAAAATTTTCGAGATGATAGAAGTTTCGCAGGGAAAGTTTCTTTTGGGGAATGGGTTCGATTCCTAGGATAACATGCGAAAAGGGGCCTTATGAGCCTTTCACAAAAACATCTTAGTAACGCAATAAAGTCACCCAATTTCAGATATCCTTGAAATTATTACGGGTTGTTTGACTATTCAATTATGGCCCCTCCTATTTGAATGGTATTCTTATGTTAGTCAAATCGATAAATTCAATGATCTGCTCATTTGATTTTATATCAAATGTTAAAAAAATATCTGTTATGAAACCTTGATATTTTTGACTTCGCGTTTTTAACCCCAGTCTAAATAGAGAACGTGCAAAACGCCGTAAAAAAATATCCGTTTCCTGTTGGTAGAGCCCACAGGCCGATGTCCATTGTTAACTTCAGGCGATAAATTCATGAAGGTTGTCAACAAGATTTTATGCAGTCAGATTTTTTCTAAATCGCATATAGTGGTCGTCGGCATCCGTGATCTTAGAAACTCACAACGCCCACCTTTCAAATTTATTTCCGCGCGTGAAACCATGCATTATTTCGCGTAGCATTTTCACGATTTTGAGCTCGCGAAATTAATGTCGACAGAGATGCCAACCATTTCGATTTAAGTCCAATTTACAGATTACGATTTTGGACAACGAAATTCCGCCGCAATCGATCTTGAACACATCACACGAGGTCAATTTTCTTGAATATAACCTCGATAAGTCACCTTGTCCTTAGTATGTATAGCAGATATTTTCTTACTTATCACAACCAAAATCACTGCTGTGTTAAAGAAACATAGCTGTTATATTTGATCTTGACGGATGACCTTGCTAATAAGGAAAAGAAAAAGACACTGCTTACTAACACTTTCTGCCTAATATTATCTACCCTTTCTGCTAAAATTTTACTAATTTGCCCACAAATTGTATCTAATCTGCAACCCTTTACAATTAAGACCTGTCTAAATATTTGTTGTCTTGTAATGGATTTATCTAAATTAGAAAAAAATAGAAGCCTTGTACCATCCTTAGACCCTTAAACAGACGACACAATTTTAGACTTGGCCAACTTGGAACAGGTTGCATACAATAAATCGACATGAGTGTAATTTGATATATATCTAGGGTTTAAAAAAATTGGATACGATTATGGGGTGGACCATATTGTTGGAAAGGGAGAAATTGACCCTATCAATTTCTTGTGTTCCCACAGTAAAATACAACTTCTTTATGGAATTCAATTCAATGTAAAAGAAAGAGCCGACGAGCTTGTGCCCCTATAAAAACAGCATTACTACGATTGTTAGACGGATTGGTCGAATGGATAAATTGACTGACTTGTAGCAAACCAATCAACTCAACTAAAATTATTTAACGCGGGATGCGCCTTTCTGCAAAGCGGTATCGGGCGTAGTTATCTATACCTTTGGAATTAGATGGGGTTTTTTTGCGGACTCATCGCTATGTAGTGAGCATACCGTTCGACATTTTTCCTTTGAAGTGAGTTCAGAACCCTTGGTTTCCCTCGCCTAAAAAGCCTTGCTTAAAAGATTAAAAAAATTGGAGTGCAAGCCTTCAAATGTCGCCTCGCCTTTATATACCAGGCCCTCACCGCTTTTAGCGCTTTGATTAAACTGAAGTTATCAAAACACTCGATGTAAAGCGTTAGACTGACGACTTTCAAGGCTATTATTTTACCGATATCTGCCTGTTCATCTTTCTGTCCGCCTGTCTGCAAAACTTAACTAAAGATAACATTTTCGCCTTCAAAATACAATGATCATTCTTTGTTTGCATGACGATTGAACTTGTTAATGTGCACATGCAGTTACCAATGTCAATTTCAAATGACAATGTCACATGTCAACGTTAAATCTTAGCAAGATTTAGCCAAAAATCTAAATATTTTCAAATTACTTGAAGCAAAATCAATCCTTTTGGAGGTACTTTAACCATTTTTGTCATGATGATTGATGTCAATGATAAGTGTATTTGTTACATCCAGGTCTAAGCAATTCGACAAGTTTTAGACAATCTTTCACCGCCAAACAATATCGTTTCGGGAAAAAGGTGCTTCACTAACACATCTTTTTCGCACTTGTGCATATTGAAATTGCTTAGGCTTATGCAGTGCAACCGAAACCAATTTACGAAGTCTTAATTGGGGTTGCTAATTTTTGTTAAGCCCCGCTTTTGGTGATCGAGACGTGGCTATCACCATGATAATTCGATGAATGGGCGTTAGTGTGTACGTATGTCCGATTTTTTCCGGAGTTAAATCCTTTACTTCAGTATGGATGAATTTCAAAATTGCTTCACACAACCATTCTCCAAAAAGAAAAGATGTCCCTTTGAAAGAATTCTATTGCAAAAAAGGCTAAATGTATGAAATAGGTATCTACTTTGAACATTAGGAACACCACTCGGCCAATCTCACGATCAACCTCGGATGTACATAGACGGAGTATTTTAAAAAAAAATACGGGAAAACCTTGGAAAAACTCGATGACGTCAGTTAAAATGGCGTAAGCCTTCGAAACTGTGAGTGAAAACATTCGACGTCGCCAACGCTACACATTTAAGTCACTGACGTGAAACCATCGTATCTTAATATAAATATCTTAAGATTCTTAAATAACGGCTGAAAAAATCTTAATTTTTGAGAATGATTCGTCACTCTCAAAAATTAAGATTTTCAGCCGTTATTTACTGTAAAAGATATAAATATACAGTGCTAGTTTTTCTTACACTGTTTCCGCCTAACAAAATGCACGATTTTGTTACATACCCATCCGCCGTTCGGAACATCGCTCGGACTTTTCCGTAAACTGGAAAGTACCTCGGACGTAAGTGTAATAATTTTTGATCATTTTTTCGGTAATTCGGCTCCTGGTGGTACTTTGGTTAATATGCTTGAAGAATATTTCTTTAAAGTTTCCGATTGTCTGTGGAGATCATTTTGGCATGTTATAATTTGAAAGCAAAACGCAGTAAAACACTGCGTTTTGTTTTCAAATTATAATATGCCCAATTCTAACCTTACGTTGATTTTATTTTTCGCAAAGCCATCCTTAGTTATGTTTGTGACGTCATATAAACCCACGTGCAATATGACGCGCCTTCATGGCTGCGCCCTTATTATTCCCGAGGTCTATTCTGTAGATTCGCCGAGGGTTCCCGAGTGACACATCCGCCTTACATACATCCGAGGTCAGTTGTAGTGAATTGAAATGGCCGACTGATGTTCCGAATGACATCCGAGGTCAATCGGGAACCCTCGGCGATTCTACGGAATAGACCTCGGGAATAATACGGGCGCTGCCATCAAACGGCGTTATTTCGCACGTGGGTTTATATGACGTCACAAACATCAACGATCCCACAAAGGACGACGTTGCATAAAAGAAAATCACCGAAGTAATATAAGTCGGCATATCATAATTTGATAAATGAAAAAAAAATGCGTTTTATCCTCAAATTATAATATGCCCACACAATTTCCACAGACGATCGGAAAGAATTAACATAGTGTGATTTTCTTCGAGCGCATTAAATAACCGAAGAACCACCAGAAGCCGATTTACCTAAAATATGACCAAAAATTACTACACTTACGTCCGAGGTACTTTCCAGTTTCCGGAAAAGTCCGAGCGATGTTCTGAATGATCCGAGGTCATTCGGAACATCGCTCGGACTTTTCCGTAAACTGGAAAGTACCTCGGACGTAAGTGTAGTAATTTTGGGTCATTTTTTAGGTAAATCGGCTCCTGGTGGTAATTTGGTTAATACGCTTGTAGAAAAGCAAATTCCTTTAATGTTTTTAGATCGTCTATAGAGATTATTTTGGCATATCATGATTTGAAAGCAAAACGCAGTAAAACACTGCGTTTTGTTTTCATATCATAATATGCCCAATTTTTACCTTACATTGATTTTGTTTTTCGCACCGTCATCCTCAGTTATGTTTGTGACGTCATATAAGCCCACGTGCGAAATGACGCGCTTTCATGGCTGCGCCCGTATTATTCCCGAGGTCTATTCCGTAGAATCGCCGAGGGTTCTCGATTGGATCCGAGGTCTGTTGCAGTTTACGGAAATGGCCGAGTGATGGTCCGAATGTACTTTGAGGTCGAGGACAGAGTTGTAGGTAAAAATCTAAGTTTACATTGTCTAACCTTTTAGAGCATTTATTATTGATTCTAAATATTCAACAACATGAAGCCTTCCAGTCCTTTGATTTTTGTCTGGCACTTACACGCTGTTAGAAAGTAAATGTTCGTTTAGAGGATTAAAGACTCAAGGTAGTGGAAACGTAATAGTTCCGCAACATTTCAGCACTCATGAACATTCACAATGTTGACCGAGGCTTCCTAATGAAAATCAGGAAACCCCGGTAACACTGTTAAAAAAACACTATATTACTGCTGAGAGGTTGTGGATCTATAGTGGATCCACTTCCTTAATACACAAACAATTAGAGGTAGGTCAAAACAGCTGCAACGTTACTTAAGGTAGTCCACCGATGAAGAGAACAAACTATTCGCCTAGATGTCCGAGCATCGCTCTTCGTGGAAGCAGAATTGAAATGTCTTGAGTGCCAATACAATGTATAGGCACTTACCATAGGCAAAAACAAGGATATTGGAAATTATACTCAGTCACAAGGCGACCAACATGCCAAATATAGGATTTAGGCGATGGTTGCAAAAGATGATTTTCCTCCGTCAGCTCCCATTTTCTATGATATGCGCGTTGGTGAATGACCAAAACATCCTAACTACAGCTTTAATACGCTGTAGTTCGATGTTTTGATCATTCATTAAAGACATTTTTTCGAAAGAGAATTTATTTATATTACGCACTAGCGCAATGTGCGTTATGGTAGTAACGCCCTTGTTCACGACATTTAAGAATTGAAATATGTAATCAATGACGAAATTACTTCGTCGTATCTTCCGCTAGCAAACGATGACGAAATTACTTCGTCATATCTTCAGCTAGCAATCGATGACGAAATTACTTCGTCATATCTTCCGCTAGCAAACGATGACGAAATTACTTCGTCATATCTTCCGCTAGCAAACGATGACGAAATTACTTCGTCATATCTTCCGCTAGCAATCGATGACGAAATTACTTCGTCATATCTTCCGCTAGCAAACGATGACGAAATTACTTCGTCATATCTTCCGCTAGCAAACGATGACGAAATTACTTCGTCATAACTTCCGCTAGCAATCGATGACGAAATTACTTCGTCATATCTTCCGCTAGCAAACGATGACGAAATTACTTCGTCATATCTTCCGCTAGCAAACGATGACGAAATTACTTCGTCATAACTTCCGCTAGCAATCTGAAGTGGGGAAGAAAGACATTCATCATACGAGGAAACACGAGTGATGCCGATTTCAAAATTTTCATTATGGATGAACTATCCTCCTGTACGTAGTTGTTTGGATTATTGACACTATGTGTAATTTTAATGAGTTTCATGGCACAATCATCTTCGCAAACTCTGAAAAAGAAATAAAAAAAATATATCATTTGTTCAATCTGTATGATTTCAAAGATAATCGATGTTTGCGAGCATCACAATGGAAAACGCTTTACCAATGATCATAGGATAGTCATTAATGTTACAGAAAAAAAACAGGGCTTTTACAATGTAAACAGGAAATTAGGAATCTAGAGTAGATTAACGTTCAAATCCAAAGTTCTCGTAGATGATACTCGCAGTTAGTTGACTTTTTTTATGGTCCGTTAATCCTGCTTGATGCCTATATAGAGGATATTGAATAAGTGGTCAATGAATACCGAATTTATCAAATTAGTCATCTATAAATAGACAAAAACGAGGCTGCGCCGAATTTTTATCTATTAATAGATGACGAGTTTAATGAATTCGGTATTTTATGAGCACAAATTTGATTTTCTATTTATAATATGACCCGAATTTTCGCAAAAAAAGTAAAAAATTTTTAAATTTAACATTTCAATTTTCCGCGAAGCTTATAATGCCGTTTAAAAACTGACGTCACAATATACAAATTATGACGTCATTTTCGCGATAACAAAATAGCGTTGCTATTCGTTCTTAGCTCATTTGCATAGTTATTCCACTAGTGTAATACACCCGTGTAATATCAAAAATATTCAACGGGGTTATTTCACTCCCACGACGTAGGTCATATTATAAAACATGATTACATACCAATTACGCCAATGTGATTTAGCTTGTCTCTAAGACGTCTTAAGCGCCCCTCATTTACGAAGTTTTTATTTATTTATTTATTATTATTATTATTATTTTTTTTGGATCTACCTTACATGAAAAATTTGGCTAAATGTCATATTTGACGTTTAAACACGTTTTTACCCCTCCTTTTCAGGAGTTCAACAGAATGTCGATATTCTGTGTATATTTCCGTTTATTTATCGTCGCGACCATAGCAATAGTAAAAAAAGAAAATATATACGTTAATTAAAATATACATTTAACGTAAATAACAACGTTTAGTTTAAGCATCGAATCAGCATTCTCATTACTTACCGCTGTAATTGATTTGACCGTCATTGTTGACGTCAGCGAGTTGCACTAACTCGTCCAATTCCTTTTCGTCCACATGTTTGCCTAACGTGGTCATAGCTACTCTTAGCTCGTCTTTTGTTATTGCACCATTTCCGTCTTTATCAAATACTCGAAAAGCCTCTAGGATTTCTTCTTGTATATCAAAACTACCTAGCTTTTTGGCAATCATCTTAACAAACTCATCAAAGTCGATTTCACCGTCATCTGAAAGATCAGTTTTCAGATTAGTATTTTTTCGCATCCATTTTTTTCCGAGTATATATACGTACTATCTAGTGCTTTGTACGAAAAAAATATCTAACGAGGTTTGCGGAATTGATAATTGTAGAGGCTCTGCCAAGATAATTACCAATTCTCTCAGACGATTTAGATATTTTTCTGGTGTTTTTTCATATTTATCTTATAACCTCTATTTGCCTTGTTTTCGTCGATGTTTCTAACAGAAATGCAAGTTCCTGAAAATAACCGCATTATATCATTGTTCTAAAAATATCCATGTGATATTATGAAAAATATCATATGGGGTGTTATCACAAAATTGTATGACTGATCAACCTACAGTGTGATTAATTCAACTATGTGTTGTCACACGGATATCTCTATAGTTATGAGATAAACAACTGTACTTTGTTTGAATAACAACTACATTTTAACTATGCTGAGCCCGAAAAGTCCTGCTTCAGCAAGAGGTATAGATAAAGACCAGTATATACCGGTCAGATCTTAGTTTTTGGCCTGGTTTAGCAGGCCATAGGAAACAACCCTGTATCCTGGAAATCGCCTTGGAAAAATATAATCGAGTAAAAAACCGAACAACATGTGTACTACGAAGCTTTTGTGTGCTCAAGTGCACTTGAAAAAATAGGTCTAGGATACGTCATCAACTTTTGTTCTACGCTGTGCTAAAATCAAAGTACTGATAGTAACTGCAGGCGATGGAACTGATTAGACGAAACAACACACGAGGTCAATTTTCTGGAATATAACATTGATTTTTCACCTTGGCCTTATCATGTATACCAGATATTGTCTTACTTATCACTGCCAAAATCATTGCTGTGTTAAAGATACATAGCTTTTATATTTGATCTTGACGAATGACCTTGCTAATAGGGAAAAGAAGAAAAAGCTGCTAGCTAACACTTTCTCCTTTCTCCCTTATATTGTCTACCCTTTCTGCTTACTACATTGCCCACATATTGTAGGTAATCTGCAATTCTTTACTATTTGGGCCTGTCTAAACGTTTGTTGTCCTGTAAAGGATTAATCAAATTTAGAAAAAATTAAAAGTCTTGTCCTATCCTTCAACAGACGACACAATTTTAGAAAGGACCAACTTGGAACAGGTTGCAGACAATAAATCAGCATGAGTGCAATTTGATATATATTTAGGGTAGAAATTAAAAAAATGGGGTATGAGTATAGGGTGAATCATATTGTGTGAAAGGGAGAAATTGACCCTATCAATTTCTTGTGTTACCACAGTAAAATACAACCTCTTTATGGAATTCAATTCAATATAAAAGAAAGAGCCGACGAGCTTGTGTACCTAGAAAAACAGCATTACTACGATTGTTAGACGGATTGATCGAATGGATAAATTGACTGACTAGTAGCAAACCAATCAACTCAACTAAAATTATAAAACGTGGGATGCGCCTGTCTGCAAAGCGGTATCGGACGTAGTTATCTATACCTTTGGAATTAGATGGGGTTTTTTTTGCGGACTCACTCATCAGTGAGCATGCCGTTCGACATTTTTCCTTTGAAGTGAGTTCGGATTGTGGCATAAGATCCCTTTAGGTAAATGGAACCCTTGGTTTCCCTCGCATAAAAAAGCCTTGCTAAAAGGATTAAAAGATTTGAGTCTATGCCTTCAAACGTCACCTAGCCCCTTTATAAACCAGGCCTTCGGCGCTTTTAGCGCTTTGATTACTGCTTAGTTTTATCTTTTATACCAGTAATTTCTGATACCCATTTTTCACAAATAAGTACCGATTAACAAACAGTGCATCCAGTTTTTCCAGAACAGTGATTTTTAGTGCAATTTTGCCAACTTTTTTTCGGGATGACATGGGTTATTCTATAGTTAGATCTACCACCGATTTTTCTTTTTTTTCGGCGATGGCTTCTCTATGTACAATTTTGACTGTTCATCAGTTGTCATATCTAGTATTTCTTTTCTTCTCTCTTGTTTTCCCTTCAATTATGTCCTTGTGTACTATGAATTATTTCAATAGCAACTGGCATTACAATCTATTTCGATTGATAAGTAATAAACATTTGTAAATTCCTACTAACAGCTTACGAAAAAAAAGTATGGTGCCCGATTTTTGTCACAAGATACTAAAAAGCAGAAGCATGACTATATATAAGAAAAGATATAAATGTATTTTCTTTATTTCTTTGAATATTATGGTTAAGTGAATGAGTATCATCAGAGGACTTGCTAAGAATTCCACATCTTCTCTGCGTTCAGTATAACCTTTAACGATGTTAACTGTTAGCAAATTATACCCCGTGTATGTGCACTTTAGTGCAAAGCGTTCACGGATACAATTTACAAACAGTTTGTACCTTTTTGCCATTTTGAATGCTGGGCTGGTGTTCCGACTGGTCGTCGCTTGATACACAATTATAATGTTGCTTATATGATTCAATTTCTAAAATATTTTTTATAGAAATTAAGGTATACATGTACATGGTAACGATTACATACTATCATTGTCTGCCATTTTAATCATTTCCTTGATTTCTTTCGGCGTCGGTGATTGGCCAAGAGATCGCATGATGGTTTCCAGCTCCTTTGTACAGATGGTTCCATCTCCGTCCGTGTCAAATATGTTGAAAATGTCTTTAAATTCTGAAATGGGTAATTATTGATAATTCTCCGTTATATTTGTGCCTATTTTGACGTTTTTTATTGGCGAATTTACTTTTCATTTCATTGTTTTCTGCCACAAGGTTGTCGGTTTATGCTTGCTTTAACTGAAGACTACCACCCAAAATGATAAATGAGCCTGTGCGCGAGATTTCCAACAATTTCAAATATGCGCAACAAAGACTCTGACCAGCCTGTGCATTTGCATAGTCTGTCCAGAGTCTTCGCTATGCGTTTAGTAGATAGATAAGGTCTCAAAGTATCTGTAGGTCATCGGGTAACTTTGTATTTACAGTATTTGGCTGTCACAACTTCTCAATGTTTTCACCTCGCTAATTTTTCAAATTGTTGGAAATGTCTCGCACAGGCTCAAATGTGCTTCACAACTTGAAGTGAACACAGTTTGGTCGTCGGGTTACAGAATCTTGTGACTTAACTTTGATCAGTTTTGAGTTACGAGGATTTAGTAATCTGTCGACCATAGAATCTTGTAGTCTAGATATGCCGAGAATTTATAATTCATAAAAAAAGTGGGTACAGTTCTAATATTTCTCTCTTGAATATATATCACTAGCTACATTGTGTCAACCTTTAATGCAACTATCATGTGCTCTGCTCTTCCAAACTATGTCACAAATCACTACTAATAAGCAAATTCAATAAAAATTGTCTATCATGGTTAGACAGAGTTCACTTTCGTGTGCAAGGACTAAAATACAAAACAGGTCAAATTTGCGATTTCTGATAATCAATATACTTGACAACTACAGCTGTTGGAAGTCAAAATTGTTCACAAAAGGTGAAAACGGTCTTTTTTTAAGATACAGAAGGGAATTAGTTGTTTTTTGAGAAAAGTTGAATAATTATAACTAAATTTAGTACTCCCCACTTTTGCTGGTTCCAAACCCAATGAAACCTGATGACTCGTCACTGGAAATAAATAACTGACGAAAGTTAACGCATCCATGTTAGATCCATGTGAACTTTGACGAATACCACGACATTCCAATTAGTATTTGTATGAAAGGAGTGACTGATAATTACTAAGTCGTTATGAAACCGAAATTTAACCAAAGTACGCTGTAGTAACGATGTGCGACATTTGACATCCACCTTGAACCGTAACTGCGTTGATTTTCATTCGGAACACCACTCGGCCAATCTCACGATCAACCTCGGATGTACATAGACGGACTATTTTTAGAAAATACGGGAAAGCATTGGAAAAACTCGATGACGTCAGTTAAAATGGCGTTAGCCCAAGAAACTGTGAGTGAAAGCATTCGACGTCGCCAACGCTACTCGTCTAAGTAACTGACGTGAAACCAACGAATACTTATAAAAATATCTTTATATTTTTAAATAACGGCTGAAAAAATCTAAATTTTTGAGAATGATTCGTCATTCTCAAAAATTAAGATTTTTCAGTCGTTATTTACTGTAAAAGATATAAATCTATAGTGCTAGTTTTTCTTACACTGTTTCCGCCTAACAAAATGCACGATTTGGTTACATACCAATCCGCCTTACATACATCCGAGGTATGTTGTAGTTTACGGAAATGGCCGAGTGATGTTCCAAATGCGTTGATTTTATCACAATAGATGCATTAATTGGCACAATTTAAGCTTTGAATAATGCTGGTGTTCTGAACTCTGGGGAAGGATTTCCAGTAAAAAGGGTTGAATGTCATGGGTTGAACTCACGCACATTAAAAAAAAAAGATTGCCTGTAGGCGTCCGGGTAATTCGGTCGGTAGAGTACCCGCCCTGTAACATTTGCATAGTAATCAAAATAAGTTTTTACGATTCCGCATATTAGTAAAATACAAAACAACATTTACTTTAATTTGGAAAATTACTTTCGAAACAAGAAAATTTGCTTCCAAAATTCTCATTCATCATCTGAATCGAGCGATACTTTTTTGTAGTCAATAGAATTTTCACGAGTATCATAAAATGTTCATTCCCAACTCTCTATCTTTTTTGGATGTCTAGATAAAGCCATCTGCCGAACATGCCCCGGGGCCGGACTAGCCCCGGTCTAAAAAAAAAAAAAAAAAAAAACGTTCCGAAATCATTCGAAAATACCCCTATAATCGTTAATAATGCTTCAAAACTTCATTCACATCATTCAAACCATTCCACTTTTTATTAGTTAACTCTAATATGGAAGCGTCGACGAAAATATACAAATTATTTTAAAGGAAAGTATGTAGATTTTTTTTCAAAAGGAATTTGGACGAAATTTATACTAAAACTTGACACTAAAGAAAATATACATGAAAAAACATCCTGAAGTGACGTTCAGACGCCATTTTTGTAGCACGTGTTACCATCTCAAGTTGTGCGTCAACCTTTCCGACTTTTTGTCTCTCACCTATGGGTTAATAATCGTAGACCTAGATGAGATAGCAGCTGGAGGTTAGGAAAGGATGTGATGGTAGTAATAATGAGGGAAATACAAGGAATCCATTGTTAGGTACTCGAGTCGAAAGGATATAACTGAAATTATTAAACTTGAGCGACGTAAAATCCAATTCAAACAAACAAACCACCTCAAGTCATGCGTTTCCCCACTCTGTGGTTAGGTACTCCAACCACCCCGATATAGCTGAAAATTGTGAAAAGTGAAGTGTAAATCCCGGCATTCAAGCAAACAAAGCCCCCCTAAAGGTACGCATTTTAGTAAGCTAAAACATACAATGCACTTTTAGTTGGGTATATTATATGGTGACCTCTTAAAAAAGACGTGAAAACGAGACTCGATGGGTCTAGGCAACACCATTGTAAGTGCACTTATAGGCACTTACAATAGAGCTGCACTGACCCTTCGAAGTGGACAATACCCGTCATAATTATTAACTGGTACAGATCCGCAAGCAAGAGTGAGGTTCGAGAAACCGTTAATTCATATCAATGTAGAATTGATCTTTGATCACTCACTTGAAATTGCTAGTCTATATACGTCCTTATAGTTTGAATTCCCGACGGCAGCACCTATCTTTTTCGATATTTGTCTCCCAAAAAGAGATGGATAATCCTAAACCTAAGTGGTATAGCAGCTGGAAATAGTATATAGTAGCTTACTAACTAGTGTGAGGAATACTTGAATTTAATTGTTAGATGCTTGAACTGCCGAAATATGAGTCAAACCTGAAAAAAGTGTTGAAAGAAGCACTGAACCCCATCCAAAAACAAAACATTACAAGCCCTAATAATTAAAATGCAGTTCGTAGACAACGAATTTGAATAAGGGATATCAAAAAAAAAATGGATACTACCAAAATTTTGCTAAGCACCAAAACTTTTTTATACTTTAATTTCAGAAAAAATGAAATTTGATTATAAGAATGTTGGAAAATGGTCGATTGTTATCAGTTCATCAACTTTTAAGAAGAAAATTACAAGCCTGATAATTAAAATGCAGTTCGTAGACAACGAATTTGAATAAGGGATATAAAAAAATGGATACTACCAAAATTTTGCTAAGCACCAAAACTTTTTTATACTTTAATTTCAAAAAAAAATGAAATTTGATTAAAAGAATGTTGGAAAATGGTCGATTGTTATCAGTTAATCAACTTTTAAGAAGAAAATTACAAGCCTGATAATTAAAATGCTGTTCGTAGACAACGAATTTGAATAAGGGATATAAAAAAAATGGATAGTACTTAAATTTTGCTAAGCACCAAAACTTTTTTATACTTTAATTTCAGAAAAAAATGAAATTTGATTATAAGAATGTTGGAAAATGGTCGATTGTTATCAGTTAATCAACTTATAAGAAGAAAATAAAGCTTTATAATGATAAGAATGTATGCCAAACAGGGAGACCCTAGAAATTGGTCTGTTTTCTTGAAAATTGAAAGAAAAAACGAATTTGACCAAAAAAGGTGTTCTTTAAATTGCATTTCGTTAAATAACGAGTATGAGAGCCGGCACTGTCAATAACATCCTGACAAGGCCTCTGCATACTCCTGAATAAGTTCTGGATTACTCTTTGGGGAATAATAGACCATTCTTCTCTAAGAATCCGGCCGAGCTCCTGGAGTGTGTTTGGCTTGACTTGGCGAGCCGAAACTCGGACCTGTAGCTGAATCCACATAATCTCTATCGGATTTAAGTCCGGTGCGCGAGCCGGCCAGTCCAGACGTGGAATGCTCTCTTCTTGGTGATACTCTTGGACTATACGGACCGTGTGTTGACGGGCATTATCATCCATTAAAATGAATCCATCCCAAATAGCACCAGCGTAAAATCTTACGTGGGTATTGAGGATTTCATCAATGTACGAGCTGTCAGAGTACCTCTTTCTGAAATAACAAGATCAGTCCGCACATCCCAGCTGATGCCAACCCAAACCATGATGGACTCACCCCCATAACGATCGAGCTCAGCAATGTTTGCTGCAACGAAACCTTTCTCCGGCCTTCTCCACACCCTAGCCCGCCTATCAGTATAGTCCAAGCAATACCTGGACTCATCCGTGAATAGCACGGGGAGGCCAGCGCCTTATGTGCCAGCCATAGTGGTCCAATGCCCATGTAAACCGACGATGACAATGAACTCGGGACAGCGGAATACCAATTTATGGTCTTCTTGACCCCAGGTTATGCTCATACAGCCGTGTACGTATGGGTTGAGTCAAAACTCGCACTCCCGAGGCGTTTTGAAGGGCGGAACGTAGCTGCGTTGCCGTAGCAAACCTGTTCCTTTGGGCTTGATTTTCCAAAAACGGTCTTCTGCGACGGAGGTAGCTCTACTCCTACCTCCACCATGTCTCCTTACAGGTGTACCATACCGTTGGTATCGTGCCCAAGCTCTGGTTACAACAGTATGGTGTACCCCAGTACCATGCCAACATCACGGTGGGAAGCCCTTGCTCCACTATACCTACAGCACGCCACAATTGTTCGACAGATAAATGTCGTCTGACATTTGGATTAGCCATGAGTTACGACTTAAAAGTCAATAAAGTACTGAAAAACAGAAACTAAGCATCTACACGAAACCTGTACATGTAGAAATTGAGAAAGGACGGATAAGAAACCGGGGTTCCTCATTTTGCACGAGTCTCACGAGAAAATTGCGTGTCAAATTTGGTAATGTATAAATTAGATATCTTCATATATTCATACAATATTATACAATTTTAAACAAGAACACGAATGTTTCTTTTTAAATCAGCTCCTGTAGGACAGCGAAAAAGTTTGGTGCTTAGCAAACTTTGAGTAGTATATATACGTATGTGTACTTTTGAGTTTAAAACTGAAATAATGGCATTAGTTGGTCGGAAGAAATTAATCCTTTTCGGCAGTATTTCGTTTTCAATATAAGATATTGTCGAAAATGTAGCGTTGTTTTGGAAAGATTTGTGAGTCCAACGTTAATTCAAAAGACAATCAATTGCTTTTTACATTTGTGAGTCTAACTTTAATTCACAAGACAGAACCAACTGTTGTTTACAGAGAAAACGTGACAATGCGGAGGCTAGTCGCACATAAAAACACTGAAAGGATTGTGCATGATACATTGCCCTGGGTGAGCCCTGCATGTGGCATTTCCTACAGTTCCGTAGGATTAACTTGTCACCCTTATCCTGCTGGCTTTCCTGTTTTACAAAATTTTGGATCTGTCCAAATTCAAAGGTTTTGCAGACGAAAATTTAAAGTGGATTAAATTTGAAAAATGACCATTCTGTAGGGTAGAAAATAGTGTGGAAAAAGAAGAAATTGCTTGTCAGAAGCAATTTTTCCTTTTTTCACAATGTTTTCTCAATCATAAAATCACAGTCAAATAAAAAGCAGGGGTTAAACAGCAAAGGGTTAAATCTGTGACCCGTCACAGGGACACTTTGTAAAAAGAATACTCGTATTTGAAAAAGAGGCTGGGTCCAGCACAGGCCAAACAGAGGTCGCATTTCAAAAATCATTTCACTGGAACAGGGTTTTAAGGGACGCAGATTTTGCGAGTATAAGTAGCCAGGACCCTCAAAACTGAATAAAGCGAGTCCCTTGGACCCTATGTGAATCAACTTCAGAATAGAATTGAAGACTGTTTTAAACAGTCTTCAATTCTATTCTGAAGTTGAACCCGAAGTATTCATATATATCCCAACACATTCTAAAGTTTAAACCTTTAACCAGGGGATAGCTCTAAATTCACACAAAAACAAAATTATTGCTTAAAAGAAATAGTCTACATCTAAATCAGGGACTCCAAAACATTAACAAAGGACTCTCAAGATCATAATTGTTGAGTCCCTTTGACCCAATTTTGTTAAAGTCAGACTAAAACCCTGCGGGAAGATAAATTAGTCCGCGCAGTCTGGCTAGGGTCGACACCAAGATAAATAAGGGATATTTGAATAAAGTTCTGTTTGTACTTTTGATTGTAAAAAAAGAAAAACACTCCGAATGAAATGCAAGCTTTTGTCGCAAGCAATTACTCTTTATCCGACAATATATCATGTGCAATATTATAATGTTCGGAAAGGTTTAAGATCATTTCATTAACTCACAAGGCACAGTCAATTATTTTGTTTGCGTGTATGTAGGGGGGGGGGGGGGCGTGACGAAGAAGCTAGCCTTAAAAGACGCCCACACAAACACTTGAAAACTTGTGTATGATATGCTCACTATATGCTGTATACTTAATTATTGTGTGTAAAGATTCAGCCAGACACGCTGGACTGTCCGAAAAATATGCAATTCGGCTGAAAGAAATTGATTGGAATTAATAAGGTTTTTTTTATTATATTTAAGAACGTATCTCTGTAAAAATTTAAAGATACTGGAGAACATACAAATAGCGAGGGCCCAATCATGAGGGAGAGAGAATTTAAAAGAAATATATATATTAAACAAGAGGACCATGGTGGTCCTAGATCGCTCACCAACGTCTCTTTGACCCCTGGGACATCACATTAGTTAAATAGGTAAATGTCAAAAAGGAGATAATTTCTAAATAAGATCAATACCATGGACTGTTTTCAGCAAGAGCAAGACAGATATGCCTTTTCGCTCTTTGATTCGATGTAAAACGGGATGCATCCGGGTGGAGCCCAAATGTGACCATCATGCTCAGATGAGCTAGAAGGGATGCGCCCGGGTGGATCCCAAATATGACCCCAGGGTCTTGAATGAACAAACTTAGAAGGGGACTAGATGATGCTACATACCAAATATGAAAGCTGTGTGCCCTCTGATTTCGGAAAAGAAGATTTCTAAAGATTTTCGCTCTTTGATTCAATGTAAAAAGGGTTGCGTCCGGGCAGAGCCCAAATATGATCCTGGGTCCTGATAGGAACAAACTTGGTAGAGGTGCACTAGATGATGCTACATACCAAATATGAAAGCTGTCTGACTTCTGGTTTTAGAGAAGAAGATTTTTTAATATTTCCATATTTTCACCCCTTTTTGTTCAGGGAAAAGGGAAAGTTAAGGATAGATTTCATTTATTTGAACAACTCTGGTAGAGCTTGACCCAAAGAACATCCCTGCCAAGTTTCATCAAGATTGGCCCACTGGTTTAGGAGGAGAAGATGTTTATGTCATAGGGTGAGGATTGAAGAATTAAATGCACCGAAATGGATAGCGAATTTGTTTTTATTTCATTGCCTTTGTGTTCTGGTCCCTTTAGTGCACCATAACTGACTAATATTTTACTAACAGTGTAAGGTGGATAAATCTAACCCTTTTAACTGGTGTTTGTTTGAATAACCTGGTCTGACTACTCTCTTTGATGCGCAAGCGTTGTTGATTCATAATGTCTCATGTTTACATTTGAAAAATAGTAATTGAAGAAATCTCCAGATATATTTATAATATATTCAGGTAACTACCAAAACAATTTGAATTATGATCAATTACATATTCATATGTTAGATTAGAATGTCGATTGGTTTGCTATGTATAATTGTAACCGTTAGATGTGTATTTTGTCAATTGAAAGATCGCGCTAATCTTCGCGACAGCGGTATGTTTTGAAGAGCAATCAGTTATGATTGTAAAATGTGTATTTTCAGATGTCTGTCTGTATCGTCGATGTCAATACTTGTTTATTCCACTGTCATTATTAAATTATGAACTATTGAAAGGATATTCGTCGTCTAATCCGAACCCACGACATAGGCCAGAAAATATTGGGTCTACCCACAGCATAGGCGTTACCCATATATGAAAGCCGAACCCATAAAAATAATCCGACGACAATGGCGCCCAACGTTATTACAATATAGAGACATTTAAACCATCAAACAGATGAGTCTTGAAGTCAAATCAACGAGTGTGTTTTCCCTCGATGTTCCGTGTACGTTCTCGCCAATTTTGAAGCGAGATTAAACCTCGATCACATCTTCAGTCATGAACATCTACATGGATCGTATTGCTGTGACCACGTATATTGTTTTGCGGTGAATCGACGGTGAATTTGTATTTGACAAGTAATGTTTCTTATTTTCATACAATATTTGAGTGTTTATGTGTTGAACATCAGCATCAACATTTAGTGATTGTATAGAACTGAATGTAATGAATTCAACTTGAATGTAGATCTACAAGACAATAGTTATCCTTAGAGTTTAATATTTATTGAACTAAAACTTGTATGGTTTCTTGTTTCTCTTTCTTTCTGTCTCTCTAAATAACCCCTTGTTATTGATTTAACCACTAACATTGCACCTGTACAAATCAATCACGTGCACAATCAATGAATTTTACCTGTATGTCTAAAAATAGACAAAGGTAAAACCCGATAAATCCAAAATAAGCCAAAATTTGGAGGAAAGAAAAGGAAAGCCTATTCAACAAATTGAAAAGTCTCTGCTTTCGTAACATGCAAAATTTATGGAATATTTATTGACCTATTTGACATCCTGAACTAACGGTAAAAACGAGATCGCGAGACTTGAGCTCTGGGGTTAGTTTGGTTACCGGCCCTCTTTCTGATTTTGGGAACCAGTCTATATAGACAACAACAACAACTCCCGAAAAACTTGCACGAAAAATGGAAAAAATAAAGCGATAATTTCGGCATTAATATGACATGACATGGTAAGGGTAATTTGATTTTGGTAAGATAACAATATAACCAAATGAATTCTTATAAAAACATTACTAACCCGTCGTTTATAAACCCGTTACGGTCCAATTTCCGGGGTGCACTCTGACAGACAATTCTTCCTGATCTGGGTGAGAAAACCGAGCAAACTTCTTTCTTCATTTTGATTTTATCATTTTTTTGTCTCGCAGGTCTGTCAATATCTTGTTTGAAAAAAGAAAAAAATGTATCTAAAAATCGTGAATTTGAAAGAAAATCTATTTATCCTAGAAAATAGTCAAAATACACTAATGATGTCACAGAATTTTTAATTTGTTGAACTGGGGAAAGACATGTCACATGGCTCATGTCCCTAGCTCAGCAGCTTCTTGTTTAAAATTTCAAGCTTGTTCCCCAGCAATGTCAATGATGACAGATATTGATTATAATCATTGCAATTCGATATTTGTCAATAACAAAAATCCTCAGTCTTACCAACTATCTAAAAATATAATTTAGGTTATATTTCATTATGAACTTCAAAATTTTGTGAAATTTTATAAAATGTAGTAATAGATCATACAAACTGTAATCAGTATTATAGAATAATCATTGAAATCAACTTGTATGAGATAAATGATTGCTTTCTACTGGTTGGCTGCTGTCATACTCAGTGGTTCTGAAATATTTTTGCAAGTCTAATTGTCCATAGACGGTAGAGGGAAACTGGAAACCGTCAGAAGGACCTTACGGAAATTTGAGAATGACGTCATACCAATCTCCATGGACTCCTCCATAGACACATGTATGGCAAACACAACCTGACTACATAAAGGGAGGGCTTTTGTCCAGGTTGATAGATTTAGGGGAGGGATTTGGTCCGGAGGGCCTTTGTCAAGGGTATAATGTCCTGAGGGATAATGTCTGGGAGGGCTTTTGTTCGTACCCCGCTACTTCATTCTTTCCTAGCTTGTTTGTCAAGTGCTTAGAAATCATCACAGGCAGATGACCAATATATTTTGGCCAAAAAAATTAATAAAGGAAGCATCTAAGATTTTTTCTCAATGAGTATTGATTGGGATAAGACAAAGTGGGAACAACCCCACAAAATATTTCTGATGGAAAAAAAAAAAAGCAATGGAAAACAGTATAGACCAAAATCAGTCTAAACAGCTGTGCAGTCTGATCTAAGCATATACAGTCTTCCATAGCCTTCTATTTAATTTTTGTGTTAAAAATCCTGGAGCGGTCTTGTTGACATGTAAAAAAAAGAAAATTGAAGAATATCTAAATTCAGCAGAATAAGGGTAAGAATTGTCTAAAACTAGGGAAACAAACCCCTTTATAGAAATCCTGGATCCGCGACTGAGATACCTAGTTTTTTTCAGGGGTTTTGGTGAGAGGGGATAGTGGGATGTAGCCGATAAGTTATGTGTATAGTTGGACAAGCAAAAGGTCATAACTACAGGATGAACAGACTGTAGTTATGACATTTTGTGTACCCACAATCCATAATGATTGTTTCATGTCCTTATTTTGCAGGAGTGGGGATGCCTGTCAACCAAATCTCTGCCTATGGATCTGAGCATGTATGATTCAATACAAGAGATGGTAATGGAAAGAAAGTAACAGGAAAAAAAGTAACGGTAAAAAAGTAACAATTTTGGCTAGGAAAAAAAGTATTGACCACTTGGTAACAGTCCGGAATTTGGCTATAATAACCATATTTGGTATTAAACTTTGATCTGTGTTGATTGAAAATAACTTGGTTTAAGGGTTGAAACCTTTACTGTTAAATCCCTATATTCAATGCACCATTTATAATCTCCATGGAAACATACCATGTCAGCCCTTGATTTATTGGTCAGTAAACTTATCAGTAAAGAACAAAGACAATATGATGTACAATAGACCCTTAACTCCCAAAACTATCATTGTCAAAGCTTTATTATGCAAGCAACCCTTCATCTACATGAGTCCCCCATTTACATAGCATGCCCCCCCAACAAGTCAGGAATAATACAATATTTTTGATTAACTTGTATTAACATACCACATAAATCTTTGTTTGGTTCAAGCCTGGTTTGGTTTAGGTAATGAAAACATAGATCTTCAAGGTTTGAAATAAAGACAAGAAACTAAGATTCTGCAAAAATTAGGAATTTGTAGGCAACAAGTTCACATTTTCTCAAAATATTTTAAAGTATTTCTTGTTTTTTCACCTTGCCCTTATTAGTGGGGGTATTTTGGATTTCAAGTTGGGTTATTTCCACTATACTTGCACAAATTGTATATTGTGGGTACTCATTGGAATAGTCGTATCAAGACGATTCAAATGAGTACCTACAAGATAGGGTTTCAATCAGAAATAAAGATATTAGATTGGCTTTACCCCCCTCTTATCTGTACCTCTACCTTATCTACATTCTATGGAAACAGTTTGTTATTAAAATAGCAAGAACTGTCAATAAAATTATCTTCTAAATTTTATTTCCCTGCACAATGCATGTTCCTGAGTCTGTGATGAAAATTGGATGTACTATTGCTTTACCAGGATTGTCTGACTTCATCATCTGTTAATTATTCAATTCAGCTGTTTGCAAAAATTTATCAAAAAGAAAAAAAAAATCCATGTAGTAATGTTATTATAATTCTCAAGTTACAAGATTTAATCATTTGTTTTGTGTTTATGGAGTTTAAGGTCACTTTCAACATTATAGCAGTAATATGTCTGTTGGTGGTGCACATACCACCAAGGCTAGGAAATGTATTAAGGTAGCTCTCATTTACTTTGTTCCAGTGGTTATTATATTATCAAATGTCCAGGTCAAAATTTGATCAATGTCTCTATAACTTGCCAAAATTTACAAAACAGAAGAATGTTACAGAATACTTCAAATCCACCAGGACATACAATATAGTTTGCTTTATATAACTGTGTTGGTAAAATATTTTAGAGCACCCGAGTCTTGTTATGATAATTATTATGGAAATTATAGATAAAACAACAAGAATACCCCTTTGTGGGTGCAACCCAAGAGTTATGCTCCTTTTTCGACTTAGATCTTTTGCATGCCCCCAACATCAAATACACATCAATGCCCAATTTGATGACAATAGCTCAATCTTTTATCAATAACATCCTTGGAAAGAATTAAAGAATGTGCTTAATTTCAGATAAGCTTGTTCTAGCTATAATGACATTGACTTGGCATCGTTTGAGAAAGAGATGATGTTGGCATGACATACTTTAACCTTGGTCATATCTGTATATCAACTTATTTAAGATATTTTCTTGAAACTTGGAATGTATTTGCACTATCAATAGAGAATTCCATTTTATGTCAATGTGTTTTTTGTCAGAATCAAACCCCTCTTTTTCTCATTGTCTACTACCTTTTTGTTTTATTCATATTTGTGGGGTTTTTTTTATCTCTTTTCAGTAGACAGATGAAAAAATTGGTCAGTTTCTGGATGAGTCAAAACAGCCCATGTTTTGCTGACAATCAAACTTTATTGTACTACTCTTAATGAAAACATACTGGAAAAGGGAGAAAATATTTGTTGCCAATTTACTGATCCAGAGGATCCTAATTACCAGATTGCTGCTGACATTCACAATATTGATTGAAAAATCAAAGCACTCTTTGTAATGAGATGACTGTTGATCTCTGCCACTTTCCACCATTTGTTTCAAATATCCTTGTTAATGAGCAAGAAATGTTGTAACTACAGCTTGAATAAGCTGTATTCAATATGTAGTGACAACATTTAGTTTGCCCATTTTTTTTTATTTCAATAAACAAATGAAAACAAATGACTTTTTTATATATATATTTTATATATAAAGTGGCTGGACCATTGATTGGCTAATAATGGGTTCGAGGTTTGATCCCTGAAGGCACAACACATCCCTTGCGACATTTGGGTGGACAAATGTGAAAACCATGTGGGCTCAGCAGCTGGAGGCTTAGAAAAAAGTCATGGTAGTACTGGTGATAGATTTATCAGGAATCAATGGTTAGGTGCTCCAGCTTTTATGTTTGGTGAAAAAAATGTGGATGACCAAACAACCCAATGAAAAATATTGACCCATTTAGGGTTGGGGATCCTTTTCTCTGCTGTGAATAAAAGAAATTTTGCTATAGCAACATGTACAATTAGATGTTTTCAATATATGTGACCTATCACACGAAAAGGGACCATCTGGGTCGTTTGTAAAGTGTCAACCCTAGCCAGACTGCGCGCATTGTGCAGACTGACTAGGGTCGAAACCTTTCGCATTGCGCTTATTGTCTGAATCTAGAATGATCAATCTATCTTCCATGGAAAGAATGTTTGAAGTGCAACCTCTGGTTAACCTTTGCTGGACCCAATCTTTTTTTCAAATATTTATTTTACAGAGTTCCCAGATGGTCCCTTTTCACCTGACGGGTCACATGTAAAAATATTGAGTGTTGATAGTTTACAATTTATTAAAGAGCAGTACTTTTGTATTTCAGTTAAAATTATTCTGTTGTAATAGATGAAATAAAACCTTACAAAACTAACTCAAACTATTTTTAGCATAGCTGTTTTGGGAAAAAACCCGAAGTATTATTATCATCACATTGGTGTTATTGTTGGCGTTGGTGTGACAAACATTAACTTATATCAAATCTATAATGTTATTGAAGTTATCTTCATGAAAATTTGCATGTATTTTCATCATTACTAGAGCTCTATCCATACTATCAGAGGGTGTGTGTGTGTATTTCTACATGAATGTTAAGAGTTATGCCCTTTTTGGGACTTGGATTTTTAGCTCACCTGAGCATATCATGCATCTGGTGAACTTTTGTGATCATTGAATGTTTGTCATGCATTGTAAACAATTACTTCGTTAGAACTCCAGACGCCAAAGCTTTGGTCAAATCTTCATGAAACTTGATCAGGATGATAATTTAGTCATAACGATTGAGAATTTGGACATTCTGGTAGATATCATGAGAAAAGGGACCTTAATGACAAATCTTTGTTGGCGCACTAAAGGCAAACATTTTGCCCAATCTTGATGAAACTTGGTCAGAATATTTGTCTGCTTATAAAGATGAACCCCATCGAAAAGAGGAGCATTCCTTCAGATACACAGGAAAAGGGGCCTTAATGACAAAATCCTTATTAGCGCTCTGGAGGTGATCTTGGCCCTCTTATTTGCATGATGAAGCTTACATGCTGTGTCTTGTTGGCTTTCCTGAGCACATTAGGCCAATGGTAAGGTTTTGTGTTACTTGACTGTCTGTTGTCCAGAATGTGCCGTTAACAATTCAGTGAAGTCGCTCTGAGGTTGAAGTTAACTTGTTCAAGAATGGTCTTGACACAGTGACAACAGTCTATTCCAGCTGTAGTCACAATATTTTGATCATTCATTATCATCAATCCCTATGATTCATAATTTTATTTTGTTTGAATGGGGTTTTAGGCTGCTTTCATTAATCTTTAAGTTTTCAACAATCTTTCAGTTATATTGCAACAACTGGAGCATCTAGCAATGGATTCCTGGTATTTCTCACACCAGTTCTACTACTACATAATACATACAGGCTCCAAATCCACATAGATCTATGATTATCGACCGATTGTTGGAAGTTCGAAAGGATAATAGAGTGCCACCGTCGGGAACCGAATCTCAAGAACTCTACATTGACAGTCCAAGTGGAGTTGGATGTGTCGGTACTTTGGAAAATATTTCCATTGTGTTTCACTTTAGTCTAAGTATTTGTATGTATGTGCATGAATTTGAAAATACAGGTTATGCCCATGGTGGTTGTGCTTGAGTGGAAAATAATAGGAGTCCAGGGTTAGGTGCCCAAGCTTCCAAAGAAAAGAATTACTGTTAAGTTGGCATAAACACCATTCAAATGCTTGTCAAGCTTTCATTGAGGACTTTCAAGTGTGTTGTGCTTGATTGTTGATTGATACATATGCAACAAGGCTGCAACTGGAAAAATGTACAAGTTTGCTGCAACAATATCAGCATCTAATCTTTATTTGTTATATCCATTTGACATTGGGATGACAAACAAGCTTAGAAAGCTCAACTTATATATCATGGAGATCTAGATCAATGGTTGTGGGTTTGATCCAAGACTCTACCAAATTTCAATTTGAAGAACAGTAAGCCATTGTAAGTGCACCAGTTCCTGGACATACCTGCAATTCTGTTGACAATGGCATTTAAGCCCATATAGATAATATAAGCTTTGGCCTGACATATCCAACAGTTTCAGATGTGTGCATGGTTAAGACTTGGATCATCCTGTGCATTGGCACGGTATGATCAGAGTATTTACTTTTTGCTCTGTGGACAGACTAAACCTGTCTTTAGACAATAGGTGATACTCTCTATTCATTATGTTTTAACTGAAAGTTTGTTGAAAGCGACATAAAACTTTATTTGTATCATAAACAAATCTATTCATTATATGGCTGCCTAGACAGCTCCACGCCAACCCTTCATGCACACTTGAAATTATTATAATGTTCTCTAACCATGGTTCTAGTTTACCCAATGGTGGGTACAATTCGGTTGGTTGTATAGGGCTGTACACAACTTTGAAACAAGTGTTACCATAGCAAGACTAACTACACCCTGGATTCATTGTAATTTACAAGTACTACGAAGACGTAATTATACCCCCCCCCCCCCCCCCCACACACACAAAAGTAGTCTTCTTGAGGGGGGTGTATATTGGTTTCATCCGTCTGTCTGTCCGTCTGTAGACCTTTTTCGTTTCCGAACTCTAATTAAAGAATAATGAGAACTACAATCACGAAACTTTGCACGATAGTTGCCCATCAGGGGTGTGGAAATACAAGTTTTCTCCACTTGTCCCTGGACAAGTAAAAGAGGATTTTCTACTCGTCCAGAATCAAAATGAACTTGTCCGCTAAAGAGTAAATAGAAAAGTTTGAAAAAAACATTGCCTTTTGATGAAGAAAATGCTGGTATGCAGCATTTTCTTCATTAAAAACAATGTTTTCTACCCCATGATATGAACATTTGGATGATTTCTCTCTTAATTCTTTTAAGTAACATTCCAAGATCTGCCCTGGTATTTACTTGTCCTTGGACAAGTGGCTTAGAAAAATTTACTTGTCCTCAAGTACAAAAGCCCGAGTCAGACAAGTCGGGCATGGGAATTCCACACCCCTGCCCATGACCCAAGGAGGTGCCCTATTGCTTTTGGGTTAAAGGTAAATGTCACAATTTGACTTTGTCCGAAAACCAATTACGGAACTGGGACAAAGCACCTATGGGGGTTTAAGTCTGCTTTGCGACAGAACTAGTCGTTTTTGAGCCCTTAGCTGCTTGTTGCACATAGTTTTATACTTATCCACCTATTATGGAAGACAAATTTTGGAAAAGGAAGTTTGTCAGGTATAGTGCAATGATGTTCTTTCCTGACATCCAGCAATTCTCTTCCTATTTTGATTGGCAATTATACTCATATTGATAGGAAACAAATGTTGGTCAGGATTCTTGGTGGTTCAAACCAGAGACCTCATGATGGAGACTTGTTAGCAAATTTTTTTGGCCTGTGGCCATGCTTGACCATAGATTTGGACCAAGAGAGTGTACTTTAGTTTGACAAAGTTGTGAATTTTGCTCTTGATGCAGTCCCTGAGATTGGAGAGTCAAATGATATTTAGTTGTCAGCACTATTTAGAGATGTCAGCTAGACTAGTCACTATGGAGCAATCTAGATGAAAGGGTGGTCAATACTTCATTGATGATAACTTGATTTGTTACTGAAATCATTAAAACAAAAAAGTAGAAAAAAAAAGACATGAATAAATAAATGAAAATTGATAATAATAATAATAATAATAATAAATAATCGTAAAGGGGAAATACAAAAGTATTTTAGTAATATTTTATTTCACTTGGATTGAAAATAAAACATTTTGAATATGATTGTGTGAAAAATAATGATCAAATTAGATGAACTAAAATTATTATGAAACGCACTGCAGTAGTAGCGAAACTTGTTGGTAGCGAAAGTACCTGGGCGAAACATAAATCGACGATTTTGCATTGTTTAGAGCATAAAATTGTCTTGTCATGATAGTAAAGTTAATAAATATATCTTAGCTTCGATTTTATTACATTAAATCTTAAAAAATACTTAAGAAAAGTTTATTTACGGACTTGGAATATGACTCCCGGCGCCCTCGCCACTGTAGCGGTTATGAGGTAAAATATAGATAAAAACGTATTAAAAATTATATTATTTTAAGTCAAAATCGTTTATCGACCTAATCTCGATGTATCTATATTTTTTTCTTATTTTAAGAAATAATATTTTGTCGTATTTCGGCTTTACAATTTACATAGAACAAAGAGCGATCTCGGGGAGAAATACCCCAGAGCTCAAATCTCGCGGTATAACGAGAGCGAGATTTAAGGTTTTCGAATTCGTGAATGATATACATTTTACGAAAGTATGAGATGCGAATAGGCGTACTTATTGTATATTTTCTGTCAAAGATAGCATTTGACTGAAATTATATCCTTGGAAATTTCTCACTTTGATTTACGTAATTTCAGTTAAAAAGGGTTATCACGATATCAGAAAAATCGATATTTTACTTATGCGCACGGTAAATCGAGTAGAGATTCGCGGTTTATAGTATCGATAAACCCGTTCGGTAAAGCGCTTATGATAAGGCCGTATTATACACCGTATTAAATCGATCAGCGGAATTAGCGCATTGGATAGAGCGTCGCTTTTCAGTACCGGCAAACCTGGTTCGATTCCTGGTGTCAGCAGGATATTTTTCGGTGTAATTTAATTATAAAACAATATACGTAAGTAGCATATAAGCTCTTCCTATAGGGATCTTCGGTATGACGTCATAGCCCACTAGCCAATTAAAATGGTTGGCGTTGAATCGCCCAGCTCTATTTAATTTATGTAAATATCGCCCAATCTAAACCACTTTTTTCGCTTTACTATACGAAAAAGGTATCAAACTAATACATATTTGAAAAGTCAAACATTCGAATTTTTCAGAAAAGATGTTTGTAGAGAAAATGACACGGATTTAGAATTAATATCCATTCTTTGAAAACACCACTATCAAAAAGGAATAACATCGATTTCGTTGATTTTCTGCAAACATTAATCATTTTTTACCGCTGATTTATCTTGATTTTATTAAATCCTGATTTAATGTTTTCTTCTAAATCTTATTATAAGAAAAAAAGGTTTATGTTTTAATGTTTATGCGAACAAAATCGTTCGGTAATTCGGCATTGATAGTCTTTCCCAATCGCTAAAAATAAAACCATTATAAACATATCCAAACAATATCTATAACACTATGACAAAAAATTTCGGCATGTTACAATTTTTCTTAGATGCCTAATGGCATTCCCTAATTAGGGAATATTGATTCTTGAATGACAAGTGGTGTCATTATCGATTATTTGTTTGACAAACCCTTTCACCTTGTAGAAAAACAGTGAAAAGGTATTCGATTTGCGCTAATTGAACTGTTTGAATACTTAGTGTTCAAACTGGAGATTTTTTATGATGCTAAAAATTTTCTCTGGCTGACGGATATATGTATTCAAAGTCGGCTTGTAAGACGGACAGACGGACGGTAGATGGATGTACGGACGGATGTACGGACGGACGGATGGATAGAAATCATTGGAGAACAAATAGATAAGCGAATGACTTACGAAAGTCAGAATTTCAGACGAATGATGGAACATTGTGCATGTAACGAGAAATGAATGAATGAATGAATGAATGAATGAATGAATGAATGAATGAATGAATGAATGAATGGAGGAAGGAAGGAAGGAAGGAAGGAAGGAAGGAAGGAAGGAAGGAAGGAAGGAAGGAAGGAAGGAAGGAAGGAAGGAAGGAAGGAAGGAAGGAAGGTAGGTAGGAAGGTAGGAAGGAAGGAAGGAACGAAGGAACGAAGGAACGAAGGAACGAAAGAACGAAGGAACGAAGGAACGAAGGAACGAAGGAACGAATGTCATTTATTTATGGCAAGTTATAAATGAATTTGGTTTTATCATATCGATAACATTTATATCATTTGCCGTGGTGGATACATGAGTTCTTTAAAGAGGTTTCGAACTAAAAATATAGATGCTGCCTTTTCCTATTAGAGCCCATTTTAAATTGATGTTCTCTATGATAATTGAATGACACCCCCTTTCACTCCTCACTGCAAACCCGATCTGGATCCGTCAATAATTTGATTGGTTAGAAGTCTAAATTTCTGCTAATTATTACAACGATTACAAAAAGTACGTGTTTGAGTCACTGTAATAGTTCTATAATTTCAACGAGATGGGCCTTAGAAGGATTGTATTGTTACAATTCTTTAGTTGCAATGTTTAGAAGCATGTGGAATATTTTGACTTTATGTATGACAGCATGTTATTTCTATGTCCGATTAAGCATTATATTTGATGTGTCAACCAAGATTCACACATTGAGCATTAGAGACTAGTTGTGTCAAACTGAAAGCAACCAATCAGTGGCATATGACATGGCTCTTTGATTGGTTCATGACCACGGTTAGATCAAAGAAAATCAGGAACGTAATATAAAACGTTGCGTAAGAAAGGGCGATCTTTATGACCCGTGCACGTGTGTGTGATAAGCGGCTACCGTTTTATGACATTAACAATATTGATTGGCGCATCCGGTTATGGTCAGATCAAAGAGATATGCCGTGTAGTATAGATCATTTGGTTAGGAATGGCAAACTGTATGACACATGTTTGTGAGATAAGCCCCGATATTTTTCATGTCCCATAATGAAAATTCTCCGTTAGGGTTTTTATACCTTACAGTATGTGATCGAAAAGCCGTTTCATCCGAATATCTTGGATTTGCAACCTTCGCTTATTATCTAACATGACCTTAATTTCTGAACTTGTGTGAGTGTTTCCATCTTTATCAATTTGGATTTAATATTTAGACAGCTTTTGACGATTCTCAATAATCCTAGGTAAGAATGATTGGATTCATGTTGTTAAGACCATTTAGGATAAATACAAAACCTAAATCTATGTTTGGATAATCTAAGGCAGGATAAACATCGTAACTGGGATAAAGAAAAATCAACATTAAAATTCAAATTAACGCGGAATAGGTAGGATATGACATTTTCCGTTGCTGAGTGGCCAAAATACCGTAAGTACAGCTTTATTCGTGTCCTATTTCCGAGTTTGGTTTCTCAACTACGATTCATTTGGATTCATATGCCTCCCCGGGTGGTTATATTTCGACACAAAGTATTCGTTTCCAAAGACTTTGTCACATGATGACAACTGCATTACCAAAAGAAGGGGTGATTTATCTACATTTTGACACATTTTTCACTTGGAATAATTCATTACAAATGTTTAAACTTACTACTTGAAAATTGGATTTTTTGCTCTTTGTGTATGTAAAAATGGTTGGCAACGCCAACCACTCATATTTTGATGACGTCATCAATACCCGTGCCGAAGTCCCCTATTAAAACGGGAGATTGTAACATTGCGATATTTAAGATTTGTGAATAGAATATCTTCTTGTGATTCTTATTGTGTGTGTGGATTTTTTTTGCTTATATGGGTCATTGATAACTTTGGACTAGTGATACGTTCATAATCAAGACCACCTCAATATTTTCGCAATGGCTCATTACGTATCTGAAAGGGAACTACGTAGAATTAATAGGGAGCGTGTTAAAGAGGATATTGCAAAGCGAAGAGAACTGATGGAAAAGAAGAGGATAGAGTTGGACAAACTATTGCAAGAAGAACAGACAAAACTTGGGAAAAGTATAATGCAGTTTAGGAGCACACCTCGTCAAGATAGTAGGAAAAACACATCGGAAAGAAAATCAGAGATAGAAGAAGGACATATGGGTTACATCACCATTGACAAGCTTGACGGAGATTCGGAGGAAGAGTTTGAAAACCGCATGCAAAGAGAAATGGATTGGATGGATTCAAAGATGAAAGCTTTTGGAATAGATGGTAAGATGACAGATGAAGTGTTACAGGATCAGACTAATGTTGGACACGGGGAGAATATGTTGACATCAGATATACCATATTCCTATGATGAAGAAGAAAGACTGTTGGAGAATGTTAGAAGAATGGAAAAAGAAGATAAGATGATGAATGAAGAAATTTCCAGGAGGAAATTGAAGATGGAGGAAAACGTGAAGATGGAACGCATAAAGAAACTGCGAGAGAGGGAGAGAAGTTTAACAGAAAGCCTCAGAGAGAAGGAATGTAGATTGAGTCAGATGGAAAATTTTGACACAAGAGAAAAGTATGAAAAGACAAGAGTTGATGACTTAAAGTTACAGAAGCCTTCGGTTCCTTTGTTAACTGAAGAAACTTACGAAGAGTGGAGAGTTGAGATAGATTTCATGGTTAGGTCCGGCCTATACCACGAGGAAATACTGAAACAGGCAGTAAGAAATTCACTTACAGGAAGAACAAGGAAAATTCTTTTGTCCCTTAGTCCCGATGCTTCAACCAGACAAATAGTTGATAAGCTTGAAAGTGTTTACGGGGACGTTAAAAGTGGAGAAGCTATTCTAGCCGAATTTTACTCGGCGAAGCAGATGAAGGATGAGTCAGTTGCTCAGTGGGGTATACGATTGGAGGGCATGCTGCGTTCAGCTATGAACAAAGGTTTAATTAAGTCAGATTCATATGACGGGATGCTACGTAATAGATTCTGGAGAAATTTGAATAGCGAAAAGCTTAAGTTTGCAACACGCTGGTGTTACGACACCGCGTATAATTTCGAGGACTTAAGGTTAAAAGTTAGAACAGAAGAGAATGAAATGAGTAGGGAATCTTGTCTTCGACAATCTACCTTAATGCAACAGAATGCAGAGTCGGAGAATATGAAGTTAATGAAAGAAATACTGGGTCGGTTGAAATCATTAGAGGAGAAACTAGAAAAGGTAGAAAGGCAGCAAACTAGATTGAGCACTGAATCAAGTAAAACTTCCGAAAGTGAAAAGAAAGGAAATAATTCCAATTGGAAGAACTGGAAGAGAAGTGAATCTGAGAAAGATAAAACAAACCAAAACCAAAGATCAGATGGCTCTGGTAAATCACAGAAAGATTTAAACTAGTAACTGTCTCCTTTGAAGGGCAAACTGGAGACAGTGAGATTAGCAAAAGCCCTATAAAACCAGAACCAGACCGCTGTAACGGGTTGCTAGGAAGGATAATCGGTGGCAATAACACTGATGAAGTTGTAGTTGATGGTGTGAGAGTTAAAGCATTAGTTGACACGGGATCTATGATAACCACAGTAGCTGCTGACTTTTACAATTCGTTAGACCCTAAACCTGATTTAAAGAAACTTACTGATTTCAACCTGGAAATCAATGCAGCAAACGGTCAATTAGTCCCATACCTTGGTTACATTGAAGCTAAATTCAGTGTTCCTTCCCTTAGTGATAAATCGTTTGATATCCCAGTTCTAGTCGTTCCTATGACTAATTATAATCACGAAACGCCTGTTATAATTGGAACAAATCTCATTCGGGAGTGTCTTTCTAGTTCTAAAGAAAATGATTCAAATGAAATTCCCGAGGCTTGGGGTATGGCTTTCAACGCTGTTGGAAACATGAAAGCCGGAATTGTTAAGGCAACACATCGATTCACTTTGAGACCGAATGAAGCACGGACAGTGACAGGTATCGTGCATAAGATTTCATCTTCAGTCTCTGTGGTTACTGAACCTTGTACAGAATCTCATTGTTCAAGTAGAGTAACGGTTTGCCCACGGGTTGTTTCACTAGATGGAGTTGGCAAAACGGTAAGAGTGCCAGTAAAATTATGCAATCTTTCGGCTCGACCAATCTCCATCTACCCTAAAGCTAACCTCTGCGAATTACACGAGGTTAATGTTTTGCGGTCTCTACCGATTGGGGATAAGACCCAAGGTGAACACTCCGAATTCCGGATTAGAGCACAATCTTGTATTAAACAAGAGGCATCTGTCAGCTGCAATCCTATTGTTGACATTGATCTGTCAAACACCGATCTTGACTCATCTCAGAGGGAGAAGGTTGCTGATCTCTTTCATAAATGGAACAATGTATTCTCTAAAGGGTCTACTGACCTTGGATTTACAGATCTTGTAGAGCATGAGATACATTTAGATAACGAAAAGCCTTTTAAAGACCCCCCTAGACATATATCGCCCGGGTTATTTCAAGAGATCAAGGAACACCTGCAAGAAATGCTTGATTGTAGTGCTATTAGACCATCCTCAAGCCCTTTTTCATCAAATGTTGTCATCGTTCGTAAGAAGGATGGTAGCATTAGATTTTGCATTGACTTTAGGAAACTGAACAAACGGACGATCAGGGATGCTTATGCCATTCCTAAAATTGAGAACACACTGCATTTATTGGCAGGTTCCACGTACTTCACCACTCTCGATTTAAAAGCTGGATACTGGCAAGTGGGTATGAAGGAATCCGATAAGTGCAAAACAGCATTCAGTGTTGGACCATTAGGCTTTTATGAGTGCAATCGCATGCCATTTGGTCTGACAAATGCCCCTGCAACTTTCCACCGATTGATGGAAAGGTGTATGGGAGAGATAAATCTCCAGCAATGTCTCATTTATCTAGACGACATCATCATTTTTTCGTCAACTTTTGACGAACACTTGGAGCGTCTTGAAAATGTATTCAGTCGTTTGTCCTTGCATAACCTGAAACTGAAGGCCAGCAAATGCTCTTTCTTTCAGAAAGAAGTAAAATATCTTGGACATATCGTCTCTGATAAAGGTGTCCATGCTGACCCTGACAAAATAGAAGCTGTGAGATCATGGCCTGAACCTACTTCAACGAAAGAAGTGAGACAATTTCTTGGTTTCACGGGCTATTATAGACGCTTCATAAAAGGCTATGCCTCTATAGTAAAACCACTTAATGATTTGCTGGTTGGCCATTTCTCTGGAAAGCAAGTTTCTACGAAGAAAAGGATAAAGACTCCTTTCGTCTGGACCGAAACTCAAAAATTGGCATTCGAGGAGATTAAATCAAAACTCACCAACCCTCCAGTGTTAGCTTATGCCAATTACAACCTTCCTTTCATTGTCCACACAGACGCTTCTGGGGTTGGGCTTGGTGCTGTTTTATACCAAAAGCAAGGTGATTGTGACAAAGTCATCGCCTATGCAAGCAGAAGTTTAAAACCATCAGAGAAGAATTATCCCGCTCACAAGCTAGAACTTCTGGCTCTAAAATGGGCCATTACTGAAAAGTTCAATGACTATCTGTATGGTTGTAAGTTTGAAGTTCTCTCTGACAATAACCCTTTGACGTATGTCCAAACAACGGCCAAACTAGATGCGACTTGTCACAGATGGATGGCTGCGCTCGCTAGCTATGATTTTAGTATTCATTATCGCAGTGGTAAAAGCAATGGCGATGCTGATGGTCTGTCACGTCGCTACCAAGGTGGTTATGACTCTGTTATAGAGTCTAATGTAATCGACGCTTTGTCCTTGTATTCTTGTACGGATGCAAGTCAAACCCCCCTTATTTACAGTTTAGCTCAAACAGCCTCAACACAGGAGGGAATGAAGTTAGAACAGGGTGCCCCTGACAATATTCTCCAGGCTTACTCCTTGTCTTCTAAAGACTGGGCTAAGGCACAGATTGCTGATCCGATAATTTCAAGGGTGTTATCGCATCTAAATGCAGGGTCGAGACCTTCTGCTAAGCACGATTCTTTTGCTAATTCTGCTTTACTGAAATATCTCAGAGAATGGGATAAACTGGAGTTGCGGGATAGGGTTGTTTACCGTCTCGCTAAGAGCAATGCAGGTAAATGCTTTCAGTTGGTCTTACCGTCTGCATTGCGTGAGGATATTTTTCTGTCACTACATGATGATCTAGGTCACCAAGGTCGCGATAGGACAGTATCTTTGTTTAAAGACAGATTTTTCTGGCCTGGAATGGAGACATGGATTCGTGAACGAATCAAGAATTGTCAGAGGTGCATAAGACGTAAGGCTGTTCCTAAAACTGCAGCACTTGTACCAATTACGTCTACAGCACCGCTAGAACTCGTTTGCTTGGACTATTTGAAACTTGATAGGTCCAAGGGAGGTTTTGAGGATATACTCGTAGTAACTGACCATTACACTAGATATTCTCAAGCCTATCCTACTCGTAATCAAACTGCCAAGACCACAGCGCGTACGCTATTTGACAATTTTATTGTCCACTATGGGTTCCCTGCAAAAATACATAGTGATCAAGGCGCAAACTTTATGTCATCCCTTATGTCTGAGTTATGCTTACTTGCAGGCATCAGAAGGTCAAGGACCACGCCATATCACCCGATGGGGAATGGCATGACAGAAAGGTTTAACCAGACCTTGCTAAATATGTTAGGAACCCTCGAAGAAGACAAGAAAGCAGATTGGAGGAGTCATGTCGGCTCCCTCGTTCATGCTTATAACGTTACTACCCACCCGAGTACAGGGTTTTCACCGTACTTTCTTATGTTTGGACGTCACCCGAAGCTTGCAATAGACGCCTTTCTTGGATTAACAGCAAATGATTCGTGTTCAAAGGAGAAGCATGAATACATCCGTAAATTGCAGGAAAGGCTGTTTATTGCTTACAAGAAAGCAAGCGAAGCTTCCAAGTCAACGGGATGTCTGAACAAAGAACAGTACGACGAAAGGGCTACTGCGTCTTCACTTGAACCAGGTGACATAGTTTTACCAAGAAACGTTGGTTTACGGGGTAGACAAAAGTTGGCGGACAGGTGGGAGTCTAATCCGTACGTTGTAGTTAGTAAGCCAAACGCCGATTCCCCTGTTTATGAGATTAAAAGGGCTATTCCTGGGTCACGAAAGACCAAAACTCTTCATCGGAATCTCTTGCTGCCTCTTAAAACCCGATCAACGGTTGATTCGGAAAACCATTCGCCAAGATACGTGATCCCTGCAAGGCGTCCGGGTTACGTTGGCGGTTCCGAGGACTTGCCACCACCTGATAAACGAGTAAGACGGAAACCCGCGTGGCAAACATCAGATGAATGGGTCATCGGATAGCTTGTTTGTTAATGTTATCTGGAAGTCAGTATTTCAGTTCGTCGTTAAAATAGTTGTGTATTTCATTTCTCATTGTATATAAATTGTTATGTATTTCATTAATAGAACATTTCTCCATTTCCAGAAACATGTCGAAGTCGAGGACGCCTTCTTTTCTCAAAGGGGGGAAGTATGTCATAGGGTGAGGATTGAAGAGTTAAATGCACCGAAATGGATAGCGAATTTGTTTTTATTTCATTGCCTTTGTGTTCTGGTCCCTTTAGTGCACCATAACTGACTAATATTTTACTAACAGTGTAAGGTAGATAAATCTAACCCTTTTAACTGGTGTTTGTTTGAATAACCTGGTCTGACTACTCTCTTTGATGCGCAAGCGTTGTTGATCATAATGTCTCATGTTTACATTTGAAAAATAGTAATTGAAGAAATCTCCAGATATATTTATAATATATTCAGGTAACTACCAAAACAATTTGAATTATGATCAATTACATATTCATATGTTAGATTAGAATGTCGATTGGTTTGCTATGTATAATTGTAACCGTTAGATGTGTATTTTGTCAATTGAAAGATCGCGCTAATCTTCGCGACAGCGGTATGTTTTGAAGAGCAATTAGTTATGATTGTAAAATGTGTATTTTCAGATGTCTGTCTGTATCGTCGATGTCAATACTTGTTTATTCCACTGTCATTATTAAATTATGAACTATTGAAAGGATATTCGTCGTCTAATCCGAACCCACGACATAGGCCAGAAAATATTGGGTCTACCCACAGCATAGGCGTTACCCATATATGAAAGCCGAACCCATAAAAATAATCCGACGACATTTAAGAAAATTGTCGACGACGGACGACGCACAACGGACGATGCACGACGGACGCCGGACATTGTAAGATCACAATAGCCTACCTTGAGCACTTCGTGCTCAGGTTAGCTAAAAAAATATTAAGAAAAAAATTTCTCTCGCTCAATCGCGAATTTTTTTAAATCTCAACTCCAGATAAAAGTTGTAATTACCGCCGTGGTTAATCTTTAATAAATGTATGAACAAACAAGATTATATCTATTGCTTTTTTACAAATAACACATTATTTATACCATCTGTTATGTTCATAGAAATATTTAAATTCTTAATTTGAGGAAAATCTCAATTGAGCACGAAAGAAGTTATGTGATTGAGTATTAAATTATTTCTCTAGCTACGCTTGCAAACTGGTTGGGTTTCAAAGTAATGTCCAGCGCCATATTCTTACTGTATGAATTCATCCGCGCAGCTAATAAGATCTTTCCATCCTTCCTATCTTTCCATTTGGAACGGACCCATATATGCATAATTCATGTCTAAAAGTAAAACCATCTGAATAGTATAGTCGCCATTACATATGAGACTGAGTATGAAAGGTTAGGTAAATTCAAGTTGTGCTTTCCGTTTTAAAGATGATGGTCATTCAAAACTTACCCTGAATCAATTTGTCGGTACTTTCAGCCATTGCGACATCTGAAACAAACGAGAGAAGAGATATGATATGTAAGGGGAGTATATGGATGATAGAAGAATGGTCAATCCTAGTCCGACTGCATGATTAAGACGAGTGAATACGCGAATTTTGAGTGAAAATAAAGGGGGTATATCAAAATATCGCTAATTTTGTTCGGGATGAATAAAATTAGCGATATTTATTACCTCCCTTTAATAAGATATGCATAAATAGTCTTTGAATAGCATTCTGGGTCTTCAGAAAAACATAAAACGCTTACAAAATTCAATTATGTCAGTGAAATCGTGGATTTTTCTTCCGATTTCTAATTTGAATGTAGTTATTGATCTAATCATATTTAGTGATTTTGAGCGTTTTTAGGTGGTTTGAAAGAGTGTTTGGAATAAAAGAATGGAACGCTAATTGAGCTATTAAAAATGGTTTTGATCGGAATGACGGTCAATTTCACGATGTTCTTTGCTGTATATCGACTGTCCCGATGGACGAAAGGTTTATGTATTCGACTCGTGGAGGTTCGAATTCCACAGTCGTCGGGTGTGTTTTTGGTCAAAACACTAATTAGGCAGCACAGGCAACCCACATGTCGCAGTAATTAGAAATAAATAAAAACTAAAAATATGGTCTTGGATGTGAAATCAAAGACAAATGCAAAATGTTGTTAGTAGGCTAAAAACGCGTGAGTTGCTCTGCAACATTATCATTTTTGTCATACAACGAAAATTGTCCAACCATTGTGGGATAAACGGTTAAAAGAAGCCTGTATTGACCTAATATCACCTGTCTGATAACAATACATGGTATCAGGCAGTCTATCTTTAGAAACAATTTGCATACACTTTCCGTGACATGAATCTTTTTTTTTATTTCTTATGGTTTATTATAATTAAGCACTTGATAAGGTATCGGCTTTATCACGACTCGGCAAAGCCTGGTTATGGTAATTTCTCCCAACCTCGACCAGATAGCATCAATATTTTAAGACACTAACATGTTATTCTCTATATTTAAGAGATATAATCAAAGGAATCAAGTGAATAAGGCCGTTTCTTAACAAATAGAATCTTGTCCACTCGTATTGAAAGATGTCTGAGTAATGCAATGATAGATCGCCTACAATGCCAGAGGTCCCGAGCTCGAAAAGTCGCCACTTAACTATTGCGCAGACCCTCTTTTTTCTTTTTTTTTTCTTGTTAACCTTATATTTCATTTATTTCCATGGCCGTAATGAACAACATACTTTTTGAAACCAAGAAAAAAAACATATTGTGATTGATCATGTTTAAATTCAAATTAATTGTTTTTGATAAGGCATTAGATCCACTAGTAAATGTTACTCTAAAATATACACCATTGCGTAGCTCGGAGACACGTAAGAACTTGCCCATCTAATGATCATTGTTAAAAAGGGAGGAAAGTTTCGATTCTTGTCACCGTGTACACTTTACGCGTACTGACCAGGGGTCTGTGTTACTTAACATTTTACCATAATTTTTCGGAAGTCAATAATCAAAGTTGCTTCTAAAGTAGTTACTGAATATAGAATTCTGTCATGCATCAAATCATTAGAATCGTCTTTTAAAGACGATTCCAATGAGATATTGCAAGGCAGAATCTAACAATGGATGGAAACACCTTTTTTTTATTTTGACTTACGATTAACTTTTCGTAAGATCGACTCAATTTTCACTACACATATTCAGTTAATTCGAACAAACCTAAGCTTGTTGGGCAAGCGTTGAAAAGCTAGTTAAATGCCTATCACTAGTATCTTTTTCCGAAGACATTATCCCTCCACAAAGCTAGATAAAAAGAAGTATGCCTCATTTATTAACATTTGTTAATTTTCAAACTACTTACATGATTTTTAAATCCTATTTCAGACATAGGAAAGTAAATAAACATTTATGAAAACTCTCTTATTGTGTACATATTGTATTTTAGGCTGTTCAGACCTCAACAAAAGAGGTGTCGTTTTAAGGTATTTAAATTATATACCCTTTGTTATAAGAAACCTTAAGGCGACCTTTTCAATGTTATATATAAAACCTATACCAACTATTTAACAACTTAACTATTGACATTCTAAAATCGAAAGGGAAAAAGACAAAGATCAACCGGCACTGATGTGCAGTCTAGTCTTTTTCTTTACCACCTGGTTTTCATTTTTCCAAACCAGAAGTTTAGTCAATTTACCTTCAAAATAAACACAGACCCATTACTAGTGCATTAAGTACTTTCGACACCTTATTTTTATTTATTTTTTTTCTAGGCTCGTCGAAAAATATAGAGGATAATCGTTAGTTTAGCGTCAGATCGACCTTTTTCATTGTTAATCAACAAAAATTATATTTTCACTTTTGCTGGAGCCACGAATGAAAATACATTGTTGTTCACGAAATCAAATATCAACCGATCTTACTAAAAAATAAGAGGCCCAAGAGAGCCTGTATCGCTCCACTTGCTTTAACATCATTAGACTTGCATTAAATGAATCTTTCTTTGAATGAAAACAACACTTTGAAATTTCTTAAAACCTATTTTATATTAATTAAATGGGTATGGCTCACATTGCACCAAAATTCTAAAGTTTCATTGAAATTAGCCCAACGTTCATCAGGAGATGTAGTTCAAAGATTTCGGGCTCAAAATAAGCCACACCCTGACATGCCAATATTTAAGGGCTAATAAATATTTCGCATACAGTTTTTGAAAGGGTCACAGAAGGAACATTCTGGTAAAATTTCATTGAAATCAGTCCAGTGATTCAGGAGGAGATGTCCTTCAAAGAATTCGGGCTCAAAATAAGCCCCACCCTGCCACACCCATATTTTTGGGCCATTCAAAATTTGAGAGCAACTTTTGGAAAGGGTCTCCCAAGGAATATTCTGGTAGAGTTTCATTGAAATCGGCCCAATGGTTCAGGAGGAAATGCCGTTCAAAGATTTTGGGCTCAGATAAGCCCCGCCCTGCCACGCCCATATTTGGGGGCCAATCAAAATTTTAGGAACAACTTTAGAAAAGGGTTACCCCAGGAACATTTTGGTAAAGTTTGGTTGAAATCGGCCCAGTGGTTCAGGAGGAGATGTCATTCAAAGATTTCGGGCTCAAAATAAGCCCCGCCCTGCCACGCCCATATTTGGGGGTCAATCAAAATTTCTTGAACAATTTAGGTAAAGGGTCACACAGGAACATTTTGGTAAAGTTTGGTTGAAATCGGCCCAGTGGTTCAGGAGGAGATGTCATTCAAAGATTTTGGGCTCATAATAAGCCCCGCCCTGCCACAACCCATATTTGGGGGTCAATCAAAATTTCTTGAACAATTTAGGTAAAGGGTCACCCAAGGAACATCCATGCCAAGTTTCATTGAAATTGGCCCAACGGTTTGGGAGGAGAAGATTTTTAAAGATTTCAAAGTGAAAAAATGCCAAGCCCTACCACACCCATATTTGGGGGTCAATCAAAATTTCTTTAACAATTTTAGAAGAGGGTCACCCAAGGAACATTTCTACCAAGTGTCATCAAAATCCGCCCATAGGTTTTGGAGGAGAAGGACGGACGCACGGACGCACACTCGGACGGACGGACGGACGGACACACGCACGACAGACACACCGCCATGACAATAGCTCGCTGGCCTTCGGCCAGTGGAGCTAAAAACCAAAAGATTTTTCTATTTCTTATATATAAAAACGAGACAAAAATCGAAAATTTATGGATAAATTTGCTTGAAGAGCGTCATTTTGCACGTGACAGCTATGCAACGATCATAATGACGTTACTTATTGGGCTCCACTTATATAACGTTGTACAGGGTGAAATGAGCGAAAACTAGGTATAACTTTTTGGTAATTTCACTGGTTGGACGGTGAGTTTATCAAAATGATATTTTACCATTATTTCTTTTGAAACGTTTATCCTGTCCCATCCGATCATTTGGGTTAATTGGATAAATTGTTGATGAATGAATGATGCCTGAGTATTTTGTATTTACAGTGAAATAGTTTGTGAATTTGGGCATGATTAAAAACAAAATCAATTTCAACAACAACCAATTATTGAATAATCAATCAATGTTCTGCGGTTTCTTATTCTCTCTCATTTCATAGTGATTTCTAGTACAAAAGTCTACAGTTTTACACAAAAAATGTAACTCTTTTAATTTGAGCCTGTGCGTGACTTTTCAGACAATTTTACATGTGCATGAAGTAGAAGCATTGAGCAGTCTAGACAGTAACATAGTGCATTCAGAAGATTATCTGATTGTCTAAAGACACTTTGGGGCCCTATCTATCTAGAAAGTGCACAGTATAGCATGTGGCCCGACTGTGCGGATGGATGCATAAACTGGCCAGAGTCTTTGCTCGGCGCACTTTTGACTTTTTTTTGGAAATGTCACGCACAGGCTCATTTACTATTTGGTATTTGACGCCAGAATTAGTAAAGCAACCCTAAAGCCACTTCAATGGCGCGATTGTGGTCACCAAACAACGATTTATGGTGCATTCCTTTTAATTTCAAACAATTTCATGTGCCGCGTGTGATTGACATTGACATACTTTGAGCAGCCTTTCAGCCACACATCGTTTTAACGCAGATTAGCTTATTGTTACCCTAAACATTGAGTAGGAAGCTACCAAGAAAGCACAGACTGATCTGAGTCTAAAACTTGCACTCATGTGAAATTGTTGTAAATGTCAAACACAATTTAACGTTACGTACATTTGAGATCGTAATAAATTTCACGTACAGGCCCATTAGCTTCACGTCAGCCCGATTAGCTCAGTTGGTAGAGCACCGGACTTCAAAACCATTGAAGATTAACGGTGTGGGTTCAAACCCGGGCTGGCACACTAACAAACTTATTGTCTTTCGGATGAGACGTTAGACCGAGGCCCCGTGAGACGGTGTTTTACACCGAGCACGTTAAAGAACCATGGCGGATCTCAGCAGTAGTTTCGTCACGTATCCTTGCACATCCCCCGTAACAACCAATCGTCTTCTGGGGGCGTCGCTCATATGGGCATGTGCTACGGTAGCGACGATAAATAAACGGAAATACACACATATTAGCTTCAGTAGTAACTGAGCCATCCATCTAATCAGAGCTACAGACAGAGAGGGCATTTTGAAATTAAAATAAGAATATTTCAACAATACTTTCACAAATCCTATATTATTAGTACTCATTGGAATCGTCTTGACAAGACGATTCAAATGAGTACCCACAATATACGGTTTTGATGAGAAACAAATATTTGAGAATAGCATTACTTCCACTTATCTGTACCTCTTAATTCTTATTAAAGCGAGATTTATCGGCTATAGTTGTGCGCTAATTCCATGGTGCAATTACGTTACTAGACGTTTAAAAAATGGAATCCAACTTTGTACGTGCAAAACAAAGGATCATGTCTTAAAAGATTCGCCGACGTTTCCATCTTGAACACAGTGATTGTGTATTTGATATAGTCCACTAAATTTTACCAAAATAGATATCTGAATATGCAATGACCCTATTTCGTAGATGTTTTTTTTTTCTTATAAAGGTGTACAAATTGAAGTGAGTGATCAAAGATGAATTTTCTCTATATTGGTATTTGATCACTCACTTCAACTTGTATATCTATACGAGTTACCTTACGTTGAACATTTTGCGTGGTGGTCAGTTCAAAAATATTGTAAGTACTGTTGTACGTATAATTATATAGGACATTCAATCGTTTTGCCCAGTGTCATCGAATTAAAACCATTTAGGGCCTATTATTCTCGTGTTGCAGTTTCATTATGGACACATTAATTAGCTATCCATGCTTTGAAAAATTGTATTTTTAACTTATTATACCGCACACAAAGCCTCTTATGAAGCATCAAAGCACTGAAAGTACTGATGATGGACGTTTCTGTCATTTGTTGAGCTTCGATAAACTTTGCATGTAAAATTATGATAAAAAGGAAAATGACCTGACCCAAGTTCACATCCTGCTCCAGATATACATTTCTCAACATATATCGTCGATCGTCAACCAAAGTCCTGTAATTACAAGGTTTCGATAACTTTCGGCGTTATGCCGGTGTAGTTTAAGGAGTGATTGTCTGATCCATTGGGTGAAAAAGGAAAGAAATGACAATTAGATGATCTAGGTTATTATTCTTATTTTGTAATGCTTATCGATTCTCCGTAATCTCATAATTAAGATTATGGTGTTATCTGCTTAAAAATTCTATAAAAGGATAATAATTAATAGTTCTGCGATTTTCATTCTCAAATAAAGGAAGAAAGGGTAAGTGTTTATATAAACACGTAAAAAATTGCAGACATTCGTCTCGAGATTGGCTGTCGCGTGTTGAAAAGTAAAGTGATATCCCTTTGCATAAACCTTTATAGCACGACCTGAATATTTTACTTACAGTCCGACCGCCCAACATTGAAAGTGACGTCATGATTTGTTTATTTTGTTGCTGTGTGAAATATGTAAGTTTTAATAAATAGTAAAAACACTAAAACATGTCAAGTAGAAAATAGCTCAGGTAGTTAGTGAGTTCGGACATGCGTGTCTGCCCATCAATAGAAAAGTGATTGAGGTTCGAATCTCTGTCAACATACATTTTTTTTGTAATGTAATGATCTTTTTTGATTAATTTTCAATCTAGAAAATAATCAATTCCATTAATCCTAAATTGACTCGTTTATTCATTACATTTGTTAGAAAACTTTTCATTTTTCAATATTTTTTTTCTATTCTGATGTGTCAGTATTTCCACATTTTTCTTTTATCATCTCCTAAACATGTATACATAAATATCTCAAAAATGGAAAATGATTTCATTTCAAAGTTTTGTGTAAAATTGCTAACACTTATACAATCCATCCATGTTAGAATCTTGAATTTATGAAAAAGAAAAAAAAAATAGTTCTTTGCGCCGATTCGAACCCATGAACCACGTTATTTTAGGTTATGGCGCGTTACCGATTGCGCTAATTACGATAGTTGTAGTTATGTGAGTTGAATAACAATTTACTTTGAACTTTGCTTTTGAAAAGTAAACAAAACCTGACGTCACTTGCAATGTTGGGTGGTTCATTTGTAACCTGCTCGGGCTGTATCGGTATTCATGTTTATTCCGATATTTCCGTTAAATGGCAACTGTTTTATATACATTAGTAGTGTCAGAAGAGGTTACCGTTCCAATACGTCCATTCACCAAGTGTTCATGAGTGACCTCCCATAGACCATTAGGAAACAAGGGGTAATTTACTCTGTCTGAAAAGAAGTTCTACGCAAGCAAAACGTTCACCCGATCTCAGAATTGCATATGATTTCGCACTTAAAAGTTGTCTTTGAGGTTTCATCAAGTTATGTAGAATCATTGTTTCACTCCATTTTTAAAATGCATAGTTGTCAGACGGATACAATTCTTGAAAAAAAGTAAATTGAATCTTAGTGAGCACTACTGTTCTGAAAACCTATTAACATCTGACAGGATTGTTCTTACGCGGTATTAAAACTGGTGAACGTAAACGTCCACCAAAATTAACCTCTGGTTCTAAAATTAACTTAATTCCCGGTAATTATACTATCTAAAGCTATGCTTGAGGTATATGATAAACAGCTTATCGGGCGGTCGGTTGGTCTTTACCTGTTTTGTGCCCGCTTATTTTCTCAGCAACGATTGAACAGATTTCATTCGAACTTAACATCTAATGCAGAGATGTGTAATGTACAAATTTGTATACGGTCCATTGACTTTTAACAGAACTATGGCCCTTTGGTGAAAATGTTAGATGTTCTAGCTGTCCTACTTAGATGTAAATGATTAATATGGATGGGCGTATTTATGGTATTCATTTGCTTGTTCTGTTTGTGGCATTTTCGTGTCCGCTCATTTTCTAAGAAAATAATAAATAGATTTGAATCAAACTTTACAGATATGCTCAGTATCAAGCAGAGCTTGGCATATTATATTTTGGTTATTATCCATTGAATTTTGACAGAGTTATGGCCCTTTGATGAAAAATCTGGTCCGCTCAAATTTCTTTGTAACTTTTAGAGGGATTTCATTCAAACTTCAGATATTATCAGTATCAAACAGAAATGTTCATGATCTCTTTCAGTTATGGTCCATTGATTTTTAACAGAGATATGGTCCTTTTGGTGGAAAATTGAGTAAGCTTAATTTTTCAACAACTATTTTAGGGATTTAATTTGAACCCAACAAAAAAGCTCAGTATAAGGCAGATATGTACATGTCCCTTGGTTTTTTTACTGAGTTATGGCCCTTTTATGAAAGTCCATATTGTCTTCTTGGGCCTTTTCGTGATTTTGGTTACGGTCAATTGACTTTTGACATAGTTATGGCCATTAGGCCAGAACCGTGCCCACTTAAATTTCTGCGCAACTATTTGGGTGTCTGATTCAAACTTCACAGAACAAGAAGACCAAAGTGGTCATAAATCGCTCACCTGAATGAACTGTCTTAAATTTTCAAAAGTAAATTTAGAAAAGAATGAATGAATGACACTCAGCTAAACCGTGCTGTTGCCTCTATACAACAAGAGATTCCTTTTTTTACTATTTTCAGGTTGACTAAGAAGGTTTTTTCTATGATTTTACTCCGTGACCTAGTTTTTGACCCAAGGAGATCCAATTTTATACTCATTCAAAATTACACCGATTCGATCATTCTGATCAAATTTCAGGTTGATCAGGCAAAATATGTGGCCTCTAGAGTACATATAAGATTTTTCTAAGATTTGACCCCCGTAACCTAATTTTTGACCCTAGTTGACCCAAGTTCGAAGTCTTCTGAGATTTTATCAAGACAGCCATTCTGACCAAATTTCAGGTTGATCGGGCAAAATATGTAGCCTCTAGAGTGCATACAAGGTTTTTCTAAGATTTGATCCTGTGACCTAGTTTTTGACCCCAGGTGACCCAATATCGAACTTGTTTGATATTTCATCAAGACAATCATTCTGACCAAAATCCTAGCCGATCAGATAAAAACTGTGGCCTCTAGAGTGCATACAAGGTTTTTCTAAGTTTTGACCCTGTGACCTAGTTTTTGACCCCAGTTGACCCAATCTTTAAGGTCGTCCAAGATTTCATCATTACAATTGTTTTGACCAAATTTTTGGTTGATCGGGCAAAAAAATATGGCCTCTAGTGTGCATACAAGGTTTTTCTAAGATTTGACCCCATGACCTAGTTTTTGACCCCAGTTGACCAAATTTCAAACCTGCACGAGATTTCATCAAGACAATCATTCTGCCAGAATTCCAGGTTGATGAGGCAATAATTGTGGCTTCTAGAGTGCATACAACAATTTCCGTAGATTTGACCCCGTGACCTAGTTTTTGACCTCAGTTGACCTAATTTTGACCTTGCCCGAGAAATCATCATGACAATCATTCTGACCAAATTTCAGGTTGATTGATTAAAAAATGTGGCCTTTAGAGTGCATACATGGTTTTTCTAAGATTTGACCCCCTGACCTAGTTTTGGATCCCAGTTGACCCTATTTTGAACTCCATCAAGACAATCATTCTTACAAAATTTCAAGTTGTGCGGGCAAAAAATCATGCCTGTAGAGTGCATACAAGGTTTTTTTTAAGATTTGACCCCTTGACTTAGTCTTTGATCCAAGTTGACACAACTTTAAACTTGTACAAGATTTCATGAGGACAATAATTTTGACCGAATTTCAGGTTTATCAGGCAAAAAATATGGCATCTAGAGCGCTTACAAGGAATTTCTAAGATTTGACACCTTGACCTTGTTTTGACTCCAGTTGACCCAATTTTGAACTTGTCCGAGATTTGATCATGAAAATCATTCTGACCAAATTTCGGGTAAATCCGGTAAAAAATGTGGCCTCTAGAGTGCATACAAGGTTTTTCTAAGGTTTGACCTTGTGACTTAGTTTTTTACCCCAGTTGACCCAATTTCAAACTTGTCCAAGATTTCATCAAGACAATCATTCTGAACAAATTTCAGGTTGATCTGGCAAAAAATTATGGCCTCTAGAGTGCATACAAGGCAAATGTTGACGACAGACGACGCACGACGGACAACTGACATCCATCTTACCACAAAAGCTCACCTTGAGCTTTTCGTGCTCAGGTGAGCTAAAAAGCAGGACGGTTAGGAAAGTCATAAAATTGACAAGGTGAATGATTCTTGGATGATTTTTTGAATGAAATCAACGAGAGCGATGAGTGAGTTTTGAGTGAAATTAAAGGGAGGTAATCAAATATCGCTAATTTTGTTCATGATACCCATTTAAGAAAATATGCATTCAAGTTTTATAATAGCTTCCTATTTCTTCAGGAACCAATCAGACGCAATTTCAATTCTGTCGGTGAATTTGCGATTTTTTAATTTTAATTTTCACTTTGAATGAGGCTGATCTTATCTGATCTATTTACATAATTTTGGAGCGTTTTTGAATGGTTTGAGTGAGTCTTTGGAATAAATGAATGAAGCGCTAAGTCAGCGAGTTAGAATGATTTTGATTGAGATGTATGTCAATTTCATGATGTAACTAACTTTATAAGTCAGGCATGTGCATGTCTTAATTGGTGACTGTCAATTAAATTTTGCCTGAAGTATGACCCTTTGTTGAAAAATGTTAGTTGTTCAGTCTGTAGCTTGTTTGTGTCTGCTCTAATTCTGAATATGGTTACGGTCCATTGTATAGCATCTACACAAACTTATGTTACACTTATGGCACCTAATTATGGACAAAGCGCTCTGGGAGGATATCAGTCATATCCTGTGACAAGCTCTAGATGGTCGATGTCTTGCCAGTAGCACTAGTGGATAGATAGACACAACCAAGAGATGGATATCCATGCGACAAATGGAGCTAAAACAATGCATAACAATCTGTTCCTTTGTAGAGAAAAAGAGTTTTGAAAAAAGTACAAAATAGAATACTTTAAATACTTTGGATGACACATTGTTTAATACTTACATCAAATTTCAGCAGTAAACAAGAGCCATGTCGGACATGGCCGCTCCCTGCCACGTAAGCTTGATAGTAAACTGAAGACAAATAGATTAAGGATTCTTTTGCACTTTAAGAGATATGCCCCCTACAAAATCTAAGTCTTTAAAATAACAAAGGGCAATAACTCCAAAATTATGCAAGCAAGAGTTAGAGTTATTAAAGCACTTATCCTCCATGAGATCTATCCACCCATAAAGTTTCAAGTTGATAGCTATTATACTTTAGGAGATAAGCTCCGGACAAGTTTAGTGAAGGAACCTCGGAACGACAGAGAGACTGACTGAGACCATAACTATATCCCTTTGCTAAAAACGGGGAAAAACGGCAGGGGATAACAAAGCTTTGGCAGTCAGTATATAGACTTCTACAGGCAGACATAATTATTAGCGTTTAGTGAAAATTATGCCACAAGTGCATGTTGTACGAGGATTGACCCAGAAATTCGTAAAATGGGGTTATAAAACTTTAGATAAATGTTGGCTATCAAAATAGAAATTAAACATTCATAAAATAGAACATCTGTGTAATCAATGCGGAAATTTTTGAATGGAGGCGGTAAAGAGACTAATCTAAGATATAGACCCTGTAGGTAGGCGGGGGAGCAAGAACCTCAATATTAAAAATACCATGTATCCGTAAAAAGTCTTCCAAAAATGTTTTAAGTATGACATTTGATTCCCTGTTTGTGCTTTATTTTCTGGCAAGAAATTTCAAATATACTCCAGGCCTAAGCATACATATGTAATTACTATGCCGAAAGAATTTAAGGTTGCTTAATATGATTTTGCAAAAATAATAACATAGGTACTCTTTGTAGGTACTGAACTGCACATACAACAAATTATACACTGAACAAAGAAAGAAATGCCAAAATTATAGGCCTATTGTAAGAATTTCTGGCTCATATCTTGTATTATGTGCCTTCAAAGGTTTAACCCTAATCATTTACACTTCCCTCTGTAGTTCTCAACTTATTATTGGTTGTGTATTTAGAACAAACAATTTGTATTTGAAATTCCAATTTGGAGTCCATTTATTTATAAATCTGTACATGTATATACCAGCAACATGATTAAAATAACACAGTTGAGTGTCTATGCTTAAATCAATTAGAAAATGAAATATAACACACCATGGTAAAAGTACCATCTAGAAATAAAAGAGACAGCGCAAAACTATTATAATTACCTATAAATTTTGGGGCACTTATTACAATAGATTTGTGCTTACTCCTAAAAATATATAATTATGAAATAATTTCATTTTCCCTATGATGTGTCGATGAATAAAGTGTAATGGAGGAGGACAAATATGCAAAAGGTAAAATCCGAGGGTGGAGCCTGAGGATTTTGCTTTGCATATAATTCCTCCCCCCATCAGAATGAAATTATATCTGTTATAACAAGATCACAAATCTAAAATTACATTTATTTTTACCCTCACATGCATGTAAAATTGTATTAAATTACTTTTCTGGAATGAAATGCGTTTTATGCCATATTGTTTATATAATAAAAACATTTTAAAAAGAAATTAGGTGTATCAAAAGTCAATTACAGGAAGTGTTCTAAAACTCTCTTAACAGCAACTTTGATCCTTAACTATCTGCACAGTCTACTGTGTTTGACCCGAGATTATAAACTTTTAGCACTGAATTCCAAATTGTACCTTTTTTGAATGTCACGTCACAAAACAAGAGGGCCATTGGCCCTAAAGCGCTCACCTGATGCATGGCTAAACAAAAGTCAAAGAGATCAAGAAGAAAACATTTCAGTTAAAAATGTTGCCTCTAAAGTACTAAAAAAGTTTTTGACCCTCTATCAAACTTGTGTAAGATTTCAAGGCAATTTCAAACTTGACCTAGGTTTCATACAAACATATTGACCAAGTTTCAAGATATTTCAGTAAACAGGTTTTCTTTTTTTTAAGATTTGACCCCTTGACCCCAATTTTGATCCCACATGACCCAATTTTGAACATGACTGAGATTTGATGGAGACAAACATGTTTCAAGACATTTGGACCAAAGATGTAGCCTCTAGAGTACACACAAGGTTTTTCCAAGATTTGAACCCTTGACCCCATTTTTGACCCAACTTGACCCAATTTGAACTTGACCGAGATTTGATGGAGATATTAATTCTGACCAAGTTTCAAGACATTTGAGCCAAAAATTTGTCCTCTAGAGTGCACACAGGGTTTTTCTAAGATTTGACCCCTTGACCCCATTTAAGACCCCACTTGACCCAATTTCAAACTTGACCGAGATTTGATGGAGACAAATATTCTGACCAAGTTTCAAGACGTTGAGACCAAAAATATGGCCTCTAGAGTGCACACAAGGTTTTTCTAAGATTTGACCCCTTGACCCCATTTTTAACCCCACTTGACCCAATTTTGAAATTGACCGAGATTTGATGGAGACAAATATTGTGACCATGTTTCAAGACAGTTGGGCCAATAATCTGGCCTCTAAAGTGCGAACAACGTTGTTCTAAGATTTGACCCCTTGACCCCATTATTGACCCCACTTGACCCAATTTCAAACTTGGCCGAGATTTGATGGAGACAAACATTCTGACCAAGGTTTCAAGACATTTGGGCCACAAATGTGGGCTCTAGAGTGCACACAAGGTTTTTCTAAAATTTGAACCCTTGACCCCATTTTTGACCCCACCTGACCCAATTCCAAACTTGACCGAGATTTAATGGAGACAAACATTCTGATGAAGTTTCAAGACATTTGGGCCAAAAATGTGGCCTCTAGAGTGCACACAAGGTTTTTCTTAGATTTAACCCTTTGACCCCATTTTTGACCCAACTTGACCCATTTTTAAACTTAACCGAGATTTGATGGTGACAATTATTGTGACCAAGTTTCAAGACATTTGGACCAAAAGTATGGCCTTTAGAGTGCACACAAGGTTTTTCTAAGATTTGACCCCTTGACCCCACTTTTGACCCCACTTGACCCAATTTCAAACTTGGCCGAGATTTGATGGAGATAAACATTCTGACCAAGTTTCAAGACATTTGGACCAAAAATATGGCCTCTAGAGTGCACACAAGGTTTTTCTTACCCATTTTTTAACTTGGCTGAGATTTGATGGAGACAAACATTCTGACCAAGTTTCAAGACATTTGGGCCAAAAATTTGGGCTCTAGAGTGCACACAAGGTTTTTCTAAAATTTGACCCCTTGACCCCATTTTTGACCCCACCTGACCCAATTTCGAACTTGACCGAGATTTGATGGAGACAAACATTATGACCAAGTTTCAAGACATTTGGGCCAAAAATGTGGCCTCTAGAGTGCACACAAGGTAAAGTTTGACGACGGACAATGGAAGACGGACGATGGACGACGGACGACGGACAGCAGCCCATCACAATAGCTCACCTTGAGCACTTCGTGCTCAGGTGAGCTAAAAACAGATGGTTGTCACAGAACAACTGCTGTTGAGCTAGCAATTTTACAATTTGACCCTGAGCTGTTAGTTTGACCTAAGAGCTATTTGACGATCTCTTTAAAATCACACATCTTCACATGATAGGGAACATATGTGCCAGATTGGATTGAAATCCAGCCATAGATGTAGGAGAAATTGCCCCTTCAAAAGTGGACAGACTAACAGATGGACTGCATCAAACTGTAAAGTATGAAATAATTTCATTTTCATGTTGATGTGTCAATGAATATAGTCTGATGGAGGAGCAGTATATAAATACATGCAAAAGGTAAAATCTGAGGGCACATCTTGGACTTTGCTTTGCATATAGCTCCTTCCCCAATTAGACTTACTCATGTATGAATCCACTTCACAAATACATAGTGTGATTAGATTTTTTGTTTCATACCTCAATAAAATCAATAAAAAACTCTCTTCAATTCTCAAATGTGATACATTTTGCCAGTTTAATCTTTATCCTACTGAATTCAAATTCAGGGGCCTCAAAGAATTTGGTTTTGTGGGAAGGGGTTTGTAGCAGAAGGAACCAGGGCCCCGTTTTACTAAACATCTTACAATCATTTTTTGCGCAAGTCAATAATTAAAATCATTTCTACAGAGAAAACTTAATATAGAATTCTGACATGTGCAATCTCAATGGAATCGTCTTTTGAAGACGATTCCAATGAGATATTGCAAGGCAGTGTATAACAATGAATGAAATCACTAGGTACAATTTGTGATTTTGACTTACGATCAAATTTTGTGTAAGATGTTTAGTAAAACGGGCCCCAGAAAACTTAACTTCCTGTTGTACATAAAGCTTTGATAAACGGTAAAGACTGAGATCATCCTGCTCAAATTTAATTGTGAAGTCTGATCTCAAGCTACACTACCTCTTTTCTTTTCAATTATTGTTGAAAAAACTTTAGCCAGACTGGTTGAGATGTCCCAGAAATTGGAGTTATGTTCAAAACAAACTCTGAATTCAGCAGCATAGAGGTTACAATGGATTGCCATGGTTTCTACATCAGTCTGCTACTGCACAGACTGATCTGAGTCACAACGTGGCACACAATCGAAATAGTTAAGAAATGTCACACACAGGCTATGATATTACCTTCCTATGAAGTAATTACGGAAATCCACCTTCTAGTTTACCTATTCTAGATACAACACTTTTTCCAGATTTTTATTTTACAGAGTTCCCAGATGGTCCTGTGATGTGTCTCATACTTTCATGTTCAATAAAATTGATTAATGATACACAAACGTGACCAATCACAGAATTTATTATGAAACAAATATCAAGATGTTTTTCAAACTATATTACTTGTGATAATTTTTATATATCTTTATATATATTTGCTTAAATTTTTCATTTCAAGTTAAATGGTCATTTTGTTTAACAAAATTACCAGTCAGACCTCAGTTCTACTGATAAATTCACAACATTCCCTAGTCTGTTACTATGGGCAGAACCTTAGCTTGGCCAACATTCATCCAACATTTGACAAAATGTCATTGTGACAATTTGAGGGGTCAATGCAATACTTTTGTAAGTGCCAATGAATATATAGGTACTTAAAAACAGTATTGTGCTAACCCCTCGATTGTCATGAGACTTTGTCATCCACCAATCGGCCAATGTTAAGTAGTTCATCTACATGAGAAGTGGGTGGCTCTGATGAAATGTTGTGGTTGTACAGTAAAATGTGTATCAAGCAACCACTTACCGGACTATCAAAAAGCGATCGTTTAAAGAATGGTTGCTTCATAAGCATCTTGTATACAATTAAGAAACATTATTTTGATTGAATATGTATGTTTTTAATGTCGAATTTCTCAATAATCCCATGTTGTTAAAATTTTAGACCAATAGTATATTCTTTTTAAAATATTTTGATTTATAGAAGGGGAATTCAAAACTGTCACTTAACAAAAACATAGAGAAAGCCATGAATGGCTTGAGTTGCTCCACAGGCTTGAAATTCTTATAAAAGCAAATAGAAGTTTTGACTAGATTTTTTGATATTTTGGGTTCTATTGATGTTGAAAATGATTTTCAATGTATCAACTATGTAACATATAGTGAAATGACCTCCGCCCATAAAAGACATATTTTTCATCTGATCATGGTAGACTGATAAAGGGTCACTCAAGGATCATTCCAGTGAAATCTGCTTGATATCCAAAGGATAGATTCTGAGAAAATGATTTTCAAAGTTTCTACTATATAACATATAGAGAAATGACCTCCACCCAAAAAATGCATATTTTCCATCGGATCACAATGATTTTTTGTAGACTGATAAAGGGTCACCTAAGGATCATTCATGTAAAATATCATTGGTATCTATTGATTAGAATATGAGAAACCTCACTTTTTACCATATTTGGAAATTAGCCACGCCCATTAAATCCACATTTTTTTTAAATGGATCAAAATTCCTTGAAAAACTTCGAAAGAGGGTCACCCAAGGATCATTCCTGTGAAGTTTGGTTGAAATTCATCCAGTAGTTTCTGAGGAGAAGATCTTTAAAGAAAAAGTTTACGACAGGACGCACGGACGCACGTACAGACGGACGCACGAGGAACACAACGCCATGACAATGGCCAGTGGAGCTAATGATTGCTCAATTGACAAATTTGCTTGAGCAAGATTGACTGTACTTGTGTGAGAGACTACAGGTAACCATATTACTTCATGGATTCCAATTCTGTGGAGTACTTTTAAAGTCCTTGTCCTAAGGATCATTTCTGTGAATTTTGCTTGAATTCTGATGGATAGTTTGGGAGTAGAAGATTCTTTTTAATTGTTGACAGACATACAGAGAGATGGATGATGGACAGAAAGAAAGATAGACAACAGACATTGATTGATCACAATAGCTCACATGTAGCTCATTTCGTGATCAGGTGAGCTAAAGAAATCACCAAAATTTGTCTTTACAGAAGTCAAATGTTGTAGGCACCCATAAATATATACAGGCACTTACAATAGTTGTGTACTGATCCATTGGTACAGATTGTCAAATATCTCATTCATGTCAGAGGGGCTGGGGGGGGGGGGGACTGTCTTAAGAGCTTGCAATTACTCATCAACAGTTTTGCACTAGCCCATTGCTTTGAGATATTCTGGCTTAGGCAGGAAGTATAGACAAAGAACAGCCTTCACGTATGTAAAGTCTGATCAAAGTCAATACCACTTGATTTACCTTTCAAAACCAGAAAAGTTTAAAATGTGTATTTCCAAAATAATTACTTTCTCCCAAGTGACCTTACAAGTGCTTTCAGAACTTTGATAATATTCATTTTTGTCAAATTTTTTATACAGCATGACAAGGGTGAAGTAACTTCCCCAACAGGACCAATTACACCTCCTGTTAATCTGCTGACAGTGTTGGCATATCTTCTTCCAGTAAGTTCATGCTGAAATTGAAACAAACAGGACTTGAACATAGCTACATAAAGTGTATTTTTTTATTTTAGATCAAAGTATTTCAATAATTATGGCATAAATGCTATGTAATTGGTACTCATTGGAATTGTCTTGTTGAGACAATTCCAATGAGTACCCACAACATAGGGTTTCATTGACAAATAAAGATTTTTAGACTGGCTCCACCCCCTCTTATCTTTGTCTTGAATAAACTACCTTCTTTTATGCTTTTCAGTGGATCATTGGGAAATAATGGTAGGTTATCCCTCAATAATCTGATGGATGTTATTCAACTGAAATGACCAAAAATTTATACCCCATTCATTCATTTTAACCTATTTAAAATTATCCAAATGATGCCAAATAAACAAATGATGTAAGGATGTTGCTTAGCAATCACATGCAAAATGTACACATGAGGTATATGTTCTTTCACAAACTGGGATTCCGACTGACTTTCCCATGGAAAGCTTGTCAATAGCTTGTTATAGATTATAGAATTGAAAAGCTCAATTTGTACATTCTTAGCCCATTTTGTAGAACATCATCAGTAAATGTTAAGCTTACCTTTGTTGGTGTAACTTTTCAGTTTCGCTCATTAAGTGATTCAAGTGCGCTTTATCTCTTTTACCATTCTCTATCCTAAAAAATAATAGTAAAATATGTTTTTGTGATGTGTTTGAGGATCAAAAAGTATGCTTATTTATGAAATAATTTCATTTTCACATTGATGTGTCCAGGAATTAAGTCTGATTGAAAAGGAATGATAGGCAAAAGGTAAAATTGGAAGGTGGAACCTGAGGATTGTGCTTTGCATATAACTCATCCCCATCCAACTTTATTGACATGGACACATCAACACACAAATGAAATTGTATCCATTATAACAGGATCACTATTCTGAATTCAATTTTATTACCCTTTTCTGGGTGTAAAATAGTAAAATTATATTTTTTGGATGTAAATAAATAAGTAGGTTATGATACTGACGTTGGGAGAATTTCACCAAAAAGGATGCCCGTAATTTAGCATGTGGGTTATATGATGTCAAAAGCATCAACATTCCAACATAAGATGAGATATGACATCATAGGTGGGCAGAGCTATCTGCGTACACTGTAAAACACATTTTTAATTCTTCTTACATCATAATATGAGTTTTATGCCATCATGTTATAATTAAGTTTAATCTTGACGAATGACCTTGACCAATAAATTGGACTTGTCTTAAATGTATTTTTCACCTGTGGACAAGTGCATTTTTTGATGCCACTGGTCTGTGGATAAGTAAATACCAGGACAAATCTCTGAATTGTACTAAACAGATGAAAAAGATTAAGTGTCATAATGTTAATACCATTATATTTATCTAAAATGAAATTTTCTATGCCTACTCATTGAACATTATTTTTATCACACACAAAATCTTGTGAAATTTTGTGCTGTAGTTTCTGTTTTTTATAAGGCAATATCCAAAACTATGGAGCTCCCCTCTTAGATTTACCACATCCTTTTTATAGTTCATTTTATTTAGCCTGAGGATGACCTTTAGTTGTTGAAATATTATTAAATGATACCTAGGAAACAGTTGTAAAATCAAAACTAGGTTGAACTGCAAATGAAAACCTCATCAGCGTTTTCATTGATTTTTTTTTTTTTTTAGCAAAACACAAAGAACACAAACTTTTAATATGTGACCTAGCTGACAGGCAGAAAGGATCAATTTAGGTAGTAGATAAACTCTGCACAGGCAAAACAGGGTCAAAACGTTTTGAACTTAGCCGATTTTCTAAATCAAGAATGATCATTCTACCTCACAGTATAAGATTTTTTGAAATGCGACCTCTGTTTTACCTCTACTGGAAAAAATCTATTATTCAATTATTTACTTAACAGAGTGATGGTACCATTTTGCAAGAAAGGTCACCTATCAAACGATCACAAATGTAACTACAGGAATTATTCCTACCTACCTTTAATTATAAGTTGATGGTTTTGATATTTGAGTAATGTGAGACTTCAATATTTCCATCTTGTTAATTGTGATAAAAAGCTCACTGGCCATGATAATAGATTTTGAAAAGCTCACGAGACAAAGATCACTTGATTAAATCAGAAGTGTATGAACATAATATACTCATATATACAGGGCTCATACTAGGGTTTGAAATTAAATAGTCATTGACTCCTGAACCATGAAATTCTAGGGGTCAAAACTGATTTTTAAGGGGCCAAAACCACAGAAAAAGCAACTCGTGAGCAGAATTTGCTGGTTTCACTGTGAATTTATTGACCTTTTATGTTAAGATATGGGTAAGCAACTAGTCTTTTTAATTCTAAATTTAGTATAGAATATACATCATTGAAACTTGAGTGATAAAACCTTGTTTTAACCCTTAGAAATTTCTCTCAAGGGGGTCATTTTGACCAAAAATGACAAAAATGATGAAACCGTAGGCGAGGGTTGACATCATTTTTTATTGCCTGAATTAATTCGTCATATATCCAGGCAAGAAACCGTTACAATAAAGAATTTTTTTTAATTCAAAGTTTTAGGGCTAAATACCCGTCTTTTGCATATTTAAGGCCTTGGTATAAACTGAATTCTTTTAAACCACCAATATCCCTTAATACGCCCCTATGAAAAGTAAACATGTACAAAGTGGCTTCATATATAGTTGTGACATCACACTACTTCAGTCTGCAATGTTGTGATATGAAAGTGGTCCTTGGCTAAACCTGCCAGAAAGTTGGCACTTTAAATGGACAGATTTGTAAAATGTTAAGGTAACTATTCATATCTATATCATTTATATTTGCACATTATAAACTGACATGCTTTTTAACTGTAGCATAATGTGTATATTCGGGTCATGTTATCAGCGAAGCCAGAGAATCATGGCTGCCATTACCATTTCAATTTTTTGTCTATGTTCATGGCAAGGCGCCTTAAGGAAACATTAGAAGTTACGAGGGAGCACCTGTAGATATCAATGTTTGTCAGGTCAGCATTAACCAATGAAAATGCTAGAATTTTCTTTGCACTTTGATAAAGAGGTTATTACACGGCTGTCAAGGGCCAGAGATTGATATCATCCTGCCACCTTTATATCTGCCCTGATATCACTTAACATTGCAAATTATGGAAAATTTAAAGTTTTAATTTTCTTATTATTGACCTTCACACATGACCTTGACTGATGAACTTGAACTTAGTACAATGTACCAACAAAAAGGGATTGTAACAACCAAATTCACATATGAAATATGAAGACTATATAAAAAAGTTATGGTCAAAATAAGTTTTTGCAGGACAAAAAGAGAACTTACGTAAAGCTAATAACATTAAGGCCCCCTTTTCCCATGACACTTTAATTTTCTATAGTGTTAGGTCAAGCAGATCTGATTTGCTACTCAAATATGAAATTTCATAAAATTCCGACTTTTAAACCAGGACAATTAGCAAAAAAAAATAATCTTTACATAAAGGCCCCTTTTTCCATCACACAGCCTTAATTTGAGAAAACTCAAAAAAGGTGTCTTGGAAATATTATGGGAAAATTATATATGAAGTTTCATCCAATTAGGTCCAGGGGTTCCTCAGATATGACGTCAGCAGGACAGACAGCCGGACATATGGATGATGCTGGTGCAAGCCAGCAACTATATGTTCCCCCGAAAATTTTTTGGGGAGCATAAAAAATTTTAGATATGCAACAGTTGAAGTAAAAACTTAACAAAGATTTTGGAAGAGTCGGAAAACGGTTAAAATATCACTTAAGTTTCAATTGGGACATTGACTTTATACAAGGCCTTAAAACAATGAGCCACTCCCTTAGTTCATAAGCACATTTTCAAGCTATGGCAATTTGGTTGGAGCACGGAAATAGAAAGTTTACAGACAGATTAGATATAAGATATAACAGGTATAAACAATACCCTCCTTCTGCTTTATAGGTGAGGGAGATATAATAACTACTTACATGTTCACTCCTTGTAAACCATTTTCTTCTGAGAGAGTTTGCATAGAGGTCATAGAGAATTGGGAGGTCAAAGGTTGTCTGAAGTTCAAGGTCCCTGGAGAGGTCACAGAGGTGTCAAGGCCATTTGGTGTAGTTGGCAAACTACTCATGGTGCTATTTAATGACCAGTTTTGATCTGATTCAACCTGAAACAAGATGTATTATATGAGCCTGCGCGTGACGATTCCAACAATTTAAGGTGTGCATGAAGGGACAAAATCAACCAACATTGACTGCCTCGTAGTATAATTAGAAGTTTGCCTGACTTTCTACAGCCACTATCGGAGCTTATTTTTCTACAATGCACAAAGTGAAGACCCTGGTCAGACTGTGCAGATGCACAGGCTGGCCAGGGTCTTTGCTTGGGCAAATTTGAAATTGTTGGAAATGTCACACACAGGCTCATATGTGAAACACAAATACCCCTGAAATAGTTTTTTTCAGGCTTTAAACTTGTCAGATGACCTTGACCTTGGTATCAGCATATGAATGTCATTGAGAGATATCATCATGCCAAATATAATCGTTCTTTCTTGACTAGCCTTGAAGTAATTTGCAATGGTAAGTTTCAGTTACCTCTGCAATGACTTTTCAATGTCAAAACTGTTTGATATTTTCTTCTCTTAGCAATCTAAAAAGGAAAAAAGAAATCATCCAAGAAAACACAAACAGTGCCGATTTCAACATCTTTCATAAGGGCCAGACTACCTTAGGCAAGTCATTACAATTTTTCTATGATTTATCTGCTTTTTGACTTCCCAAAAGCATTACTTGAATTTGTATAAGCTGTAGTTACATTGTTTTGTTCATCAATCATCAATTTGATTTTGTTTTATGTATGCAACCATATCTTTTGTGGATAAATTGTGTTTATGTGAACATTTGAGAGGTGTTCATAGTTTAAGGGGTGGGCCAGCAATAAACCAATTTTTCCAGCACTTTCAGTCCTTTGTTTTTCATATAATTTTGTGATGTTTTCATAATTCCAGCATGGAAAGGTTCAGAACAATAGCGGACTTACCCTAAAGTGTCGAGTATATTTTTTTATTGATGATTTCATGCCCCGAATTTCTAGTTGAAGTGCTTCAATTTTTTTCTGTAGTTCAGCAAATGTTCTGGAAGACACAAGAAGACTTCATTAGACTAACATAATGGAATTCATCAGCCTTTATAAGATAGACCAATCTTAGATAAATAAAAATATGAAAAAGAAGATGTGTTTGTGAAACACAAATGCCCCCGTAACGGCATTTTTTTTCAAAGTTTGACCTTGATAGATGACCTTGACCTTGTCACATGACCTTTACTTTGGTACCAGCGGATCTGTATCATTGAGATCTATCATCATGCCAAATATTAGCTTTGTATCTTGAATAGGCTTGAAGATATTGGCAAGGTTAAATTTTCGGGTTAAGTTTTTGGACAGACGGACGGACAGACAGAAAGACAGACGGACAGACAGACAGACAGACGGACATGGGTAAAACATTATGCCCCCCCGATCTCTCGATACGGGGGCATAAAAAAAAGGTAGTAGACCTGTAATAGTTCCGCAACATTTTGGAACACATGCTCTTTCACAATGTCGACCCAGGTAAATTCCTAATGAAAATCATTAGTAAACCTTGGTTAACACTGTTAAAGTTCATAACTTCTGAAACATTTTGGAACTATTATGATTCTACTTCCTTAAATATTGGCAGCACTAGATAATATTTGGATCAAATATAAAATGGTGTCGCGACATCCTGATTTATTTCTGTCAGTGTTCCATGATACAATCAATTGATTACGTAATGATATTGTCAAAGTCATGTGATATTGTGCTAGCAATCACTTCAACAAAAGTGCTAAAGATTAAGAGGATATTGAATGAGTGGCCATTGAACTATAAACAGATAAAACAAGGCTGACAAGGTTAACAAAAATGTTCAACATATTTGACATTGAAATAACCTTGTCCTTCACAGATGACCCTGAAAGTGGCACCAATAGCATAGTCTTGTCACATGCAAAGCTGAAATATAAAGGCTGTATCCCTTTCCAATCAAAAGTCATGGCCAATGTTGAAGTACTTTCAGGACAATGGACAGACTTAACAGACATATACACAGGTTAAAAAAATAATGCCCCATATCTATCACAGTGGAGCAATAACAAGAGGATAATAGGCCCTACAGGTGATAAGGTATTAATTACAAAGGTTGCAAACATTCTTACCAAGTTTTAGGACATTTGAGCCACAAATATTGCCTCTAATTTGCACTAAAAGGTTTTCTAAGATTTAATCCTGCAACCTAGTTCATGACCCTACATAACAAAGTTCATGTAGACAATCATTCTGACCAAGTTTCAAGACATTTGGGCCAAAAATATTACCTCCAGATTTCTCAAAAAGGTTCTCTAAGATTTGATCCCATGACCTAGTTTTTAACCCCATTTGACCTAATTTCAAAATCATAGAGACAAACATTCTTACCAAGTATCAATACCATTCCGCAAAAACTATGCTGTCTGGTGTGCACATATGGTTTCTGTAAGATTTGACCCAGTGACATAGTTTTTGAGCCCACTTGAACCAATTTTGAACTTGACTGAGAAATCATGTAGACAAACATTCTGACCAAGATTCAAGACATTTTGGCCATAATTGTGACCTTTAGTGTGTATGCAAGATGTTGACAGACAATGGATGACTGGATAACCAGAAGACAGAGAATGAATACTGAAAATCACAGTAGCTCATCTAGAGCACTTCATGCAAATATCAGGTGGTGTAGATAGAGACCAGACTACAAAATTGATCTTTGTCTGTATCTACTGCCAGATCAGATAAATGTCCATTTTTCTCTGTTTTGAACAACAGTTACATATGGGCAAAGTTGTTAATTTTTGTTTTTATCAACATGTGAGAGAATCACGATTTTGACCGAAAAGATTTTGAACTAAAGCTTTAAGGTGAAGAAATTAGTGAAAAACGGAGGTGACTAAACACTTTTTTGAAGTGCAAATCATTGAGATATCAGTGTTTTAGCAGAAGAATTATCCCCATTACTTTATTGTTTGGTTCTTTTTTCCTAATACTGTTGAATTTTGCATCATGACTGTGCAATCAATTTACTCTTTATCCAGATGTGAATATAATCACTTGATCATTCAATCAGTTATTTCTTTAGTACTTCAATCACAAATCATTGATTAAGATTGCCTTTTTTCACTGATTTATTTAAACCTGAATAATTATATAATTTTCTGCGCTTGATCAGTATTATCTTATTATAAGAGACTATACATTAATAGGATCATACAATACTTTTGAACTGCCCCCTTGACATTCGGAGACCATCAACAGGAAAGTGTTTTGCTCAATTCAAAATAATGTAGCCATGGAAACTAGATTTTCGACAAGATATTAACAAGATATTTATACTTTCGGAAAAATTCAGAATAATAGGGCTTAAGTTTACCACACATTCCTTCATCCTTACATTTCAAACTAACCAATAGGAACTGAAAGAGTTATTGTTTGTTTCTTTCAAAATGCATTAATTTATAAAGTAAACATTTAAGAGATAGAGAAGTATTTATTAATTTTATTGAGGTATGAAACTATAGACCTTATCATATGTACTGTTTGAATATGCAGAACGAATGTATACATGAGTGTGACAAGGTTTTTAGTTTCATACCTCTAAGAAATCAATAAATATTATCTTCATATTGAATAATTTAATATCATGAAGCAAAAAATGTAAAGATTTACCCTCAAATACACTAAATGTTAATGGGACTACTTTCTGCGGAAGCTTAAAAAAGCAGCATAATCGAAATTGTTTTCATTGTGTAATGAAACCAATTTTTCAGCCAATCAGAATGCAAAAATCTTGAACACAACTAGCATTAAATCATTGTACTTTAAATCAGGTTTTATAAATTGCAATTCATTAAGGTGAAGCATTTCGATTGGTTTAAAGCTCATCACATGGGGAAATACATTGCATTTTACATCACAATACTGTGCGGCTGAGACTGTTATCATTGCACATATAAAATCAAAGCACTGAAGTACTGATGGTGGACGTTTCTGTTGGCATACTAGAGTGATTATTCCATTTGTTGAGAAAAGAGAAATTTTACATGTAAAATTACAATAAAAGAAAAATGACCTGACTCAAGTTCGCATCTTTCTTCAGATATACATATCTCAACATATATTGTCAATCCCCAACCAAAGTCCTGTAATTACAAGGTTTCAATAACTTTTGGCATTATGCCAGGGTAGTTTAAAGAATGATTGTCTGATCCATTGGGTATAAAAGGAAAGAAATGACAATGAGATTATCTAGGTATCATTATTTTTTGCAACACTAATAGATTCTCCATGGTCACAATCAAATTTCTGTTGTCATGATCTGCTTGAAAAAATCAATAAAGGGATAATCAATTAATGTTCCGTGATTTTCATTTTCAAATAAAAAAGACGTAGGGTAAGAAAGAAAAATAATTGCAGACACTCATGAGATTGAATGTCGTATGTTGAAAAGTAAAGTAAAACCCCATTACATAAACCTTTATCGCACGACCTAACTGCTTTACACTACCTGCTCCCGTTGTATCCGTATTCATGTGTGTGATCTAGGTTATTATTCTATTATTAGTAGTAGTGTCAGGGGAGGTTACCATTCCAGCAATTCCATTTTCATGAGTGACCTCCCAAAGACCATTGGGAAACAAGGGGAAAATTACTCACTCTGCCTGAAAAGTAGTTCTACGCAAGCAAAACATTCGCCCGATCTCAGAATTGCATATGATTTCACACTTAAAAGATGTCTTTGAGGTTTCAACAAGTTATGTAGAATTCTTGTTTCACTCCATTTTTAAAAAGCATAGTTAACAGACGGATACAATTCTTGAAAAATAGTAAATTGAATCTAAGTGAGCACTACTGTTTTGAAAACCTATTAACATCTGACAGGATTGTTCTTATGCAGTATTAACACTGGTGAACGTAAACCTCCACCAAAAATTGTTGGAAATGTCATGCACAGGATCTTTTGTAATATGTAACAGTATATGTAATATGTTATAGTAATTTATAGAAAACAATAGGTCTTTTTGGAACCTTTCTGACTTTCTATCTACAAGTCAACTGTATTAGGAGCAGGATAAGCCCTTGTTTCCTTACACACCTTACATTGCAATTTGATCAGTCAAGAATTTACATATTTTCTTAAATAATTTTTCATTATAAGCATAAAGTTCTGATTCAAGCCTGCTGTTTTCAGCAAGTCGCCAAAGACCATCAAGCAACCCTTTCAACTAAGCCTGATCACACTTATGTCATTTAAAATACAGAAATAATTTTTTGATCATAAGTACCTCCAGGAATCCCAGAATCGTTGGTTATTGTGTGAACCATTTTAAAAATTTTATGCCTGCAAACTTCATATCGAAATATGAATACACAGAATACATGGTGATTTAAAATATATTGTGTATTGATCTATACGTATATATGCTCATGCACATGTCATGAATAAGAAAAAGGGACCACAAAAAAGCGGTCATTTAAGAGAATGGTCACTTAGTACACATTTTGTCAACAAATAGGAAACATATTTTTATTGAATATGCATGCTAGTGCAAATTTCTCAATAATCCTTAGTTGTCAAAACTCAATATAAATCGTCTAATTGAGACGATTCTAATGAGTTTTAACAACAAAGGTTTCATTTATAATAACTTCACTTTTTTAAAGATATTTTGAATTAAAGAAGGGGATTTGCAAAACGGTTACTTAAAAAAAATGGTTGATTAATTGATGTGGTTGCTTGAGCAACATGGACTGTATCAGAAAAAGGCATCTACGAGGGTTGTTCAAAAATTTACCGGATTTTGCCTCAAAAAATTTTATTTTTTAAGCAATCAAACTAAATTCGGTATCGTTTGCTGTCGGAATACAATCCACATATGGTTATGTAAAATTAGCGTAGTTATCGAACATAGGGCTCGCGCATCTGCCATATAAAATTCCATGGTAACAATTACCCGGGGCCAGCAGATTAAATAATCCATATATTTGGTCTTTGTTTGTAAGTATTCTTTCTTTTCAAACTGTTGAAAAGCTTGAAAATAAATTGAGTTGCTTGAATAAGTATTATAAATACCTTGTCTTAATTTGAAGTAATTTGACCGTAGAATTTTTCGATAAGGTTCGTTTTAAATGTAGCTGGGCAAGTGTTTCGGAACATTCTAGACGACATCAACTCAATGCTTGGAATTTTGATCTTTAATTATTCTATTTGAAATCTACAAAAATACCGAAAGACATAAATCAATTACTTATCACGCTGAAAGGGAATGGTTTGTTCTTCCAAATGCTTTATTTTCAATGGTGAAGACGCTTCCATGCCCAGTGAGATAAGAGGAAGAAAAGACAGAGAGAAACTTATCCAACCAACAGTAGGGACATCAATTGCCGAGTCTCTGGGAGATATAGGCGATGTTCTAAGGGGCACCTTTCTGAGAACTTTGACTTTGCACCATGCGATTTTACCATTATATAAACCAAAAAAGCACAGCTTCATTACAGGAACACCGAATTCATCCTTCTTCCATGAATAACGCGCTGTTACAAGCTAAATTACACAACATGAAATGTCTATATTTTCGACAATGTTGCTAGCGTCATGTACTGTGCACCGCCACTTTATACCCATGTATTTTTGTAAGTGTGTGAAATGAATGTACATCGTTCAAATGGTAGACTGATAAAGGGTCACTCAAGTATCATTCCAGTGAAATTTGGTTGATACCCATCAGTTACATTCTGAGGAAATGATTTTCAAAGTTTCCCCTGTATAACATATAGAAAAATGACCTCTACCCATAAAAGACATATTTTTCATCCGATCACAATTGTTTTTGTAGACTGTTAAAGGGTCACCCAAAGATCATTCATGTAAAATTTAATTGGTATCCATCCATTAGAATCTGAGAAAATTTACTTTTTAAACCATATTTGGAAATTAGCCACGCCCATTAAATCCTTGTTTTTCATTGGATCAAAATTTCTTGAACAACTTTGAAAGAGGGTCACCCAATGATCATTCCTGTGCTGTGAAGTTTGGTTGAAATTCATCCAGTAGTTTCTGAGGAGAAGATTTTTAAAGAAAAAGTTTATGACTGGACGCACAGACGGACACACGCATGACGGACACAACGCCATGACAATAGCCCTAGTGGCCTTCGGCCAGTGGAGCTAAAAAATAAGAAATTGCTTGTGACATGCAATTTCTCCTTTTTCCACAATATTGAATGATGCGACAAATAAGAAACGTAACAAACAATTTGTCCTTTTCCAATAGTATTCTCTAAATTTTCTCTCACCACCCTCTAATTTTTCTAACTTGTAGGACGATTTCCTTTCAAATTAAACACAATGGGCCAATTTATTTTTGGCCTACTTTCTGGTCAGGTGTAGACTGGTCTCACTGTCAAATTTCAGAATAGCCTTTTCTAGGCTATTTTAATAGTTGATATTTGGACCAGTCTAGAGCTGGTAGCCTGCAATCTGAGAGATACTCTAATGTAGCGGACAACAATACTGACCCAGGGTGAAAATAAGTTGGTCCACTGTTCATCGTTTCTGCATCCTCTTTCAATTTTGACTGTCACAAAATTTCAAAGCACAGAAAAAAGTTAAAAGAAATCCAAACTTACAAGTGCCAGGCTAGGAAATGATGGTGTATTTCTTCCAGTGTTTTTCTACAGTGTTCTTTCCACAATTTCGTTGATTTTGTGTGCAACTTCAACAATTCTTTCCTGTAAATAATAACAATAGTATATGTTAATTTTCTCCTCCAATTTACTCTGCTTTCAGACATTATATAGACAATAATTCTTTGATTCAATGTACGATTGTTTTATCTTTTGAGTGAAAAAACCAAAAGCTATATTTTCACAAAATGTAGCTTTTGTTTTCTCACTCAATCTTTTTTGGCAGAGCCACAAGTCAAAACATAGTGTTTGTTGTTCCCGAAATGAAAGATTCATCAATCTGACACACACAAAAAAAGATAACTATTCTTCTATAATGAAAAAATATGAGGAATTGTGAAGCTTTTGGGACAATTTTCCTAAAATGGCATCATTTTGCACGTAATTGCCATGCAACATACATGATTGCCATGCAACTTTCATGATGATGTCAATGATTGCGCTCCGTTTGGTTAAAAACAGATACGATAAAATGAAGGAAAGCCAGATATAAGTTTTTGATTATTTCACTGTTAGCCGGTGAGTTAATAAAAGATAATCTAATGTTACTCCTCCATTAACCACCAAAAAAGCATTAAAGAAATGTTGTAATTAACAATGCACCAAATCAAACTTTTATTTTCATACATTTATTAAAGTATTTTAGCAGAAATACAACTTCAATATCAGGTTTAAGTTAGAGCAAATTCTTAGTTGAGTATAAAATAAGATATGTTCATTAAACACCAATTCCCCAAACATTGCTTTTTTCAGCAGCTTGATACAATACGGTTATCAGCAGCAAACCTAAATTCAATTCAGGATTAATTAGTTCACCAAAATTCAAAGAAAAGCTTAAATTTTCCAAATATTTGACCTTAAAAAGAAAGACCTTGACTGATAACCCTGAAATTGGTACCAACTTGTCACATGTAATACATAATATAAATATAAAATAAAATGCTTTATTACTAACCAATCAAAAGTTATGGCCAAAGTTTTTAGGGGACAAATGGATAAACAGACAAAAACAAAGCGAAACTAGAGCTGCTTGAGAAGCTGATTTGCTCCACGGGCCTGAATCTACAATTAGACAAGAATTAAAGCAAACAAATGACTTTATATTTGATTTCAAGTAAATGAGTATTTTTAAGAATCACATGCTGAAATATTTCTGAAAAGAAAAATTCATGAGCGATGAATAACATACAGAAAATTGACCTATGTCTGTTAAATACATAGATTTCATCTTATCACAAAATCCTACCAAAATTATCTTTTTCTTCACACAGAAATGCTTTAAGTTTTTACCTACCAATCATTTTAGTAAGTAATATTTGCTGGTTTATTGAGCTTTTTTCTGTGATGTTGTTTACAGACAATAAGATAGTAAAAAAAAATTTAAGATAAACCTGTAGATAATTTCTTTTAAAACATCTCTTCATCCTACAGAATCCCTTTTGTTTTTTCTACTCCATTAACCTCCAACTAAACGATAGGTAGGTATAATTCACAAAAATACCTGAAACTTACCTTTTGTTTTTCACAGAAAAAAGTGTATCAGAGCACCAATCTGCATTTTTTGAACCCCACTAAATGGTTGTTTAATTCAAGTTTTACTCTAAACCCTTGTCAAGTTGAAATATTTCTGTTTTGACTGGTTGTATAGACAAAGATCAGCCTGCATATATGTGCAGTCTGATCTTAGTAGGTACAAACTTATTTTTCTTTTTTCTTAACCTGATCTCAGCACTTTGAACTTTGCGTAATTTTGCCAAGGTTTATATTCAGCATGACAAGGGTTAATGTCATTTTAATTGATAGCCAAATGATGGTGAGAAAGCAAAAGGACCAACCTGTCAAATTTGTGAAGTTTCTCTTCATGGTACGGAATGTTTTTATTTCTTCTTCTCTGATCAAACTTTGTCTTTATATCTTTTGCTTGCTGCAAAAATCTCGCAATCTTCCTTCGACTGAAAAAAGGTAATGAAGTACCAGTCATGAAATATACCATCAAATGATCAGTTCATACTAATTTGTGACCTGTCACAAGGAATGAGTCCACCTGGGAGCTACGTTAAAAGTATCACATCTAGCATTTCAATGGCTCAGTGCAAAACAGTTGTAACTGCCTATAAACATATAGGCAGTTACAACTGTTTCGCGCTGAGCCATCAATTTGTTCCTGGTAGATTTTTTAAAAATTTAGGCAAGAAGAAGGTAGAATAATCTTTTTTAAATCAGAAAACCCTTCAATTTAAGTAAAGTTTCAACCCTGGTTAAATTGTACAGATTGGGCAGTCTGACCACGGTGATTATTTACGCACTTCCCAGATGGCTCTGTTTTGGGTGACAGGTCACATTTATTTTAGTTCTATTGTGACAAAAGCTTCAGCTGAGAAAGTCCCTCTCAAACACTCAATTCTGAGGACACATCAATGGCTCAGCGCAAAATAGTTGTAACTCCCTATAAACATATAGGGAGTTACAACCGTTTTACGCTGAGCCATTGACATGATTGGTTGGCAACAAATCCTGACAATAAGCAGGTGACTAGGAAAGCTCTTTGAAAATTTCCATCTAAATCTGTCTATAATTGTAGGAAGAGCTATGTTCATAGGATATGGAAGTTTGTATGGATGGACAAGACAATACAGATGGTGCCAATATATCTCCACATTTGGTGTATAAAAATAATACTATTGAAGGAAAAGAAAAGAAGAGGATCTTAACCCTAGTCATGCTGAATAAATTTTGGCTATAAATTTACATTAAAATCAAAGGGCAAAAAGCACTGAAAGTCCCAACTGTAAGTCAATTTTTTTTGAAAAACTAAATCTTTTAAAAATTCTGTTTTGAAAGTGAGAAACAGGTGCCCGTGGTGTAGACTAACATCAGACTGCACATATGTGCAGGCTGATGTTTGTTTATATCTCCTACCAAGGCAGGAATATTCCGGGTTCAGCATGACAAGGGTTAAGTGCCCTTTTGTTCCACAGGCCTGAATCTCTTGATAATTGTTAAAACAGAATTTTAAATGCTTTCCTTTTCTTAAAGGCAACATGCAAACATTCCCAGGTAAAGAGAATTTAAGTAAATAAAGTTAGTTTCCTAATAAATTTTACAAATAAAAAGGTAAGCAACTGACATTCAACAAAATTCAACTCTAAGCTCAGCAAAATGAAATTATTCTTAAATCGGCATAGTAATGTATCACATTTATCTGAATTTTTCTCTGAAACAAAAATGCTTTGAAACAATATTTGTAATAGGCTTTGAGTAATTGACAATGTCAAGTTTTTTTAAACTTTGACTTTTAACTTTTACTTCATTTTTCAGACTGAGGGACTGTACAGCCAGGACGACGGAAAAGGAAGACGATGGTAAAAAAATATGTGCAAATCCTATTGAAGAGGATGCATAAAATCATAAACTAGATGGTTGTTCTAGAACAACTGCTCTTGCGCCAGAATTTAAATGTTTGGCCTTCAGCTATGACCTTGACCTTGGTACTATGTTACAATTTCATTCAAATAGCTCATCTACCAATGTTTAAGAATAATTGTGCCAAGTCATTTCAAAATCCTTCCATGAATTATGAGTTATTATCTTGACATAATCAGTTGCGATAACAGACAGATTGATGGATGCAAAAAGATTTAATGCACATTGATGGCTTAGGGCAAAACAGTTATAACTCTCTATATGTTTATAGGGAGTTACAACCGTTTCGCACTGAGCCAACACCAAGTAGTGGTGTGGAAATACGCATTTTCTCTGCTTATCCCTGAATAAGTGAAACATGAATTTCTACTTGATCAACATGAACATGTTGGCAAAAAAAAAAAAGGAGGAAAGAGAAAATAGAGAAATTATTGTTTTTTAAGATGAAAATGCTGGAATCTAGAATTTTTTCATTGAAAACAATATTTTCTACCTTTTGATCAAACATTTAACCTCTTTTATCTAATAAGTACCATTCCAAGATTTCACCTCCATACACTTGTCAACAGACACATGGTAAAAAAAAGTACTTGTCAAAAGGTAGAATAACCCGCGTCAGACAAAGGGCATGGAAATTCCACACCCCTGCCAAAATGTTCTTATGACAGTTATGTTTAGCACACCACAAGCAGGCTTAACAAAAATCCTACCTGCTGTCTGAACAACCCTCCAAAAAAAGCCTTCCACCATCGTCAGTCTGTGTTTCTTGAATATATTTCATATAACCACTGCAATTGTTGATTTTTTGTTTCAGCTGTAACAATAAAGGGAAGAAATCCAAAATTCAGTTACAGACCAGCCAAATCTTTTGAAGGCAATAAAACTTGACACACAGCTATTTTGAGGGGTCAGTGCCCAACTTTTGTAAGTGCCTATATATCTATAGGCACTTACAATAATTTTGCAATGACCCCTCATTTTTATACGCCGTCGGAGGCGGACGTATATTGGCGTCATCTTCTCCATCTGTCCGTCTGTCCATCCGTCGATCTGTCCGTCCATCTGTATGTCCATCCACTTTTCTTGTCAACGCAACTCCTCCTAAACTTCTGGCTGGATCTTCTTGAAACTTGGTCATTGTTATCACCTCAATTGGTAGATGTGCATGACGGAAGGATTTTACGGTTCATTGATTTTTGCCTGAGTTATGCCCCTTGATAACTTAGTCTCTGGGTCCAATTTTCTTGTCAATGCAACTCCTCCTAAACTTCTGGCTGGATCTTCATGAAACTTGGTCAATGTAATCGCCTCAATTGGTAGATGTGCATGAAGGAAGCATTTTACGGTTCGTTGATTTTGGCCTGAGTTATGCCCCTTGATAACTTAGTCTCTGGGTCCAATTTTCTTGTCAATGCAACTCCTCCTAAACTTCTGGCTGGATCTTCTTGAAACTTGGTCAATGTAATCGCCTCAATTGGTAGATGTGCATGAAGGAAGCATTTTACGGTTCGTTGATTTTGGCCTGAGTTATGCCCCTTGATAACTTAGTCTCTGGGTCCACTTTTCTTGTCAATGCAACTCCTCCTAAGTTTCTGGCTGGATCTTCTTGAAACTTGGTCAATGTTATTTCCTCAATTGGTAGATGTGCATGACGGAAGGATTTTATGGTTCATTGATTTTTGCCTGAGTTATGCCCCTTAAAAACTTAGTCTCTGGGTCCAATTTTCTTGTCAACGCAACTCCCCCATAGTTTCTGGCTGGATCTAAATGAAACTTGGTCAATGTTATCACCTCAATTGGTAGATGTGCATGAAGGAAGGATTTTATGGTTCGTTGATTTTTGCCTGAGTTATGCCCCTTAAAAACTTAGTCTCTGGGGCTTATTGCCTCAGTTATGCCCCCTTAAAATTTAGTCTCTCAGGCTTATTGAAATTGCAGCCTTGTAAATGCAACTCTTCCTAAGTTTCTGGCTGGATCTAAATGAAACTTGGTGGATGTTATAACCGAAATTGGTAGATGAGCATGAAGTAAGGATTTTATGGTTCATTAATTTTACCCTAAATTATGCTCCCTTAAAACTTAGTAGCTAGGGCTTATTGAAATTGCAGCCTTTTGAACACAACTCCTCCTTACTTTTTTGTCTTTATTTAAATGAAACTTGGTCATCACCATAATTTGTAGATGTACATGGATCAAGGATTTTATGGCTCATTTATTTCCCTGAATTATGCCCCCTTAAAACTTAGTGCCTCGGGCTTATTGAAATTGCAGCCTTGTGAGGGCAACTCCTCCAAACTTTTTGTCTTGATTTAAATGAAACTTGGTCATTTTCAATTTGGTTCTGTCAAAATAAGTAGTGTCTACAATTATTTTCGTGAAACAGCAGCAAAGTGGCGGCGTATTTTGTGACGATGGCACTCTTGTTGTCTAATAGCTTACCATATACTTCAAGCTATTTTGCATGATTAGAATTATATGTTCTATTGAGTGCCAATGATCATGTACAATGTGAATCAAATATCTTAACTGACAATAATTTCCCATAGATAAAATGTTTCACATTTTTCACGTTCTATTAACTATATCAATTTCATTCACTGAGACAGGTGCATGTGTGAATATAGTATATTTTTATAGCTAACATGTATTGATGGTAACATTTCAAAATCAGGGCTTGAAAATTCTTGAAATTTCTATCCGTCCTACTACATAGAAAAATAAAGTGATACATTAATTTCATAAGTGAATTTTTGCAAAATTCACTTGTCCTGCTTATATAGACAAGGAAGGACAACAAGAGGACCATGATGGTCCTATATCGCTCACCTTCGTCTCTTTGACTTCTCCCTTAGCAAAATTAAATACTTGAAAGATCATTAAATGATCATTAAATTTTTCAAAGAAAAACATTACTGTTTTTCTATGATCGCTGCATAAATTACTATCCTTTTCTAAACAAAGTTCATGTGACCTGGCCAACATTCTGACAAAGTTTCATAAAGATTGGGCAATATTTGTGGCGTTTAAAAAGAAAATAGTCATTTAGGCCCCTTTTCCCGTGATATGACATGTATCTTTCCAATTTTAAATAGGGTTCATCCTTGTGACCTAGCCATTATTCTGATCATGTTTCATGAAAATTGAATTGTATTTGTGGCTTCTAGAGCGTAAACAAGAAAATTGTCATTAAGGCCCCTTTTTCCCGTGATATGGCACAGATCCTTCCCATTTTCAATAGGGTTCATCTTTGTGACCTGGCCAACCTTCTGACAAAATTTCATAAAGATTGGGCCATATTTGTAGTCTCTAGAGTGTAAACAAAAAAAATGTCATTAAGGCCCCTTTTCCCGTAATATGGCACAGATCCTTCCCATTATCGATAGGGTTCATCCTTGTGGCTAGGCCAACCTTCTGACCAAATTTCATAAAGATTGGGCCATATATGTGGCCTCTAGAGTGTAAATAAGAAAATTGTCATTAAGGCCCCTTTTCCCGTGATATGGCACAGATCCTTCCCATTTTCAAAAGGGTTCATCCTTGTGACCTGGCCAACATTCTGACCAAGTTTCATGAAGATTGGACCATATTTGTGGCCTCTAGAGTGTAAACAAGAAAATTGTCATTAAGGCCCCTTTTCACGTGATATGGCACAGATCCTTCCCACTTTCGATAGGGATCATCCTTGTGGCTTGGCCAACCTTCTGACCAAATTTCATAAAGATTGGGCCATATTTGTGGCCTCTAGAGTGTAAACAAGAAAATTGTCATTAAGGCCCCTTTTCCCGTGATATGGCACGGATCCTTCCCATTTTCAATAGGGTTCATCCTTGTAACCTGGCCAACATTCTGACCAAGTTTCATGAAGATTTGGCCATATTTGTGGCCTCTAGAGTGTAATCAAGAATATTGTCATTAAGGCCCCTTTTCCCGTAATATGGCACAGATCCTTCCCATTATCGATAGGGTTCATCCTTGTGGCTAGGCCAACCTTCTGACCAAATTTCATAAAGATTGGGCCATATATGTGGCCTCTAGAGTGTAAATAAGAAAATTGTCATTAAGGCCCCTTTTCCCGTGATATGGCACAGATCCTTCCCATTTTCAAAAGGGTTCATCCTTGTGGCTAGGCCAACCTTCTGACCAAATTTCATAAAGATTGGGCCATATATGTGGCCTCTAGAGTGTAAATAAGAAAATTGTCATTAAGGCCCCTTTTCCCGTGATATGGCACAGATCCTTCCCATTTTCAAAAGGGTTCATCCTTGTGACATGGCCAACATTATGACCATGTTTCATGAAGATTGGACCATATTTGTGGCATCTAGAGTGTAAACAAGAAAATTGTCATTAAGGCCCCTTTTCACGTGATATGGCACAGATCCTTCCCATTTTCGATAGGGATCATCCTTGTGGCTTGGCCAACCTTCTGACCAAATTTCATAAAGATTGGGCCATATTTGTGGCCTCTAGAGTGTAAACAAGAAAATTGTCATTAAGGCCCCTTTTTCGTGATATGGCACGGATCCTTCCCATTTTCAATAGGGTTCATCCTTGTAACCTGGCCAACATTCTGACCAAGTTTCATGAAGATTTGGCCATATTTGTGGCCTCTAGAGTGTAAACAAGAATATTGTCATTAAGGCCCCTTTTCCCGTGATATGGCACGGATCCTTCCCATTTTCAATAGGGTTATTCCTTGTGGCTTGGCCAACCTTCTGACCAAATTTCATAAAGATTGGGCCATATTTGTGGCCTCTAGAGTGTAAACAAGAAAATTGTCATTAAGGCCCCTTTTCCCGTGATATGGCATGGATCCTTCCCATTTTCAATAGGGTTCATCCTTGTAACCTGGCCAACCTTCTGACCAAATTTCATGAAGATTTGGCCATATTTGTGGCCTCTAGAGTGTAATCAAGAATATTGTCATTAAGGCCCCTTTTCCCGTAATATGGCACAGATCCTTCCCATTATCGATAGGGTTCATCCTTGTGGCTAGGCCAACCTTCTGACCAAATTTCATAAAGATTGGGCCATATATGTGGCCTCTAGAGTGTAAATAAGAAAATTGTCATTAAGGCCCCTTTTCCCGTGATATGGCACAGATCCTTCCCATTTTCAAAAGGGTTCATCCTTGTGGCTAGGCCAACCTTCTGACCAAATTTCATAAAGATTGGGCCATATATGTGGCCTCTAGAGTGTAAATAAGAAAATTGTCATTAAGGCCCCTTTTCCCGTGATATGGCACAGATCCTTCCCATTTTCAAAAGGGTTCATCCTTGTGACATGGCCAACATTATGACCATGTTTCATGAAGATTGGACCATATTTGTGGCATCTAGAGTGTAAACAAGAAAATTGTCATTAAGGCCCCTTTTCACGTGATATGGCACAGATCCTTCCCATTTTCGATAGGGATCATCCTTGTGGCTTGGCCAACCTTCTGACCAAATTTCATAAAGATTGGGCCATATTTGTGGCCTCTAGAGTGTAAACAAGAAAATTGTCATTAAGGCCCCTTTTTCGTGATATGGCACGGATCCTTCCCATTTTCAATAGGGTTCATCCTTGTAACCTGGCCAACATTCTGACCAAGTTTCATGAAGATTTGGCCATATTTGTGGCCTCTAGAGTGTAAACAAGAATATTGTCATTAAGGCCCCTTTTCCCGTGATATGGCACGGATCCTTCCCATTTTCAATAGGGTTATTCCTTGTGGCCTGGCCAACATTCTGACCAAGTTTCATGAAGATTGGGCCATATTTGTGGCCTCTAGATTGTAAACAAGAAATTTGTCATTATGGCCCTCAGGTGAGCTAAAAATCATGCAGGACGAGTGGACAAGTAGAATTATCAAGCCCTAAAAATATAAGTTTAAGTTTTGGTCTGTTTATTTTTTGCCATCTTGTGACAATTGACATGGTAAAAAAAAACCCCAAAGAATGGTACCTACCCCTTCTATGTTAACTCCATCCGCTGGTGATAAACACTGTAGACCCCCATTTGCCATGATAGCTGCATGTATATGCCTCATATCTTTCACTCTGTCTCTATACAAATTGACCTCTGTATCTAACCTGTTTAACAATAGCTCCCTCCATCTTCTACAAAATAAACAACATACATATATGTGACCCGTCATGTGAAAAGGGACCATCAGGGAATTCTGTAAACTGAATTATTGAAAAAGAGATCGGATCCAGCATAGTTCAACCAGAAGTCACATTTTAAAAAATCTTTCACTGGAAGGTAGATTGATCAATCTAGATTCAGAAAATAAGCACAGTGCAAAAGGTTTCGACCCTAGTCAGTCTGCGCAGTCCGTGCAGTCTGACTAGGGTGGACACTTTACGCAATACCCAGATGGTCCCTTTTTCATGTGACAGGTCACATATAAATGATTATAACCTAAACTATAGCAGGTTTCTAAAACATGCCTTTATTCTTGATATTATCAATTGAAAGAAACTCTTCATATACCTATATTTCCTTTCTTCTTCATTAATTTCCATAAAATGTAAGTATTTTTTATTGCAATTAAACTACTAAATTAGTGATAATGGTTCTTTTTTGGAAAGTTTGAAAAAAGTTTTTCCTTTGTCTGAGCTTAACACTGTTCTGTACAGTCTGTTAAATGCCCTTGTTCTATAGGAACCTGTATTTGTGCTATGACATCACATATAGCAGAAAAGATTTTGTGAATCCCATTTTGAAAAACATGTTTTACTTACTCAGTTCTATTTTTAGTTTTTTCAAACAGCTCTTGTGTCAAACATCCTTTCTCTATTAGATACTGTATTTGTGCTATGATATCACATATCCCATTTTAAAAAACATGTTTTACTTACTCAGTTCTATTTATAGTCTTTTCAAACAGCTCTTGTGTCAAACATCCTTTCTCTATTAGATACTGTATTTGTGCTATGATATCACATATCCCATTTTAAAAAAACATGTTTTACTTACTCAGTTCTATTTATAGTCTTTTCAAACAGCTCTTGTGTTAAACATCCTTTCTCTATAAGATACTGTATTTGTGCTATATCATCACATATAGCACGAGCTACATTATAATCTTCGTCTAATGTACGAGTACCTTCTGGGAACTTGTGATCCATATCTACAATCATTATCATCCATACATTTATTTGAGCCTGTGCGAGACATTTCCAACAATTTCAGATGTATGCAAAGCAAAGTCTCTGGCAAGTCTGTGCATCCGCACAGTCTGACCAGACTCTTTGCAATACCCTCTGTAGATGGAAGAGTCTTAACCCCTCTAAGGTGACTTATGTCAGTGACTATTCTTTTGTACTACATGACTGTTTAGGTGGCCCAAAGTGTTTGCTTTGCCCACATGTCAAATTGTTGGAAATGTCAAGTATAGGCTCATTTTTCATAACTCCTTTATCAGTTGAAAGATGTTTTTTTAACCAATTAAGGAAAGTGTTGTTGTCATTAATGTCAAGAAAACAAGTTGCTTTTGTCTACACTCTACAGCCATAAATAAAAATATAGCTTTTGATTTTTGAAAAAAAACAAAGGATGTAATATTTCTGCACTTATAAACAAATTATTACGAAATGTCCCTTTGTATGATGATTCCAAAGAATAAAAGAAAATATTGTAACAACAACTTTGTTCAAGCTATAGTTTCTACATTTTGCTAATTAACTGGGGAATTTTATGAGAAAATTCTATTTTCAGCTGGACTCACTTAAGTCTTAGGGTTTTAAGGGATGCAGGTTTGGTGGGCCTGAAATGCTCAAAAGTACCTGATGTGAGTCCAAAGGTCCCTCTGGGAATCTACTTCAGAAAAGAATTGAAGACTGTTTTAAAAAGTCTTCAATTCTTTTCTGAAGTTTTAGCCCCCTAAATTCATAAATATCTATGAATTCTTTACCTTTAACCATGGAAAAGTTCTAAATTCACATAAAGGCAAAATTTTGCGTAAAAAAATTGTCTTTATCTAAAGCATGGACTCCCAAACATTAAGAAAGGACCCACAAGTTCCCAATAGTTGAGTCCTTTGGGTCCCGTTTTGTTGAAATCAGACTTAAACCCTGGGACTCCCCACCCTGAAAAAAATTCTGAATTGACTATCTGCATGGCCAAATCTTTTGTTTTTTGTTGTGAATGCCATTCCCTTAGTTTTGCACAAAATTTTCAATAAAAACTTACCATCCAAAGGTTCCTTATACCAAGGTATTCCCTCATCGGGCATCATACACTGTTCTATACCCGTTGAACGAATCATGACCAGCGGAGTTGACATGCTCATTTTGGGGTACATGCTCACTGGATCCGTATCTTTTATAAAGTCTCGTAAACTGCACTCTTCATAATTTATCAACTGGTGTTTATGTGGAATGTTTGTTTCCTCATATATACACTCTTGAACATTGGAATATCTGTATATATTATATCAAATCTTCTCATGCATGTTTGCATCTTATTCTCTCTTTTCAGACAGTGTACACTAAAATCAGCCTGCACAGATGTGCAGACTGATCCTAGTCTACATGCCTGCTATTCAATTCATTGTTGGAAAAACAATGAGACAGACTAAATGGAATGTTCCAGAAAATTTGAAATTTGTTGAAATAAAATTTAAAATCAAAAGGATAAGAGTTAAATGGGTATTGTGGACTATGGCACATACTGGATGTGATTGAGGGATCACTACTGGCACCAATCAAATCTTTCATACAGAACAAATACGAAATATTGACCTCCTACATTCTTTGTCTTTTTCATAAAACTCTTTTGTTTGAGTGTAACTTAATATCTTTATTACAGTTTATTATTCAAACCTTAAATACAAATGGTAGATCACTAGCACAGCTTCCTATTTTATGTCCATTTCCAAGCTTTTGGATGTACAGACTTCTGCAAATGGTTTAACACTTATTTTAATACTTTTTTGTTTATATAAATGGGGCTTGAACACCTAACAATGGAATCCTCTCCATCACTATTATTAAATGCTTGCCTAGCCTCTAGCTGCTATTCAACTTTGGTTTATGATTATCCACCCATTAGTGGAAGACAATGGAAAGGATATTTGCTGCTACCTAGGAATGATCCCATAACCTATGACCATGATTAAAGATAGGGAGTCTGATGGCTGATGAACTATCAACTGTGCTATAACAACAGCTAACCTTTTCAATGGGAGGTTTATTACAAGCAATTTATTTACAGTATTCCCTCAAACATGAAGTCACACAAAAGGTAAAATCACAGGACTTTACAGGGACAAATGAAGCCAAACTTACACAGAGTCTGTACTGAGATAAAACCGGAAATGTTTGGCAGATGTCGTGGAGAAGACATATATCACACGCCTGCTACAAATGTCGTCTGCTGCCAGAAAAAACTGGTCAAAGTTCATGGCTAGTTTAGGATTACTCTCCATAAGTCTGGCCAGTATTGTACACAGGGCATCCTTCAGCCACCTACAATATACATTTGAGTCTGTGCAAAGTAAAGGCTCTGGCCAGCCTGTGCATCTGCACAGTCTGACCAGAGACTTTAATTTGCGCTCTGTGTATAGATAAGGTCTAAAAGTGTCTTTAGGCTGACAGGCGATCTTCAAATTACAATATATGGCTGTCTAGGCCGCCTTATTTTGTCTGTTCAAGTTCATGTCTAATTGCTGGAAATGTCAAGCACATGCTCATTTAAATGCTGTCAATCAAAAATTGGATTATCCAGTCAAAACACTCATGTATAATGAGACCACCATTGGGCTCTAACATTTTCTGCAAATTTATTTGAAACATTTTTCTTAATTGGGGAATGAAACATTATAACTACAGCTTGAACTACAGCCGTCACAGAGTGAACTAATACCCCCAACAGCACTTTGCCAATTGAAAAAAGGCTGACTGTACATGTGACCTTGACATTTGACCTATGTGAACCAAAAACAATAGGGCACTTCCTTGGGTCATAAGCATCATTTTTATGGAGTTTCATGATTCTTGGTGGCTTAGTTCATGAGTTAGAGTCCAGAAACAAAAAGGGCTACGGATTGAGGGACATACAGAAGGACAGATAGAGGGATAGACAGACAGACAGACAGACATGGTGAAACCAATATATAACCCTCTCTACTTCGTAGGTGGGGGTATTATAAGTTTTAGCTTGCCTTCTAATGAGTTGGTGTTTATTTCATGTCCAGGACCATATATTTTTGCATATAAATGATGTTTGGGGCCAACAATCCATCAATTATGTGATATAAAAACTATTTAAAGCCTGCAAACATGGAATAAGCCGATCATAGTCTAGGCAAACATGCTTGTCGTGCAGTCTGTAAAAAATCTAATGTAAAATCCATTAATAAATAAAAAACATCATCATTTATCAAATTGATAAATTTAAACATGCCTTTGTGAGAATATAATTCTTAATTTGAGTAAACAGCATAGTTCTATTTTATTAAAAACAGAATTTATCTGTGTGAAATTCCCTGACAGTAACCTTTGTTAACATTATGAATTAAAGTTTTGTTATAGAAAATTTTTGGTAGATATCTTTCTTAATGAAAGAGATAGATGTAAAATTTTGCGATGTCAAGGGCAATATTGAGGATAATTTGTCAAGGCATAAGCATGAAAATAAGTAAAACTTGTTTCAGGTAATATTTTCTTGAACATATTCAATTTCGGTATGCACTAGATTAAGCAGTCTCATATATCAACAAACCTTGACATTCTACATGTTCTAGGTAACTCCTTGGTCCACTTCACCTCCCCATCTCTAGTATGTTGTTCACCGGCTATCACACCAAACTCTTTTTGAGCAATCATCTTGAACCTAGAATAGTTTATACAGAATTAAGTTGTTCACTCTAATTATCCATCTCTAGTATGCTGTTCACCCGCTATCATACCAAACTCTTTTTGAGCAATCATCTTGAACCTAGATTATACACAAAAAGTTGTTCACTGCACCTCTCCAACTCTAGAGTGTTATTCACTAGCTAACAAACCAAACTTTTTCTTTTTAGCAAATCATCTTTAATCTATGATATATTATATCATTATATGAGCCTGTGTGTGAGATTTTCAACAATTTCAATCATGCCCAAAGTAAAGACTCTAACCAGTCTGTGCATCCACACAGTCTGTCCAGAGTCTACATTTTGCGTTTAGCATATAGATAGGGTCTCAAAGTATCTGTAGACCATCAGGTGGCTTTATATTTACAGTACGTGGCTGTCTATGCTACTCAATGTTTGCAACTCAAGAACATTTCTAATTGTTGGAAATGTCATGCACAGGCTCATATATGAGCCAGTGTTTAACATTTCCAATCATTTCATGTCGGTGTGATTGAGAGACATTGAGCAACCTATACAGTCACACAATGCAATAAGAATATTTTAGAGCTGCCTAATGAGGGGTTAAGACCTTACCTTTCTCTAGAGCACATAGTGAAGACTTTGGTCAGACTGTGCAGATGCACATGCTGCCCAAAGGCTATGTTATGCACATATCGTGGGTTTGGCCCGAGACTTTAGTAAGTATATATACAATGTATATACACTTACTACAGTCTTGCTCCAAACCCTCGATATGTGAAATTGTTGGAAATACCACACACAGGTTCATATGATAACCTAAAATAATCAAAACTGAGATGTTCAATTCACTTCTGTATATTATTCTTAGTAGTGTTCCATCATGCATACAACACACAGGGTCATGTTTCAGGTTTGACCTTAAGTACTAATTTTTTGTAAGATTAAATTTTGAGTTATAAAAGTAAGATCATATAATAGAAATAACTCACATAAGCCGACGATCATTTCTCCCATAGTATGGCTGAAAGGGAACCCTTCCTGTGGCCGCATGATAAAGTGTGGCCCCTAAACTCCAGAGATCAGCCCCTGCATCAAACTCCCTGGACATCCCTTGGTCTATAAATGCTGCTTTAAAAATGTCTGGATGCTGTAAACAATAAAATAGGTTTGTTGACAATTTCACTGATTAAGCATATTCTAAAGACTTTCAAAAGGACTAAGGGAGATAATTGATACACATGATGACATAAAATTGCCTGGTAATCACACGTAAAATAACATGCTTTACAAGAGTTTTTTGAGAATTTCACATTTTTTATCATTTTCAGATTGAAGAAATAGTATAATTAAGTGAATTGTTTATCAATTTCACATTAAAGAAATAGTATAATCAAGTGAAAGATTGATAAATCTAACATTTCCTGGACAACAAAGGCTTTATTTTTGCTAATGGCTTCACCCCTTATTAAATATAGCAAAAAATCTAGCTTTGATGTTTGATCAAAGAAAAATAAATCAATCTACTACAAAAATAAACAACTGTTCCTTATTTATTCAGTTAGAAATCTTAACATTTATCTTACCTACTATTGATACATGTATTTACAAGAAAATATTTTTTTATGAAAATGTCAGGAAGTTTTTTCCAATTATTTTTTCCCTATCTATATTTGTATAGTGTAACCAAAATTTAAGATTAGTTAAACTCAGCTTTCATCATTTCTATCAAAAATATTTTCTTACATTTTTATGTCTGAAACATCAGATTTTGATTTGTTAATAAAGTTGCCATTTCCATGACTATGTGCCAAACAGTTTTGACTGCCTATATGTGCCTATAGGCAGTTACAACTGTTTCACTCTGAGCCATCAATTTGCCCTACAATCAGGATGAAAGTATTCATCACAAATTCATCAAATGAATGGCTCAGTACGAAACAGTTGTAACTGCCTATTAACATATAGGCAGTTACAACTGTTTTGCGCTGAGCCATCAAAATGGTACTTTGCATGACTTTTGTGTACTTGTATGCCAAAGAGAAAACCACTTTTAAAAAGTTTGTGCATATTCTGTCATCCTGAATGCAGGGCTAGTGAAGGGTTACGACACTCACCAGGTATTCTTCTGTTCCAACCAATGACTGAAAGGCTTCTGTTTCTACCATAGGCTTGGCTGTACCAAAATCTGATAACTTATAAATATGGCTGAAATATTGGGAAAAAAACTACAGTCTTACTAACACCTTGATATATATTTTCCACTGTAACTTTTGTCCTGCTGAACCTAGAATGTTCCTGCTTTAATGGCAGGAGGTATAGACAAAACTCAGTCTGCACACAAGTGATGACCTGATTTCCTTTTTGAATCAGAAAAAGATTAAAACTGTATTTTCAAAAGTAACTTTAGCTCACAACAAGTGTAACCAGTGTTTTCAGCATTTTGATTTATTAACTAGAAAGCCATGAATGGCTTGAGTCGCTCCACAGGCTTGAAATTCTTGTAAAAGCAAATAAAAGTTTTGACTAGATTTTTTTTAGAAATTTTGTTTTCTGCTGATGTTGAAAATGATTTTCAAAGTTTCATCTATGTAACAGATAGAGAAATGACCTCTGCCCATAAAAGACATGTTTTTCATCCAATCAAAATAATTTTTGGCTGCATGATAATGGGTCACCCAAAGATCATACCAAAAATGTTTGATTGATATCTGTTACATTCTGAGATCATGATTTTCAAAGTTTCCACTATATAAACATATTGAGAATCGACCTCCGCCCATAAAATACATATTTTTCATCCGATCACAGAAATTTTTGGTAGGCTGATGAAGGGTCACCCAAGGACCCTTCATGTAAAATTTGGTTGATATCCATCACTTACAATCTGAGAAAATGATTTTGAAAGTTTCCACTATATAACATTTTGAGAAATGACCTCCGCCCATAAAATACATATTTTTAATCCAATCATTATAATTTTTGGTAGACTGATGAAGGGTCACCCAAGGAACATTCATGTAAAATTTGGTTGATATCAAACAATTAGATTCTGAGAAAATGATTTTTCAAAGTTTCCACTATATAACATATAGAGAAATGACCTCCGCCCATAAAATACATATTTTTCATCCGATCACAATAATTTTTGGTAGACTGATAAAGGGTCACTCAAGGATCATTCTAATGGAATTTGATTGATATCCATCCCTTACATTCTGAGAAAATGAATTTCAAAGTTTCCACTGTATAACATTTAGAGAAATGACCTCTGCCCATAAAATGCATATTTTCCTTCTGATCACAATATTTTTTTGTAGACTCATAAAGGGTCACCCAAGGATCATTCATGTAAAATTTTATTGGTATCCATCAATTAAAATCTGAGAAAAGTCACTTTTTACCATATTTGGAAATAAGCCACGCCCATTAAATCCATGTTTTTCATTGGATCAAAATTTCTTGAACAACTTTGAAAGAGGGTCACCCAAGGATCATTCTTCTGAAGTTTGGTTGAAATTCATCCAGTAGTTTCTGAGGAGAAGATTTTTTAAAGAAAAAGTTTACGAACGGACGCACTGACGCACGGACGGACGCACGACGGACACAACGCCATGACAATAGCCCCAGTGGCTTTCAGCCAGTGGAGCTAAAAAAACTTCATTTTCGCATTGATGTTTCAATGAATAAAGTCTGATGGAGGAGTTGTATGCAAAAGGTAAGATTTTGCTTTGCATATAACTCGTTTCCCCATCATAATAATTTTTGGTACACTGATATTGGGTCACTTAAGGATCATTCTAGTGAAACCTGGTTGATATCCATCCATTACATTCTGAGAAAATGATTTTCAAAGTTTCCACTATATAACATATAGAGAAATGACCTCTGCCCACAAAATACATATTTTCATCCAATCACAATAATTTTTGATAGACTGATAAAGGATCATTCCAGAGAAATTTGGTTGATATTCATCAGTAACATTCTGAGAAAATGATTTTCAAAGTTTCCTCTATATAACATATAGAGAAATGACCTCTGCCCATAAAATGCTTCTTTTCCATCCAATCATAATAATTTTTTTTAAGGATCATTCATGTAAAATTTAATTGGTATCCATCTCTTAGAAAACTCACTTTTTACCATATTTGGAAATTAGCCACGCCCATTAAATCCATGTTTTTCATTGGATCAAAATTTCTTGAACAACTTTGAAAGAGGGTCACCCAAGGATCATTCCTGTGAAGTTTGATTGAAATTCATCCAGTAGTTTCTGAGGAGAAGATTTTTTAAGTAAAAGTTTACAACAGGACGCACAAATGCATGGATGGACGCATGACAGACACAACACCATGACAATAGCCCCAGTGGCTTTCAGCCCGTTGAGCTAAAAAGGGTGGAGCTATGTGTGTACACCGTTAAACACATGACATATGAGTTTAATTGCAAATTCAAGTACTATGTAATTTCTTCTTCTTTCATATATGTATATTAGACCATCATGTTATAATTCAAAGTTATTTTGGCAGGGTTTTTTATTCAGCATGAAAGAGTAGGACATGTAGGAAGTGCATTGACTAGAATAAGATATAAGAAGTCAGAGCATCACATGTAGATGCCCTATACTTGACTGTTGGGGGCAAAATAACCATAGAAGAAGGGGTATTATCTAGTGGTTAAAGGTTAGTGTTTTGTCTATTGAAAGTATACTACAATGCATGTAAAGTAAATGAAAAAATTTCTACATAAGTTTTTTTTACATAAAATAATTGCAAACCAATAAATTAAAGAATTTTGATTGGTTTAAATAGCATCACGTGGGGAAATCCATTGCACTGTATAAAATGGTCTTTCGGGAAAACCCCGAACTTTGATTCCTGTGTTGTAGGAACTCGAAAACCCTTGTTCCCCTTCCACATCGAAACAATGCTATTCAATATATTAGAAATTCAGATTTTTTCTTAAGAATTTATCATTAAAAGCATGCAGTTCTGATTCTGAATCGATGTTTACAGCAAGACAATGAAGACCATCAAGCAAGCCTCTCAACTAAGACCGATCACGATAGTTTCGTTTTCAAACGCAAAATAACTCATCAAAAATGATTTTTTTATTATAAATACCCCTAAGAATATCAAAATTGTCGTTAACTTGTGTACCATTTGTTTAACTTTATGCCATTTAACTTTGGATAGCGAGAAAGAAAATACATGATCTTAAAATAGATTGTGTAATCTGTATAAGCGCAGAAAGTAGACTCGAAACTTTAATATTTAGCCGAGTATTTTGATAGTTTCTTAGATCTACAGGATTGCAATTATAAGGGCCGAGTGTCTTTTTCACTTCGTTTTTTGGAGTATAAAGTGCAATTTCCTTAGCACATGGATTAAACATAACACCTACGGGCGTTATTTGCCATGTGCTAAGGCAATTGCACTTTATACTCCAATAAGCGCAGTGAAAAAAACACTCATCCCTATAATAATACTTGTTTGTTCATTTTTTGAAATAAGCAGTGTAACTTTATTTTTTTGCAACAGTTTCTCTCACTTTCCATCATCCTCTGTGGTCACTAAAATATTCCCAGGTTTTATGTCTCGATGTAGAAATCCATGTTCTCTCAAATGTTTCATACCTTCAACTGTTAAATAGACAATAGCATTAAACTTCTAGTAACATGCAAGCCACATCACTAGCACAAAACTATAGTGTCTATAAATATAATACGTACTTAGTGTTTTGTATGAAAAAAAGTATCTAACCAGGTTGTGGGAATTAATAATTTTCTCTGCAGAGCCTCAACAATTATCAATTCCAACAACTGTTTTAGATATTTTTTCAAACAATACACTTATTACATATTATATTTATCTTATAACCTTTGTTTGCCTTGTTTTTGTTGATGTTTCTAACAGTAATGCAAGTTTCTAAAAATAACTGCATTATGTCATTGTTCTTAAAAAATCCATGTGATATCATAATAAATATCATATGGGATTTTATAACAAAATTGTATGACTGATCAGCCCACAGTTTTGATTACTTCAACCATGTGTGAGTAATTTATAAAGTGATTATGTCATAAATAGCTGGGCCCCACTTAGAAGACATTCAGTTATGTGAAATGAACAAATGTGAGGTTAAACCTTTAGTCAAACTAATAAGTAATAATCTACAGTGAAATGTTGATAATCTACCAGAAGGCATATAAGACATGAGAACTATAATGGTCCTATATTGCTCACTTTTGTGTCTTTGACTCAACTTATGACTATCAAAGGCCATTTTTCTGTAGAATTCATAACTGTACTTTACTGACGATCTTAAAAATAATTCCTGCAAAGGATTCTGCAATTTTTAATAGGATTCATCCTTGTTATACAGTTAGTTAGATCGTGAAATTGACATTTAACTCAATCAAAATTGTTCTACATGTATATCCCTCACTCAGCGCTCAATTCATTCATTCCAGACACTCACTCAAACCATTCAAAAACGCTCAAAACTTACCGAAAAACATGTAACAACAACTTCATTAAAAATAAAAATTGCTGGAAAAATCAGGATTTCACTTATTTAATTGAAATTGAAAGCGTCTGATTGGTTCTTGGAGAAATAGGGAGCTATCTATAGAACTTGTATGCATATTTTATTAAGGGAGGTAATCAATATTGCTAATTTTGTTCATCCTGAACAAAATTTGCAATACTGGATTACCTCACATTAAATTCACTCAAAAGTCACTCAACAAATTCATTCAATTTCATTCCTAAATCATTCCATAATCATTCACCTAGTCAATTTCACACTGTTGTTAACTGTAAGACAGATATTTTCTTTGAGGCTCCTGCAAGTGTGTGAACAAGAAAACTGTCATTAACACTTGTCACGCGGAATAAATTCTGGCTAAAAATTTTCATCAAAATTAAAGGGAAAAAAGCACTGAAAGTACAAAGTGTAGGTCAATTTTTATTCGAAAAACTCAATCTATTGACAATTCTGGTTTGAATGTGAGAAACAGGTGGTATAGACTAACACCAGACTGCACATATGTGCAGGCTGATGTTTGTCTATAGCTCCTGCCAAAGCAGGAATATTTCGGGTTCAGCATGACAAGGGTTAAGGTCCCTTTTCTCTTGGAACAAAAAGGATCCTCCCTATTATCAAAAGGATTTATCCTTATGACCTGACAAACATTCTGACCGAATTTGGGGTATACATGTATTTGTGGCGTCTAAAGTGTAAACAAGAAAATACTTAAAGGCCCCTTTTCCAGTGAAATCATTTGGACCCTACCCATTTTCAATTGGGCTTGTCCTTGTAATGAGGCAAACATTCTGAGCAAGTATCATTAAGATTGTGGCCTCTAGAGTGTAAACAAGAAAGTTCTGACATTAAGGCCCCTTCTCCCGGAGGAAGGAAAGAGCTGAGTTTTTTCCCGTGATATTATTCGAATCCTTCTGATTTTTAATAGATTTCATCCTTGTGACTGGACAAACATTGTAACCCAGTTTCATGAAGTTTGATCAATATTTTTGGCTTCAAGAGTGTAAACACTTAAATTTTTGAGGTATGACGATAGATGATGCACGACAGACAATCACTGATCACAAGCCTTGAGCAAGTTTGCACAGGTGAGCTAAAAATTTAAAGTTCCAAAAAAGAACAAAAGTAATTGCAATCATTTTCTGCTAAACATTTACCTGTATGTTGAAAAAATCTCATAAACTCATCTTCATCTAGACCATATCTGTTTTCTGGTTCACACAACATGTTGTACAAACTTTTCTCACAATATTCCATCACTGCAACAATCTTGCTACTTTCAAGCTGTAAAAGTAAATAAGTAAATTTTGCTCACAGTCGTGTTAATTATTACATTAACTGAATATTATTGAAATTTGTAGTAGTTAACATAGTTGATTGCACACAATCAGTGTACTTATAGAAAATTATTTTTCTGAAACATCGTAAATACAGCGCAAATTTTGGTATTGCTTGTTTACAGTGTATATCAGAGTAATCTCATTGATTTTGAAATTTGGCATGCCTTAGGAGTATTGTTGAGAACATTAGAAAAAGATATATAAATTTATTTCCTTGGAAATACTGCAGTAAAAGAACAAAAATTTTCATTTCCATCAATGTTGTGATAAACGTGAAAATACAGCTTCTGTTGTACATTGACATTTATCACTTGTCTTGAACAAATAATTATTAGTGGAAATTATCTGGTATCTTTACAAGGTTTATCCACGTTGAAATTATCATTGGAAATAGAAAAAGATCTTTAAATTCTAGCATTTAAGTAAACTGACCCCTAAAGTATTTTATCACAAAGCATCAATGTGATAGCAGGATTTCCTTTTGCTGAATGAATATTTTTAGGAGTTTGGAAATTATATAAAGAAAATGCCTTGAAAATTCAGTGTACCTCTTCTAAAATGAATTATTTTAATGCAAGATTTCCCAGTTAAGATTTTAAGTTTATTTCAACTGCTTTCATTGAAGGATTTATCTTTTCTACTGTAAGTTCAAAAGATTAAATACTAAGTAAGTTTAACAGACTAAATGCCTAAGGTCTTATTGCAAGTGAAAAAAAAGATCTGTTCGTTAAACACTTATGCCCCACTACTGCTATTTTCAACATATTTGACCTTGATAGATGACCTTGATCTTTGTACCAACAGAAAGGTCTTGTCACATGCAATGCCAATGTGAATTATGCATGAAGGTTCTATCCCTTTCCAATCAAAAGTTATGGCAAATGTTAAAGTTTTTGGGGGACAAAAAAATACAAACAGATAAACAGACAGATCAAAAACATTACGCACAAGATCAGAGGTACAGATAAGAGTGGGTAAAGCCAAGATTAAATTTTTATTTCTCAACAAACCCCTATGTTGTGAGTACTCATTGGAATTGTCTTAACAAGACAATTCCAATGAGAACAACAACATAGGTTTTTGCACTACTTTTATAAAAATATTTTGATCTAAAATCCAGAATACCCCATCCATCTCTAACTCTGCTCCTGATCCATCATAAAAAAGCTTACATCTGTCTCTTCTCCTATAAAGTCAACAATGTTCTCGTGTTTCAGGGACTTCAAGGCTTCAATCTCTCTCTGTGCTATACCAGTCATCTTCAGTTTACTCTCAAAAATCTTGAGAGCTCTCACCTCACCAGTCAGCTATGAAAGATTAAAACAAAGATATATTGAGATATTGACATAACTAGGTTTTTGAAATGTTTACTACTAGCACAGAAGTTGACAACCAAAGAAAACATAGATAAACGGTTATGGCTAACACAAAAGGAAAATGCACCTGCCAATACCTGTCGAGGGTCTCCCCGAGAGATTGACACTAGTTTTTTTAAATTGAGACTGAGTGTGACAATTCCAACAATTACATGTGTGTGAGATAGCAAGACGTTTAGTAGCTTAGACAATCATATGGTGCATTAACACTTTCCTGTTTTACAAAATTTTGGACCTGTCCAAATTCAAAGGTTTTGCAGATGAAAATTTAAAGTGGATTTAATTTGAAAAATAACCATTGAGTAGAGTAGAAAATAGTGTGGAAAAAGAAGAAATTGCTTGTCAATAGCAATTTCTTCTTTTTTCACAATGTTTTCTCAATCATAAAATCACAGGCACGTAAAAAGCAGTGATTAAACAGCAAAGGGTTAAAATCAGATTTTGGTTGTAAACAGGGATTTAGGGTTCATAGCCATTCATTAAGCGAATACTTAAGACTTTGATCAGACTGTGCTGCCTCACAGACTAATCTGAGTCTCAACATTGCGCACATGTGAAATTGTTGGATTTGTCAAGCCCAGACTCAATTTATATTTACACCAAGGGGGCCATCAAACAATGTTTAAGCAAAAGGGGGACAAAAGCGGGAAATGCATCCTCCGCTGCATTGGGGAGGGGTTTCCCTGCAGAGGGGCTTCCCTGCAGATAATTTTGGAAAAGAATCAAAACATCATTACCAAAGCTTGAAGAGCCAAGGTTGCTTGATAACATTTCTATTCTGGATTTGAAAAAGATCAGCTTGTCTCAAATAAAATCTCATGTCATACCCTATATTTCCTTTTTATAGTAAGGATTTTAAAGGATGCAAGTTTTGGGAGTCTTAGACTCTCAAATAAGTAGCAAGGACCCTCAAAACCACCTGATGTGAGTCCCCTAGACCATCTTGGGATCATCTTGTGAAAAGAACTGAAGACTGTTTAAACAGTCTTCAATTCTTTCCTGACGTTGAGCCCTGAGGGATCAATATATATTAAATAACCAGAAAATAGATCTAAGTTTAAATAAATCAAGTTCAGTGCTAAGAAGAACTAGCCTATATCTTAAGCAGAGACTCCCTAACTTTAACCCTTGTCATGCTGAACCCGGAATATTCCTGCTTTGGCAGGAGCTATAGACAAACATCAGTCTACACATATGTGCAATCTGATGTTAGTCTACACCACCTGTTTCTCACTTTCAAACCAGAATTGTCAATAGATTTAGTTTTTCTCAAATAAAAATTGACTTACAGTTGGTACTTTCAGTGCTTTTTGCCCTTTGATTTTGTTGCTATTTTAAGCCACATTTATTCAGTATGACAAGGGTTAAAAAAGGACATGTAAGATCCCAATTGATTAGTCCTTTAAACCCTGTTTTGTTTCAGATTGATTGAATGATTGAATAGAGTTTTATACCCCTTTCAACATTTTTTCAGTTACCGTATTTCACCTTTTAGACGCACCCTCCCTAATAAACGCGCTCCCTCATAAATACGACTCCCAGGCCCACGACTATACGATCAAAAACATCCAACCGTCTACGGTCCGTGGTGAAAAATCCGGTCTCAAATTTAATTTCATTGCTGCTACTCTATGACGTAATGTTCAATAGATTGTTGGTTAACTATCTTAAATTCCTATCAGGATAAGGCTGGTTGCGTCATTAAAAGATCGTTCAACATCTGGAAAAATAACGCGTGCTAATTCGCGCATTTTTCCAGAAGTGGGAAAGGTTAATATTTAACACAAAATTAAAACTATTTCTCGTCATTCTTCATGAGTCACTTGCGTCAAAATCACCTTTCTTCACGTTGTTACGAAAATATTTCTGAAATCATTTTACCTTCTGCAAATATGAAAAATATCCGAGTCAAATGATTAAATCCTAGTCACAATCCATACTGTTAAAATATGAAAACCCCCGTAAAATCTCGTGTGTGACTTATTTCATAAGCGACGTCGCTGCTTGCAAGAATCTGGGGACTTCAAAGGGTGCCGACACGCGGTGACCCAGCTAGCTCCAGACGTGTTATGTTTTCACTACGAAACACTTCCATTTCATGTACCGGGTGCATTTACACATCACAAAATGTTAGGATTTAATACAGGATTATTTATTTCATACGTGAATAGGTAATGATTTATTAGTCCATCGGTAGCAAACACTGAATATTGCATCGTCTGGAACTTCCTATCTTGTACAAATAATAATAATAATCTCGGCTTCTGCTACCACAACCACTTGCTTTTGAAAGCTGCAATTAATGGCCAAAGGTGACCGTATTTCGATAGATGACTTTAAATGTCAGAATTACAATTCATTAGCTATCATTTTATTTTATTTTTCAAATTTATAGCGTATTGGGTAGCGTACGTATTTCAATCGATAATTACGCACATGTTAACAGTTTGCTTCTCTTAGGTACCAAAATATGTGAAAGGGTCTGAAATAATGGCGCCCTCATGACGTTTTGCATCGCACCCGGGCGCGTTTCATAGGAGAAATACGGTATATTGCAGCGGCTGAAGCAGACTAAAACCCTTCACAATAATTTTAATTTTAAGAAAAGCTGAACCATGGGTGTAAAATTCATCCTTCTTCCACAATTAATATTGATCATTAACAAGAGCAACGCCTACCGGTGCCTACCCTCGGCTGTGTGGAGAAAAATCTAAGTCGAAAAAGGGGCATAAAGGGAGAACGCTGGGTTCGGCCACTTGGGAGCGGTATGGGACTGGCTCCAATTGGTTAATAGGGGGAGGAGTGTAGTGATGGATATTTGGTGGACTCTTGGCCGGGTGTCCTGTTTGCTGGCTTGGTTGGGCGTTGTTCTAGTGTTCCGGGGGTTGTGAGATCCGGTCCCATGTCAGGCATTCAATGGTTACTTTAATGGTGTCAGAAGTAAACCGAGAACGCTGGGTTCGACCATTTGGGAGCAGTATGGGACTAGCTGCAATAATGTACCCCTCTTTCTGATATGCTGCCGGTCCCACATCAGATTATCAAAGGAGGGATACGTTATCGTATCTAGTATGGGACCAGCTTCAATTGGTTAAAAGGAGGAGGTTGTAGTGATCGATATTGGATAGACTCATGACCAGTGCCCAGTAGGCTCAGTTGGTAGAGCCCTGTGCTAGTGCTCTGGGGGTCATGGGTTTGAGTCCCATGTCGGGCACAACTTTTCCTCTATAGTAACTTCATTTCTATCCAACCAAAATAGGTAAAATGCAGGTATAGGCTAAGATCAGACTGTTCATCTGTTTACACTTTGAATATGCTAAGAACAGCATTTTTTGGGGTACAGATCAAAATTGTCTGATTTATCTATAATAGTAAAAGATTTAAAATGAAAAGATTACTAAAAATTCTGGGTGATGAAATGTCAAATGAAACCTTGTGTATTCCTTTAAAAACTTCGCATGTCGCCCCTTTTCCGACTGAAGAATCAATTGTATAAACATAGTTCTGAGTTGCTTTTAAGGTTTTAGCAGCCTGGGTTGACATGTTATTGAAATCTGTATAATTCTTTCAAACCGAAAGTAGTAATTTCCAACTTTTACAGAGCGGAAGCGAAAGTAAAATAAACCGGAAATGACTGTGAGCCTTAACTGATATTAGACTGGAGCTTTATTGTTGACCCCTGCGACAGTTTGATCTACAATGTTTCATACATGAGTCGACAGTAGGACCAGTCTACAGTTTGATCCCGACAAACGATTTGTTGTTAACGTCGGCGGTTTTAAGTTCGGGAGGGATAACTATTGTCTAAAAGACATATATTTGGATTTTAGATTATAGTTTATATTGTGAAAGTTTAAATGTGGGCTTATCAGAAACTATAGTAACCTAAAATTAAAGAAAGGTATCGGGGTCACGACTGGTCATGAGAAAGTCTAATCGTTGATCAGCTGCAGACTTTTAATTTTGCCAATAATCAACTAAGTTAAAGGGAGATTTTTTTGAAAAGTAACAGTTGCGCGTCTTAAACAAGTCGAAATTTTATTTGCAGGTTACAAAACTACAATAGGCCCGGAAATTACACGTTGCGTTTTATGTACAATAAATAACAAATTCACCGAGAAAGCTTTATCTTTATAAACATATCTTTTTGCTCTAATCATTTTGCTCTAATCCTTTAATTTGGTCTACGCAAATTATTATTTTGTTTATTCAACCTTTTTGTAATAAATCGTATTGAGCATAAATACCCCCTTATATACTGAACAACAAAAATGACGCATTACCTTTGAATGGCAAATAAATCTGCCCCTAAATCGACCGATTGCTAATATAATATTATTTTTTTTGACAGGCCACTAGGTTACTTATTGTGGGCAAATTTATTCCTGAGCCTCACTTGAGCAGAGGCACTTGAATATGATATACACGTATCTTTGCTCATGCAGCAGATCGAATGCATCGTTCGAAATTAAAGTTGGCGGAGTGATACAGCATATAAAGGTGGTAACGAAAAGTCGTGTAGACATTTAAGATGTCTTCGAAATAAAATTCGGAATATTGAATTTCGCAACGTCATCGCGCATAGTCATATTGAACTCATTCGTTCAGCACGTAATTAAAATCAAGGACACTTGCCCCTGCCATGAGGGGTCATAAATCGTCCATAGTAAGGTTAAAACGTCGATTTTAACAACTATCTGTGCCGGCATTTTGGATCCTGACAGGATGGAGAGGCCTTTTTGTAATGTGTTATGATTGGAAATTCTTTGCTCTCTAGGTCAAGGGCTTTTCAGGTTATTGTGGACTAGTGCTGATAGTGAACCACAAAGATGAAATATTTGAGCCGTATATCGACTCCTTCATTAGCGATAGCCATAGGGCAACCCCCGTATGCAAGTCTGAGTCAATGTTAGTCCATTCATCTTATGCCACAATGGACTTTCTTCGCGAAAACTTTCTTTAAGTTATATACCGACGCATTCTCTTTCACCGACCAGACTGATTTCAAACTCCAGCATATCAGAAACGAGCTTGCAATGAGAGTCTACAAAAGGGCGCTAAAAATCCCAAGGTTTTGAGTCAGATTGAGGTAACACGAAGAGCAATTGGATAGCCATGTTAGGATTTACTCTAGGTAAAATTCAGAAATCCACGTGTCAGACATTATTTGAGAGAACTATTACACAAATCAATAGCTCACGCGCAAATTCTTGCATTTTACTGAGCGATGAAAACTGACCCTAATTTCAAAATTTTGAGTTTGGTGGTAGTCGCCCTTATGCGCTTGTAGCTCTTCAATGCGTATGTCTTCGGTGTTATCCTTTTTGTCACAGATCAATAATTGGTTTAGCCTACGTTTATTTATGATTTAACCAATTCCAAACTTTAGATTGTGGAAAAAGTTATATCTAAAAATTTAAGTGATGCGTTATTTTATATTGATCGGTATATAAACGCTCCAGGATAAAAAAGATATGAGCTTACAGAGGTACAGATACGAGGGGGTAAAGCCAGTCTAAAATCTTTGTTTCTCAATGAACCCTATGTTGTAGGTACTCATTGGAATCGTCTTGACGAGACGATTCCATTGAGTACCCTGAACATAGGGTTTGTGCTTCTTTTTTTTTAAATATTTTAATATAAAATCAAAAATACCCCCTCTGAACCTGTGTGGGATATTTCTACCAATTCTAAGATGTGCACCAATTAAAAGCCCTGGCCAGCCTGTGCATAAGCACAGTCTGACCTGAGTCTTTACTAATGTGCTTAGTAAATAGATATAGTCTCAAAATATCATTACATAATCTTCTTATTGCAACATCTGACTGTCTATGCTCCTCACTATCTGTCCATTACTCACAAATGAAATTGTTGAAAATGACAAGAACAAGATCGTATATCAGGTCTGTGAGCGACATTTTCAATTAATTGGCATATGCGAAAAGCAAAGACTCTGACCAGCCTGTCTATCCGCAGTCAGAACAGAGTTTTCATCTTTGTGCTCTGTAAAGACACAAGGTCTAATCACCTTTCAGACGGTCGACGAATGTTTTAGCCATGTGAAGATAAGGTAGTTGTTGGAAATGTCACGCACAGGCTCGTGTATTGTTTGTCTGTCTAACTTTTACTTACTCACGGCCATGTAGGCTGTTGGTAACTGATCGGAGGTGTCTTTGGACCCGTCTGTTTGTGTTCTTCTCAAATTGTCATAGTCTTAGCAAATTTTTGTACATTTTTGTTTGTCATTGTGCTTTGGGTTGTTAATTTCACTCCTGAAGGCATGTATGTTGAGGCCTGAATTTTCATTGTCACTTGACAATACGCACCAAATATAAATGACTCAGTTGTAAATGATTGAACCTTTTTCTCAATATAAGCACAGATTCGAATGTCGTCTGCTTCCTAGGTTTAAGTTAAGAAAAACCCGGACTGTTTAATTTATTTTGGACAAATGGCACGAGAATCTAACAGTAAAAAGTTGATTTCACGGCTCACGGCCCAAAATCTACCTATACCGACTCTAAGTGGAAGAAAAACAAAGAGAGTTAACCGCATTACCGATATTAATGATTATTTATGTCCCTTGTCCTCTAGCAACCAATGACGCCATGGCACCGTGCCAATCTTGATCGATGTATTGCGAAGGATAATGTGTGTATTGAAAACCAATATCCCACATATCTCCAGACTTTTTTTAGAATGTCATTCATATATTACCCTAACAGGTTACATATCGATTCATGGATACCCAGACAATTTGTGCGCCATTACAAGAAATCCTTCCCAGTTCCATAGGCTCTTTTTTTTCAGTGTGTCCATACCAAACAGGAAGAGAAAAGATAATGTAGAGGATAGTCATATTTCATTGAGTGAATAACACAAGCTGTATTTTCACGAGTGGCAGAGCCAAGAGTGAAAATATCGCTTTCGATGTTGTTCACAAAAAGAAATACCAACCAATTTTACTCGAAAAACAGTCGGTTAGGCTACGCTAGCCTATTTCTTTTATGCAAAAGCAGACAAAATACGAAAAATTTGTGAATTTTTTTCCTTAATGCGCGTAATTTGCATGCGAATGCTATGTAACAAGTACGATGACGTTTGGGCCCGCTTAGATAACGTCAAATAGGGTGAAATGAACAAAAGCAGGGAATAAGTTTTTGATAATCTAAATGCGGTGGGTTTATCAATTGGTAATATATCGTTATTTCTCCACAATCTACAGAAAAGCTTAAAGAAATCGAGGATATTGAATGAGTGGTCATGGAATGCCGAATTTATTAAACGAGTCATCTATAAACAGATAAAAACGAGGCTGCGTCGAGTTTTTATCTATTTAAGATGACGAGTTTAATAAATTCTGTATTTTATGAACACAAATTTTATATTCTATTTATAATATGACCCGAATTTTTGCGATAAAACGTCATAATTCTTCAAATTCAACATTTCAATTTTCCGCGAAACTTATAACGCCGTTTAAAACTGGCGTCACAATATATACTTTATTACGTC